>JAYESA010000013.1:45818486-46370986 GCA_036927795.1 Iris macrosiphon
ATAGTATATATGTATGTATATATTCTATGCATTTTCTTTTATTTTTATGTGCACTTATATACATATTGTTATTAATATTATAGTACTGGATATACAGTACATATATATTTATACTATCTATTGCTGGATAATACAGCATATGTATATATGTACATTTTATATTCATGCACTGCCATTTCTTTTTATATATATATATCTATATAAATATAATATATAATATTATATACTGAGCTGGATAATACAGCTCATATATATGTATACAATTTCAATTCTTGCACTGTCATTTAAATTCATTATATATATATATTATCTATATACATTATGTACTATTACATAGATATATATGTATTTATTTTCTGTCCTGTTATTTCAATTTATATATATATATATATACATCAGTGGATACACCCTGATACCATTATATTATTTATATATGACAGAGGATATACCCTGCTACTATTATAATTTCTATATATACCTGTATTTTTTTCTGTTCTGTATATACTATATATACTGCTATATATATTATATCTATATATATACATACTATATATATAACTATATTATATATATAAGTATATATACATATACTTTATATTACAACCTTGATATTCACGAACCCTGTCTGTTTTAACAGAAATCAACTTCAGCACAGCCAGTGACCCCCTGTCACCAGCACCCTCAACCCTGACTGTGAGATCAGGTTTTCAGTACTATCAGGGAGTAGGCAAGTATACCTTGCCAAGTTAATGTTCAAATTAAATTATTGATATCTGCTTTGTTCCTGAATTTCATATACCATGATTACCTGAGACTGCCTTGGGTACAGTCAGCTGATACGTTGACATTAGCATATTTAACTTAGTCTTACAGACTCACCATTTGCTGTGAGAGTATTCTAATATTCTCCTAGACCCTAACACGGGAACACGCAACATGGTTGCAATGCATATTGGGATGCGAGCTGCGTAGTTGATTAGCTACCAGTACGTGTGACCCGCATCACGGATTAGAATAATTCAGGAATAGTATGACTTGACATTTAGTTTCATTGGGATGGAAAAGATAACTAGTAGACGTATGGGACACCCCCTCCATAAATGTTTTATACTTTCGTACCATGATGGTCGATTGCAGAGTTCCCTTGAGTCAGGGGACATATGACACATATACTAGCCGGTCCCCACGATTGGTGAACTACGTCAGCATATGTCTAGCCGACACAATCCCATGCGTACTACAAGGTCTTTACTTGCATTTCACTTAGAATGATTAGCACCCTGTATTTATTTTCTTTATTCAGTATTTACATACTTGGCATATCATTTTCTGTATCTTGTTATGTCCCAATGAGGACCTGGTTCCCTGCCAGATCTAGACGAGGCTTTCTACCCCACTGTGTACGGCCCTGATCAGGAGGCTAGATGTGTTACCGAGGAGGAGCTCGAGGAGACACCCTCAGAGTATGCTTGACCCTAGAGGCCTGCCACCTGGAGATGGAGATGTTTTGATCAGATAGACACTGCTTAGTCTATCTAATTTTTCTGCGCTATTATCAGTTTTTGTAGTAGGCTTGTAATCTCACCAGTTGTGTACTGTATCAGACTCAGTTTTATATATATTCAGCACTTGCTTTTCTGACATTTTGTTGTGGATGAGATAGTTTTGCCTGTGTTGTTCTTGTAATATCTTAGGACAGCGTAGCACGTCCCTATGGGTCTATTCAAAATAGATTAAGCCCTTAGTGACGTGTCAGTTGGCCAGTGACACGTGGCCTAGTTCCTGACATTTTGGGACTGGGGCGTGACACCTTGAGATATCAAGGTATCTCAATACCTTGAGATATCCAAGGTATTGAGTTTCGAGCGAGTTTTTGAGCATTAGCCTAGGAATAGTATTGGAGTGATTTTATATGTATATGTGTATATATTTACGTGTGCTAGCATAGGTTTTAGCGGGTTTAGGCGGGGTGTGTGGCCTAGATCGAGGTATCGGATACCGAGGGTATCCCGGTATCTCGAGGAGGCGAGTTTGAGAGTTTACTAGCTTAATGAGCTAGTTTTGACCTAGAATTTCAGGGGCACCCTATTTTGACCTAGCTTTGACCATAATTGTCCCTGTTGACCGTAAAAGTCAACTATTGACCTAGTGTTGACCTAGAGTTGACTTTTTGGAACCGGGTTGACTTTTTGACCCGAAATTCACCGGTTTGACCCGTTCGACCTAGAATATCCCTAGAAGCCTATTTTTAATTATTTTAAATCAGTTTAAATCCATAGAACCCTATTTAATTCTGCTTTTCGTAATAGGTTCTTGTGACACCGGTCCGGATCTCGATCCTCATCAGTTGCTCAGGACATCAGGCGAGTACCTACCTCTGATAGTTTCTATTTCATGATAGCGTTTATATCACCTGTTCTAGAACTATAATACTTGATTCTGACACATTGTTACACGAGCTGGTACTATTGGATCCCGTCATGAGACGCTATCCCCCTTACTGTGTTCAGCAGGTACTCTATCACGTGTATTTCATCATGTGCTTCGGGTATTGATTCTCATGTGCTATCATGTGCTTCTTGTGCTCTCGCCTTCATATGCACGAGCTACTTATCATGTACGTAGCGTGTTGTGGTTGGATCCAAGAGTATTAGTGGAGGAGGGGAGTAGGAGTCGGTTATGTGATCAAAGCCAAACAGTATTAATGTGTATGTCGGTTATGCAACTCACGCATAACGGAGTTATCGTAGTATTTTTTATGTGCAACCTAAGCCGATCACATAACGAACTTGTGCTCAAGGCACTTAGCTAGTATCCATGTTTTCTCACATGCAGCTACTTCTCTACTTGTATTGTTCTCCAGTTTACATTACAGCTACTTATTCTGCTCCAGCATGTATTTATTTCCTGTGCATCTTGTATACTTTTCTATTGCTCGTCATATACACCTTACCATGTATTTGGAGTTGCTTTCAGAGTTATGTACTTCACTCCAGTCCTGATTGGGTATATTTTTTCTAGAGGATCCTGAGGATTTCTGCCCGACTTTCTACGGGCCGGGTGTCGACGAGTGTTATAACCCCGAGATTGAGGAGGAGCGCTGCGAGGAGACGTCGTTAGCGCCCTAGTTAGCTAGGTGGGTTTCCTGGGTTGTTCCCAGTTGTTATTTGGATGATTGTACTTATTCTTTTGATGCTGTGAGATGTTATAGACTATTATAGACTTGGACTGTATTTTGGATATTGTCTTGCTCTCTCTCTCTTTGGTTCTGGTTTCCTTTTGCTATCATATCGTGCTTTTACTTTTCCTCTAGATTATTGTGATTGAGTATTCATATATATGTTGCGTGGTTGCCCTCCTTTTGGAGAGGATTATTCATATATATATATTGCGTGGTTGCCCTCCTTTTGGAGAGTTTATTGATAGATTTTTGTGAGTTATATAGATAGATTGTTGACCTAGAACGGACCTTTACAGCGTTCTACCGCCGATTCTGCGGCGTAGGCTGGACGTACCTACGACTCATGTCCAATTTTTTGGGTGCGGGTCGTGACACATTTTTGGTGGTGGCCCATGCAGGTCTAGTTTTTAGGTTTACCTGTAATAGGATATAGGATATAGGTTCAGAGAGAGTGTGCTCAATCACAACTAGGACCCTTCCTGATTTCTTTTGCTATCTTTAATTTTTCTGAAATTATTTCTTTTATAATATTACTGTCCTTCTTTGATGATATCGTTTCTTGCACTGTATTGACTTCTTTTCATCTGTGTTCAGGATGCCTCCGAAGACACGGTCTCAGTGCACCGTCCCAGCAGCTGCCACCGAGAGGTCTGCCACCTCTCGTCCTGCTCGACTTCGGGCAGCCGCTACCGTTCCACTCGCCACTCCTGCGGTTGAGGGAGCGTCTGTTTCTCTTGAAGATCCTCTCACTCCCATCGATCCGAGAGTCACCCCAGTTGTTCCGGTGGTACCTCCTCCACCACCGCCTGCACCAGTTGATGCCACGCAGTTGTTCGCGTTCTTCAGAGAGATGATGGACGCGCAACACCGCCAGGTGGATGTTATGAGAATGGACATTGAGAATGCTCATCAGGTGGCTATGACAGCGGTGGATAGAGTGGCTCAGATCCAGCCACAGCAGAGCAGGCTCAGCATCCTAGGCCGGGCGCTATTTTCGACTTTTCAGAGGATGCGGCCCAAGGAGTTTCGGGGTACAGAGGGGATCCTGTATGCGGACGATTGGATCGAGCATATCGAGGGCATCTTTAGGTTGGCGCTGATCCCAACCAGCATGCAGATCGAGGCAGCGGGAAGCCAGATGCTCGACCTTGCCCTTACTTGGTACCGCACAGATACGCGGATAGCAGTACCGGGACTGACTTGGAAGGCTTTCAAGGAGAAGTTCTTCCCGGATGTGGCTCTCAGTGCTTTAGAGAGCCAGTTTGAGGCGCTCGTCCAGGGGAGCATGCTAGTGGACGAGTATGCAGCAGAGTTCTGCCGTCTGGGCAGATTTGTTAAGGGTTTGTCTGAGGCAGCGAAGGCGCGGAAGTTCCGCAAGGGTTTGGTCATGGCGGTCAAGTCCTTGACTAGGAGTGACCGCGAGGCGACATTCGAGCAGATTATGAGCGACGCTCAGAGGGCTGAGGACGACCTGGAGCTAAAGACCAAGAGGAGCAGAGATGCTTCCAGAGCAGGCAGCAGTGCAGGCCCAGCCAAGAGGCCATTCCAGCAGACCCAGCAGCACCAGGGTCAGGGTCGTGCGCCCTTCCGGCAGGCGCCCCAGCAGCAGAGGCAGGGACAGCAGCAGGGCCAGAGGCAGCCCATCATTTTCCCTTTCTGTAGGAAGCCAGGGCACGGATGGGACATCTGCAGGAAGAGGCTGGGCAAATATTTGTTGTGTGGTGCAGCAGATCACCAGCTGAAGGATTGTCCTTCAGCACTTGCTCGTACAGCTCAGGGCGGAGGAGCCGCCCAGAGGGGACCAGCCAGAGCACCTGCAGCACAGCAGAGAGGACAGCCTTTGCAGACTCAACAGCAGAGGTTTGCTCAGCACCAGCAGCAGCACCGAGGAGGACAGCAGGGGCAAGCTTTTGCCCTGACTGTAGACGAGGCCGAGCCCGTTGGTGATGTGATCTCAGGTTCTGTTGTTCTTGATTCCATTCCAGCACTTGCTTTATTTGATTCCGGGGCTTCCCATAGTTTTGTGTCTGTATCTTTTGCTATTAGACACTATCTTATTGCTGAACCTTTAGCTAGACTCTGCAAGATCATGACCGGGGGTGGTATCATCCTAGTCAGAGATGTCTGCAGAGACCGGAGAGTTACTTTGGGAGGCCGGGAGTTGAGTGTGTGTCTACTCGTAATGCCACTTCCGAGCTATGATATTATACTTGGGATGGATTGGTTGAGTATGCATTGTGATAGTATAGATTGTCGTGGAGGCAGAGTGTTGTTTAGTCCGTCGGGTGAGCCAGAGTTTCAGTTTGCCAGAGGAGCAGCGGAGCAGAGCGAGGGAGTCTTCTGCGGAGCCCTGGTGGTAGAGCCGAGGTTGCTATATCCACTGTAATGCCACGCAACCGCTCGGAGCGTTACGCTGAGTCGGACTGAATAAATCAAATGCTGGTTATATTTGAAATATTGGATTTTTGGGAAGAAGGATTAATCGAGTTGGTTTCAATGTACATATGGCTAGCGGGTTCGATGGAAATCAGGTGTTCATTCAGGAACAGTACTGAATAGCTGGATGGGAGCGATAATGACGTCTTCCTTAATCCGATCGGTTGGATGATTTGAAGAGCACGGCCTGCTCGCACGGTCATACCAGTTGAGTAGATCGCGCTTGCATCGGACCACGGGTTTAAGGGATTGGCCGTATCGGCAGGACAGGATGCCTAACAGGATCAATCATTGTGAGTGGGCTCTTTCCCTTCTCCTCTACTCCTTCATGCCTAATAATATGAAAAACACGTAAAAGGCTTGAACACTTGGACTGAAACATTGAGAATCACTACACTGAGGCGTGCATAGAGTGTACGTCGTTGGCTTGATAGGATTGTGGCTTGAAATGATTTACGCGTTGGATAGTTGGAGCGATAGTTGGATTATGTATTTGAGGCAGTCGGTTGGATACTTGGGATTATACTTGAATAAGTTGGAATGATAAATTGTGGCAATGGGAATATCGGGAATTCGGGCGAGCGAACGTGCATTCGTACACGAGTATCACTTGGTCGCTTTGTCTTGCAAAGCGAACAGTTGTGGTTCGAAACCGAACAACTGCATCGGCGAGGGCGTTGTGTCGTTTGATGGGGCATCGTGCCACGAATGGGGCATTGTGCCACTGAAATGGCATTAGGCCATGGGATTTGCTTTGAGCATGGGTGTTGCACCAATTTGGACTCTGTGTTGAGAAGAGGCATCGTGCCTATGAAACACTTGATATTTGGTGCCTTGGGCTATATCTTGAGGTCGAGATTTGGAATCCTTGGTTGGATATGTTGGAAGAATGGTTATGGATATTTGGTTGGATATCGGTTGAACGAGTCTAGGATCGCTTGGTGGGACGAGAATGTTTCGATCCTCTCGTCATACCTACTGTGTCTGCATAGTCACGGACAACCTCCGTGGCACAGAGTTTGGTTTCCTGGAACGGGATGAGGCACCGGGGCACCGGGACCGTTCCACCATGGAGGAAACAATAGGCATCGCACGATTGGGCGCAGTGCTGGTAGTCCGATACCACCAGGAGGGAGTAGCTGCCCAACCCTGGATCGGGTAGGATTGCCCTATTGATCGTGGTCCGATCAATGTCCTTAGTGGCTTCTGGACAGTGACTTCATATAGAATAAATGTTGGCTTGTTTTACTTTGGTTGGTTTGTGCATCGTGTAGGCGCGGCCACCTTGCCTCGGCAAGAGTGTGCACTCGAGATTAGAATATAAACTTTGGTTGAGGATGGATATTGAGGCGAGACTGATGGTTCGATATGTTATCATGCAAGCGATGACATTGAGTAAGACGGGTCAGATATATACATAAATGCTTGTCGTTTGGTTTGAGATTGAATGCTTGCATGCGTAAACTGTTTTACTGCTTTCCTTAACATGTCATTCATATGCCATAAAATAAATCTAGGATTCAACTAGAAAGATCACCATATAACTGGTTGCATTCACTATTTTACTTAGTGTCGGCTTAGGCGAGTGGGTTACCCCGCTCACCAGTACGGCTGCGTACTGACCCAGGTTTGTGGGCAAATATTTTAGGTACGCAGGCGTAGTGGCGCTGCTTGGATATACGGGACAAGATGTATAAACTGTAAGTACCTTTGTGGGCTAAAGAAAAGAGCAAGAGCATTTCATCGTCTCCGTGGCATCGCCTTTGGGGCATTTTATTTGGACCCTATCGTGAGCTTCGCTGCGTATACTCTGTTTGTGTGCTTGGTACACTAAACGGCTTCCGCTGTAACTTGGTTGTTTCGATGATAACTTTGGTGTTTGAAAACATCGCCTTGTACGAGCGCAACTCCAGGCTCGTACGGCATCACGTCCCGATGGGAACGATCGTCCTGCGGGAGAGCTGCAATATGGTAATTCACGTTCAGTAGGGACTATCGAGCTTGCGGGAGATTGGGGCATGACAAATTGGTATCAGCGCCTGGTTTATTTCTTCGGACTTGGTCCTTCGCTTCATCACAAACTCTAAATCGCTTCCGCGTGTCGTTTAGCTCTTGACTCTACTCAGTGCCGCATCGGATGTTTCATGTAATTAGTCTATTTATTGCTAGTTGTGGCTGTTTTTTATTCTTAGTTGTGTTGCCTTGGTTGGTTTTCGTTAGATCGCTTAGCCTCGTTAGGCGTTGTTGCATTCGTGCAGCAAGTCGGTTACTATATCCACTGTAATGCCCCGCTACCGCTCGGAGCATTACGCTGAGTCGGACTGAATAAATCAAATGCTGGTTATATTTGAAATATTAGATTTTTGGGAAGAAGAATTAATCGAGTTGGTTTCAATGTGCATATTGCTAGCGGGTTCGATGGAAATCAGGTGTTCGTTCAGGAACAGTACTGAATAGCTGGATGGGAGCGATAATGCCGTCTTCTTTAATCCGATCGGTCGGATGATTTGGAGAGCACGGCCGGCTCGCACGATCATACCAGTTGAGTAGATCGTGCTTGCATCGGACCACGGGTTCAAGGGATTGGCCGTATCGGCAGGACAGGATGCCTAACGGGATCAATCATTGTGAGTGGGCTCTTTCCCTTCTCCTCTACTCCTTCATGCCTAATAATATGAAAAACACGTAAAAGGCTTGAACACTTGGACTGAAACATTGAGAATCACTACACTGAGGCGTGCATAGAGTGTACGTCGTTGGCTTGATAGGATTGTGGCTTGAAATGATTTACGCGTTGGATAGTTGGAGCGATAGTTGGATTATGCATTTGAGGCAGTCGGTTGGATACTTGGGATTATACTTGAATAAGTTGGAATGATACATTGTGGCAATGGGAATATCGGGAATTCGGGCGAGCGAACGTGCATTCGTACACGAGTATCACTTGGTCGCTTTGTCTTGCAAAGCGAACAGTTGTGGTTCGAAACCGAACAACTGCATCGGCGAGGGCGTTGTGTCGTTTGATGGGGCATCGTGCCACGAATGGGGCATTGTGCCACTGAAACGACATTGGGCCATGGGATTTGCTTTGAGCATGGGTGTTGCACCAATTTGGACTCTGTGTTGAGAAGAGGCATCATGCCTATGAAACACTTAATATTTGGTGCCTTGGGATATATCTTGAGGTCGAGATTTGGAATCCTTGGTTGGATATGTTGTAAGAATGGTTATAGATATTTGGTTGGATATCTGTTGAACGAGTCTAGGATCGCTTGGTGGGGCGAGAATGTTTCGATCCTCTCGTCATACCTACTGTGTCTGCATAGTCACGGATAACCTGCGTGGCACAGGGTTTGGTTTCCTAGAACAGGATGAGGCACCGGGGCACCGGGATCATTCCACCATGGAGGAAACAATGGGCATCGCACGATTGGGCGCAGTGCTGCTAGTCCGATACCACCAGACGGGAGTAGCTGCCCAACCCTGGATCAGGTAGGATTGTCCTATTGATCTTGGTCCGATCAATGTCCTTAGTGGCTTCTGGCCAGTGACTTCATATAGAATAAATGTTGGCTTGTTTTACTTTGGTTGGTTTGTGCATCGTGTAGGCGCGGCCACCTTGCCTCGGCAAGAGTGTGCACTCGAGATTGGAATATAAACTTTGGTTGAGGATGGATATTGAGGCGAGACTGATGGTTCGATATGTTATCGTGCAAGCGATGACATTGAGTAAGACGGGTCAGATATATACATAAATGCTTGTCGTTTGGTTTGAGATTGAATGCTTGCATGCGTAAACTACTTTACTGCTTTCCTTAACATGTCATTCATATGCCATGAAATGAATCTAGGATTCAACTAGAAAGATCACCATATAACAGGTTGCATTCACTATTTTACTTAGTGTCGGCTTAGGCGAGTGGGTTACCCCGCTCACCAGTACGGATGTGTACTGACCCACGTTTGTGGGAAAATATTTCAGGTATGCAGGCGTAGTGGCGCTGCTTGGATATACGGGACAAGATGTATGAACTGTAAGTACCTTTGTGGGCTAGAGAAAAGAGCAAGAGCATTTCATCGTCTCCGTGGCATCGCCTTTGTGGCATTGCCTTTGAGGCATTTTATTTGGACCCTATCATGAGCTTCGCTGCGTATACTCTGTTTGTGTGCTTGGTACACTAAACGGCTTCCGCTGTAACTTGGTTGTTTCGATGATAACTTTGGTGTTTAAAAACATCGCCTTGTACGAGCGCAACTCCAGGCTCGTACGGTATCACGTCCCGATGGGAACGATCGTCCTGCGGGAGAGCTGCAACGTGGTGATTCACGTTCAGTAGGGACTATCGAGCTTGCGGGAGATTGGGGCGTGACATCCACTGATAGAGGAATACATGGATGTCTTTCTGGAGGAGTTGCCAGGGTTGCCTCCGGACAGAGATGTGGAGTTCTCTATAGACTTGGTGCCAGGCGTGGAGCCGATATCCCAGCACGTCTATAGAGTCAGCAACAGTGAGCTGATAGAGTTGAAGAAGCAGGTGGATGAGCTTCAGGACAAGAGATTTATCAGATCTAGTTCTTCCCCGTGGGGTGCTCCGGTACTTTTTGTGTCGAAGAAGGATGGGTCGATACGGATGTGTATCGACTACAGGGCTCTGAACAACCTCACAATCAAGAACAAGTATCCGTTGCCGCGTATTGATGATCTTTTTGACCAATTGAGCGGAGCGAGGGTATTTTCCAGGATTGATCTGAGGACAGGCTACCACCAGGTGAAGGTCAGGAAGGAGGATATTCTGAAGACAGCTTTTCGGACCAGATATGGACAGTATGAGTTCATGGTGATGCCGTTTGGGTTGACTAATGACCCGGCAGTGTTCATAAATCTGATGAACAAGGTGTTCCATCAGCATCTGGACAGGTTTGTGGTGGTGTTTATAGATGACATCTTGGTGTATTCGAAGACCCCAGAGGAGCATGAAGAGCATCTGAGGATAGTACTGGAGACTCTCAAGAAAGAGAAGCTTTATGGAAAGCTTTCGAAGTGCGAGTTCTTCCTTGACAAGGTTGAATTCCTTGGTCATGTGGTGACTGGAGAGGGGATCTCGGTGGATCCGAGAAAGATCATGGCAGTTGAGGCATGGAGTGCCCCGAGTTCAGTAGCAGAGGTTAGGAGTTTCCTGGGACTGGAAGGCTACTACAGGAGATTTGTTTAGGATTTTTCCCAGATTGAAGATCCGTTGTCCAGGCTGACTCGAAAAGACGTGGAGTTTTTTTGGTCAGATGAGTGCCAGATCGCCTTTGATGAGCTGAAGAGGAGGTTGACGACAGCTCCAGTTTTGACGTTGCCATCAGGTTCTGGAGGATTCACTATCTATAGTGATGCATCGGGGAAGGGACTGGGTTGTGTGTTACAGCAGAATGGAAGGGTGATTGCCTATGCTTCCAGGCAATTACGTCCTCATGAGAAGAACTACCCTACCCACGATTTGGAGTTGGCAGCGGTCATCTTTGCTCTAAAGTTATGGAAACACTATTTATACGGAGAGCGTGTAGAGATCTTCACAGACCATAAGAGCTTGAAGTATGTGTTTACCTAAAAAGAGCTGAACATGAGGCAGAGGAGATGGTTGGAGTTGATGAAAGACTTCGACATATTGTTGTAGTACCATCCAGGGAAGGCGAACGTAGTTGTGGATGCGTTGAGCAGGTATCCGGTAGCTATGTGCCTAACTACAGATCGTTATCTTCTGGCAGATCTAGAGAGCTTGGGCATTGAGGTGATAGTGCCTGGAGTTAAGATGCAGATGTGGGGACTGCAGATTCAGTCAGAGTTGGTAGACCGGATCAGGGCTACACAGTTTGAGGATGAGTCCCTGAGGAGCATCAGGGCACAGGTTCAGATTGGATTATCAGATGACTTCACCATTGCTGATGATGGTTCATTGCGGCACGGTACCAGGTTGTGTGGGCCGAGTGGGTCATTGTGCGAGAAGGTTCTTCAGGAGGCGCATCGATCCCAGTACCCTATGCATCCAGGTGCCAACAAGATGTATAGAGATCTGAGAGAGCATGTATGGTGGTACGGGATGAAGCGGGAGGTAGCACGCTTCGTATTCCGATGCTTAGTGTGCCAACAGGTGAAGGCAGAGAGGCAGAGGCCAGGAGGTTTGCTCCAGCCGTTACCCATTTCGAAGTGGAAATGGGAGCATGTGACCATAGATTTTGTTTCAGGACTTTCCCGTTCTCCAGACAGGAAGGATACGATTTGGGTCATCGTGGACAGGTTGACCAAATTGGCCCACTTCCTACCATTCAAAGTGGGTACGTCTACAGAGAGACTAGCAGAGATGTATGTGCGCCAGATAGTCAGACTGCATGGAGTCCCTGTGAGCATAGTATCAGACCAGGATAGTCGCTTTACTTCACATTTCTGGAGGAGTCTGCAGGCTAGCTTGGGCACCCAGCTCAAGTTTAGTAGTGCATATCACCCACAAACAGATGGTCAGTCAAAGAGGACCATCCAGACACTTGAGGATATGCTTCGCACTTGTGTTTTGTATTTCAGAGGCTCTTGGGAGGATCACTTGCACTTGGTAGAGTTTGCTTACAACAACAGCTACCAAGCCAGTATCGAGATGTCACCATTCGAGGCATTGTATGGACGGAGGTGTCACACTCCGTTATCATGGGATGATGTAGGCGAGAGAGCTTTGCTTGGCCCGGAGATAGTAGTTGATGCAACGGAGAAGGTCAAGCTCATTAGAGATAGACTTCGGGTGGCGCAGGACAGGCAACGGCATTGGGCCGATAGCCACCGGAGACCTTTGGAGTTCGAGGTATTGCTTAGAATCTAGATTTTGTTCTTGTGTTTGCTTGTGATTGCTTATTTTAGACTAAGTGCAGAGACCTTGTTTGTGCTAGGTTGGAGATCTGGGGTTCCTGAGGATTTCTCCGACGCGGGGCACTATTCGCTTCGGTGGAGGCGGGAAGCTTAGCCCACGTTTCGTCAGACCCTTCCGTATCCTTGAGAGGGTCGGCGTTGTGGCGTATAGGCTTGAGTTGCCGCCTACGCTGGAGGGAGTTCATGATGTGTTTCACGTGTCGCAGTTGAGACGGTACGTGGCGGATCCCAGTCATGTATTGGATCACTCAGAGATCATGGTAGGCCCTACTCTTAGCTATCCAGAGCAGCCGGTGGAGATTCTGGATCGGCGGGAGAAGGTGTTGAGGAACCAGACTATTCCCTTGGTTCGCGTCGCGTGGAGGCATCACCCTCCGGGTGAGTCGACATGGGAGAGGGAGGTTAAAATGCGCGAGCGATACTCCTATCTTTTCGAGCCCTGAGGTATAGTTCTTTTCTTGCATTCCTATCCTAGTTTCGTCTTTTAATTTCGAGGACAAAATTATTTTAAGGAGGGTAGGCTTGTCACTACCCAATTCTAGAAAATAGGGTTATTTTTTTTATTTGGTAAATTGTGTATTGTATTTAATTAATTATATTTATATTTAATTAGTGATTGTATTATTTTTGATTTGATTGTTTTAGGGTTTTGGCTAGCCTGGACCCATGTCTGACCCAACCCACACCCTTGTGAGACTTATTTTTTGTTTAAAAATATTTATTATATTTTAGTAGGTTAGTTGGAGAAATTTGGAGTTAGTTTGAGTGCTTTTGGAACCTGAAACCCAAAACCAAGTGAGAGGAGGGCATTTTGGTCATTTGGACATTAGGAAAATTCCTTTATTATGTTTTGGTCGATCAACCACAGCCCCTATCCCACTCGACCAGCACACACAGCAGCCCCCATCCCATTTTCTTCTTCACATCTTTACTTCTTCTTCTTCTCCACTCTTTCTTCTTTCTTTCTTCTTCCCACTTCAAGTAAGTCTTTCTTTCTTCTCTTCTTTCTTCCATTTCTTACATTTGTATAAACCATAACCCTATATTTTCCCCAACCTAGGTGTTTAGAGCCTAGACTTAGTGTGGAGGCTAGATTTGGAGGCTTGGAGCTTGAGGGAGGTGATTTCAAGTGATTGAGAGACTTTGGCCTTGGGATTCTAACTCCCAAGAGATAAACCCTAACTTTTCCCTTGCTAATTACTCTAATGTAGTGTAATTAGTGGCTTAGAACCTTCCTAGACCCTAAGCCTACCCGTGGGAGGAAGTTGGAACTAGTTTGGTTGTGTTTGGAGACTTTGACACTAGGTTTTGTGTCAATTTTGGATAGAATCCAAAATTGGCCCAATTTTGGATGAGGCCCTAGGTTAGACGAACCTAGGTAGACGTTGTCGGGTGTCTTGAGGGTGAGTGCGTGTCTCCGTCGGACACGTGAAGTCGTGTCACGGAGAAACGGACATTTCGGGCATTTTCGGGATTTTCGTCGTCGCCGATTCTAAGTGCGTGCGCGTTTTCGCCACGGGCCTAGAATCGACGGTGTAGCATTTTTTTAGGATCTAGACATCGTTTAGAACCCGTGGGTAAATTTTGGGCCAATTCCGAGTTTGTTTGATATGCGTTTCAGGAGGTTTTCCGAACCGCACACCGCGTGTTCGTCGAAATGACCGAACGACCATTTCGACTTGGTTTCCTAGTTTCGGGCTTGTGCGCACGTTGGGTTAGCTTCGGGGAGTGTGTGCTAGAATTCTCGGATTATATTTTATATATTTATAGGTGTTAGTGTGGGTAGGGGTCGTTGGACGCGCGTTGGTGGGCGTTGTGTTGTGTTTGGTATTTATGTGTCTATATATATATTTATGTATGTGTATATATATATGTATATATATTTATATATATGTGTGTGTATATACCTATATTTGTGTGTGTATGTGTATTAGTGTGTGTGTTAGTGTATATATGTGTATGTATTAGTGTGAGTGTGTGTGTGTACATATATATATATATATATATATATATATATGTTTGAGTGTGTGTGTGTATATATATATATATATTATATATATATATATATATATATATATATATATATATATATATATATATATATATATATATATATATATGTGCGTGTATATGTATATGTGTGTGTGTGTGTATTTATATACATAAGAGTGTGTGTGTTCATAAGTGTTTATGTGAGTATATATGTGTGTGAATATATATATAAGTTAGATAAATAGATAGTTAGATAGATAGATAGATAGATAGATAGATAGATAGTTATATCTATCTAAGTGTATAGATATATATATACATATAGCTATATATATATATATATATATATATATATATATATATATATATATATATATATATATATATATATGTATAGATACTAGATAGATATATATACATATTTGAGAGTGGGTGTAAGGTATATATGTATGTGTTTGTGAATATATATATATATATATATATATATATATATATATATATATATATATATATATATATATATATATATATATATATAGATACTTAGATATGTATAATATATGATAGATATAGATGTTTTAGCCTAGATTATAGCTAGATATATATATATTTATATGCTTAGATAGCTAACTAGAGGGATAGTTAGAGGGGTATTGGGCGATATCCTAATACCTTGAGATATCAAGGTATCTCAATACCTTGAGATATCCAAGGTATTGAGTTTCGAGCGGGGTTTTTGAGCATTAGCCTAGGAATAGTATTGGAGTAATTTTTATATGTATATGTGTATATATTTACGCGTGCTAGCATAGGTTTTAGCGGGTTTAGGCGGGATGCGTGGCCTAGATCGAGGTATCGGATACCGAGGGTATTCCGGTATCTCGAGGAGGCGAGTTTGAGAGTTTACTAGCTTAATGAGCTAGTTTTGACCTAGAATTTCAGGGGCACCCTAGTTTGACCTAGCTTTGACCATAATTGTCCCCATTGACCGTAAAAGTGAACTATTGACCTAGTTTTGACCTAGAGTTAACTTTTTGGAACCGGGTTGACTTTTTGACTCGAATTTCACCGGTTTGACCCGTTCGACCTAGAATATCCCTAGAAGCCTGTTTTTAATTATTTTATATCAGTTTAAATCCATAGAACCCTATTTAATTATGCTTTTTGTAATAGCTTCTTGCGACACCGGTCCGGATCTCGATCCTCATCAGTTGCTCAGGACATCAGGCGAGTACCTACCTCTGATAGTTTCCATTTCATGATAGCGTTTATATCACCTGTTCTAGAACTGTAATACTTAATTCTGACACATTTTTACACGAGCTGGTACTAGTGGATCCCGTCATGAGATGCAATTCCCCTTACCGTGTTCAGCGGGTACTCTATCACGTGTATTCCATCATGTGCTTCGGGTATTGAGTCTCATGTGCTTCTTGTGCTCTTACCTTCATGTGCGCGTATAAGTCCCCTGATTTTTCAGAATTTTTAATTTGGATTTTTCACAATTTTCTGTAATTTTCTGGGATTTTCTGTAATTAAAACCTAGGTATTTGGTAATTAAATATTTTTAATTACTGTTAATTAATATTAAAATATTATGAAAATAATATTTTATGGTGTAAAATGGAAAACCGGACATAGGGTAATTTTTCGAGAATTTATTGGACTTCGGAAGCATTTTTAAAGCCCTAAAAACTAAGTTTATTTAAACTGAATTAAACCCTAAAATAAATCCGGTTTATTTCTAAAATAAACCAAACCAACTCAGACCCGGTTCAACTGAACCGAACCCAGCCTTATCGGGTCGGGTCGGATCTAAACCCGAACCGAAACCCGACTACCCGAACCCGCACTTAAACAATAGCGGATCGGGTCGGATCCGAATCGAACCCGACCCAAACCCAAACCCATTAACCCCAAGTTGGATTCCCAATCGGATTTACTGTTCCGACTATATAATCCCCTCCGCCGAAACCCTAATCTCTTCCGCCGCCTGACCCCCCGCCTCGCCTGAACCCTAGCTATCTTTCTCCTCATCCGCCCGCAGCACCCGACTCCGGCGAAGCAGCTCCTCCCTCGACCTCTCCACCCAGAAACCCTAACCAGCCCTAGCCGTCGTCCTCCTCTCTCCTCCAGCACCGCCTTCATCCCATCGCCGTCGAACCCCCCTCAGCCGCTCCGACCACCCTAGCCCCCTCGGCTTCGTCCCCAACTCCACTTCCTCCACTTCGACGAACTCCCGGCCGCCTTCGCCTCACCGCCTCTTCTTCTCCGCCCTAGCCCAGCCGTGCAACCCGTCTCCCCCGCTCTCACCTCTCCCCACGATCGAACCTCTCCCCTCCACCGACCTAACTCCCCCGCTCCAGCCGCCTAGCCCAGTTCCATCCTCCGCCTCCTTGAACCCCCGTCGAGCCCCTCGCCACAACTCCCTCCTCCTTCCTCCGCCTAGCCGTCCCCTCCTTCCCAGAAGCTCCGCAGTCCTCCGCCCTGCTTTTCTTCGACGACCTGCAGCTCCGCCCAGCCGCCTCGACAGCCACCCGCTGCCCGACCTCGACGACCTTGCCCCGGCGAGCAGCCGCCTTCCTCCGGTGAGTATCCCCTAGCAGAACCCTAAACCTATACGGACACGGCCGCACAGCCCGGACACGGCCCGGACACGGCACAGCCCCGTGTCGGTGTGTCAGGACGACTCGCGGACACAAGAAACCACGTTTCACGGAGCCCTGTTCAGGTAGCGTTTTCTCTCTCCTCGTTGACCCGTTTTCGATTTCGTCAGTTGTGACGCGTAGACTGTGTAACCCTCTCGATGCCCGTGCAACCCGCTCGGTGCGTCGCATCCTGTGGCGATCGCGAACCGCGAACCAAGAACAGGAAAATCAACGCCCTGTTTTCCCCGGAACTGAGTGCGCCCCGCCAAACGGGACGACTTGGTCGCACGCGGTCTTCACCGAAACGTGCGCGCTGTTGATACGGACGTGTGGGATTTCACAGAAGTTGATTTGGATGTGCGTGCACACCGAAATCAACGCGTATCCGCCGACAATGTCCCATATCTGCATGTTCTGGAACACGTCGTAACTTAGTGTACACACGTCGGATCGAAACGAAACTTGCGCCATCGGACTCGTAGCAATACACTGGTCCTGTGACCCAAGTTTGGTTTGAATCTGAGAACGTTGACAAAATTGCGTATCGTGGGCCCCACGGCTTTACTTGACGGGCGATTTTGTGATCGGCTCATCGGAATCAAATTCTGGAAGTTCCGTTGGGTTCGTATCATCGTTCTGGACTTGTTGACACTAAGTTTGACGAATTTGGAGATATTTGACCCTGACGTATTTTTCGGTGCAAAGTGGCCCACATGTGGACCCCGCTTTGACCAGAAACTGTCATTTTTGCCCTTGTGTGCAAATTGGACTCAAGGACAGACGTTTGTAGCTATTTGATATTTTCTGAATCTAATGGTAATGTTTATTTCAGCAACCGGAGGAGTACCTGCAGATCACACTGAGACCAGAGCTACAGTTGGAGCCAGAACCCCAGGCAAGTGTACCTTGCCAAACTTTGTAGTCTTGTTATATATTTTTTTTGATTCATTTATATTGTTGTGCATGCTTGACCTAGGACCGTGTGACTTTACTTAGCGTCCGATTAATAGTCGGGTGCCAATACCGTACGCGGCGTTGTGTATTGTCATCTAGACATGGATACCGAGACCCTATATTTCTCGTACTTGCCTTATCAAGTACATCATAACCCAGGACACTTGATACTATTCATGAGACAGAATCTTCCTGAGATATTCATGGTGATTCTGTATAGGATACAGGTTTTATGACATAGACATTATATTCATAGACATTAGATGACTTGCTGCATTAGATATGATCGTGGACATGAGACATGTGGTTACGTTGGGTGGGGAGAGACACACAGGCTACAGGCTGATCATATATATATAACCCCTATTATTGTGAGGCTCAAGACTCTAAACCTGAGCTTGGCCCATTACTCATTATTACTGCTACCGGCTCCCCGACACAGAGCTTGTAGTGGTCTCAGCCTGAGTTTTAGTGATACTCTCATCTTGCATTTCACATAGATGGTTATATAGCTTACCCTATTGTTTCATTTATTTCTGCACTACATTTATTTTGGCTTGAGTTATATTGTACCTTGCTATGTCCCCTGAGGACCTGGATCCGGATTATGTCCCCATGATTAGCAAAGGAGATCCACCCAGAGTTATACAGTACAGGAGCATTAGCAGGAGCAGGAGCAGGTGCATACATTAGAGCAAAACCAGGACCAGAGGACGAGATCGTACCAGAGGACTTCTCCTGAGTATTGGCTTGAGATACTCATTTATTTCTGTTTCTAGTTATTTTATTTCCAGTCTATTGCATTAATTTATCAGACTTATTCTCGGATTGTTCCCCGAGACACTTTTATTGAGATATGCTAGTTTATATTTATTTGCATTTAGTCTGGCATTTGATCTGTGATTATCTGTTGTGGATGAGATTAGTATAGACTGTGACTTGTATCATTGGACCTATTTATTGTTGTATTACAGCTTAAGCATGCCACGATGGATCCATTAAATTGGGTTTGTCCATCGGTGTGTGCTGCTGGCCATTGCCACGTGTCTAGTCCCTCGGTATTTTGGGACTGGGGCGTGACAGCGTGAGATACTTATCATGTACGTAGCGTGTTGTGGTTGGATCCAAGAGTATTAGTGGGGGAGGGGAGTAGGAGTTGGTTATGTGATCAAAGCCAAACAGTATTCATGTGTATGTCGGTTATGCAACTCACGCATAACGGAGTTATCGTAGTATTTTTCATGTGCAACTTAAGCCGATCACATAACGAACTTGTGCTCAAGGCACTTAGCTAGTATTTATATTTTCTCACATGTAGCTACTTCTCTACTTATATTGTTCTCCAGTTTACATTGCAGCTACTTATTCTGCTCCAGCATGTATTTATTTCCTGTGCATCTTGTATACTTTTCTATTGCTCGTCATATACACCTTACCATGTATTTGGAGTTGCTTTCAGAGTTATGTACTTCGCTCCAGTCCTGACTGGGCATATTTTTTCCAGAGGATCCTGAGAATTTCTGCCCGACTTTCTACGGGCCGGGTGTCGACGAGTGTTGTGACCCCGAGACTGAGGAGGAGCCCTACGAGGAGACGCCGTTAGCGCCCTAGTTAGCTAGGTGGGTTTTCTGGGTTGTTCCCAGTTGTTATTTGGATGATTGTACTTATTCTTTTGATGCTGTGAGATGTTGTAGACTATTATAGACTTGGACTGTATTTTGGATATTGTCTTGCTCTCTCTTTGGTTCTGGTTTCCTTTTGCTATCATATCGTGCTTTTACTCTTCCCCTAGATTATTGTGATTGAGTATTCATATATATGTTGCGTGGTTGCCCTCCTTTTGGAGAGGATTATTCATATATATATTGCATGGTTGCCCTCCTTTTGGAGAGGTTATTGACAGATTTTTGTGAGTTATATAGATAGATTGTTGACCTAGAACGGACCTTTACAGCGTTCTACTGCCGATTCTGCGGCATAGGCTGGACGTACCCACGACTCATGCCCGATTTTTCGGGTGCGGATCGTGATAGATACTGGTGCTGTTCCTGAAAGTAGATCAATGGTAAACTCGATCTCTCTTTCTGGTGGCATGCTTGGAAGTTCTTCTGGGAATACATATGGGAATTCATTAACGACTCTAGGGAATTGTACTTCCTCTGTTACTGCCATTCTCATAATCGATGTTGAAGACTCCGTCTCGCCTCTAGAAAATGAGAATTCCTTCTCAACAGGGATATCAAAGATAACCTTGCCATTACGATAATCTATCATTGCGTATCGGGCACTCAAACAATCTATGCCTAAGACGACGTCATAATCTCCCATAGGAAATTCTATCAATCTAGCGGAAAACTCTCGCCCGCACACTACGACTCGACACGAGACATAAACTCTATCGACTCCCATGATACTGTTACCAGTAAGTATATTGAGTCTTATTGATAATGATTCGGGTTCTAATCTAACTCGTTTCGCAAATCGTGTAGACATAAAAAGAATGTGATGCACCAGAATCAAACAATACTAAAGCTGAATGAGAGTTGACAAGAATGGTACCTGCCACCACTTCCCCTGAAGCTAATTGTTCTTCCATATTGAGTGTCATCGCCTTACCTCGTCCTCTCGATGTTGGTCCTCTCTATTGCGAACCTCCTTGTCTGGCCTGTACTTGAGCTTGGGCCTGCGCATACTGTTGTGGCCTATGTTGCTGGAATACTTGGGATTGGGTCTGCAAAGGCCTCTGACCTTGGTGTTGTTGAACCGGTACTAGAGCCATATACTGCGGTCCTGCCGGGAAAGAGGATGATGAACTAGCTCTGTGTAGGCAAGATCTCACTCTGTGACCTAGAGCTCCACAAGCTAAGCACAACTCTTGTGCTCTACGGCATTCAGAAAATACGTGTCCAGGCTTTCCACAATGATAACACCCTGCTGAAAAAGATGTCATTTGCTGTTGAGTTCGGGTTGGGGCTGTTTGTTGAACTGAGGCTGTCGAAACTGGCCTCCTCGGAGATCCGATGGTTAAAGCCCTAACTGCCGAGGCTGGTGCTGAAGACTGAGTGTAAGAACTCCCTATGCTGGAGGTAGACAGGTTGGGCACGGAGGATTACTAGATGTGGGAAAAATGGATAAAGGCACTTTCTGCTTTCGGAAAACCTTCAACCAAATCAGGAGCAAGAATCCAGACATGGACTGGGCAGAACTAGTTTGGACTAAAGGATGAGCAGTTAAAAACTCCCTATGCCTATATAAGCTGATATGTAACCGACTACTCACTAGAGACCGTCTGAGCATGTTTGGTATGGACTGTCCGGATAAAAAATGTTGCTTATGTGGGTATATGGATGAGACCAGGGACCACATTTTCTTTTGATGTGCCTTTGTTTGGGAGATCTGGAATAAACATTGCAGATGCTTTGGACTTCCAGCTACGCAGAATAGGGATCTATTGTCAGTCTTGAATGATGTCAAAACTCAAAAAGACAAAGGACCAGAAGCATATATGCGACTACGGATGATTCTAGGTACAGTGGTGTGGCATGTTTGGAGGGAACGAAACCAACGTATCTTTGAGGGACTGGCTACCAGTATTATTATTGTACAAAGACAAATACAAGCTGATATAGATATCCTAGACCCAAGATGAATTTATTTTGTCTTAGTTGGGATGATAGTATTGTAATATCTTGTTTTTAATTTTTACTAAAATTTACCTATATATATATATATATATATATATATATATGCAAAAATATTAAAGGTTGCCTCTGCATGAAAATGCTCACTATGTAGAGTGATAACGTGCAAAACAAGTGAATCCACTAGCAGGGTAACATCAGTAATAAACTAACATCAGTAACTAATATTGAAAAAAAAAAATTACAGTGTGTGTCCGGATCAAGATATTCGTCCGCGGAGTCCCGTCCCTCTGCACTATCAGATCGGAGAGCTTGCGTGGAGTCCACGAGCGCGCCCGCTTGATCCAACAGTCAAGGATTGCGGGGCTTCGACTGAACTCCGAAAACGGAGCTCCCGATCCGGACTCATATATATATATATATATATATATATGAGGAATCCACATCTTCGATTTTTTGCATCCCCATATTATTAACCGTTGGATCTTATTTTAGGTCATCTAATCTTAACCGTTGATTTGAATTATTTGAAATCATCTAATATTATCCGTTCATTTGAATTCAAATCAACGTTTAAGATTAGATGACCTAAAATAAGATACAACGGTTGCAAACATGAAGATGCTTGGGGATGCATAATTGGTGGGAATGTGAATCCCCCATCATATATATATATATATATATATATAGGGAAACAAAAAGATGAACCATAGACTCATATTCCTACATGAGCCAATACACATGTGGACCAATAGGAATGAAGTGTACTAGCACACATGGAATGTAGAAATCCATTCATATTGGTCCACATTTGCATGGCTCATATACAAATATAAACATATGGCTCATATCCCGTTTATATATATATATATATATATATATATATATATATATATATATATATGAGAAGGAATCCACATCCCCCATTATTATGCATCCCCACCCCCATGATTATAAGCATTTGATCTTGTTTAAGTCATCTAATTTTAACTATTGATTTGAATTATTATGCATCCCCACCCCCATGATTATAAGCATTTGATCTTGTTTAAGTCATCTAATTTTAACGTTGATTTGAATTATTCAAATCAATAGTTAAGATTATATGACTTAAACAAAATTCAACGGTTGATAACATAGAAATGCTTAGAGATTAGAGCCCTCCTCTCTCTCTCTCTCTCTCTCTCTCTCTCTATATATATATATATATATGTGTGTGTGTGTGTGTGTGTGTGCTCTCTCTCTCTCTCTCTCTCTCCCCCTCTTTTCCCTTCTCTTTTCTTCTCTTCCGAGGCATTGCCAAAACTGCTACAAAAATATTAAAGGTTGCCTATACATGAAAATGCTCACTATGTAGAGTGAGCCTTCAGATTATACAAAGGAATTCTCCAGCGCTACTACAGAATAGTTGCAATAGCAGCTCATGACTGATTGTATCAAAAATGTTTGTTGCTTGCCAGGACTGCTACTGATGCCACAAATAAGCTACATTTAAGCAAGACACCTCAACAGACTTGAACAAAACCCAACAAATATAAACCTAATATCCGAACCCATTAGATGTAAAATGTAGGGGCAAAAGCTACATTACTTTGATGTAACATACCTTTAGCACAAGCCACAGCATAACTTGAATGTAAGAAACAGAAACAACAGTTCTTTTACAGACAAATCACTAAAACCCATCGGAACAACCATACAAAGATGGTTAAAAAACTAAAACCCATTGGAACTGAAGGAGGATATTCTAAGCATCCTCCCGTCCTTTGGATCTCCTGTATGGCTCCCATGGCTCCAGACCAATTTGCTTCACTGCAAGTTCCACCATAACAAGAGATTAAGAGGATAAAAAGAGTTAAGTGTTGAACTAATCACTCAAGCGGAATGTTTCACATAAACTCAGTTTAGTAATGAACCCACCTCCGCAATATCAATGCCCGACTTCCCAGCACCGTCCTTTGCTGCTTCATCTGCTGTTTCACATAAAAAGCTTATCAACCATTTTGGAACAGAGCATATCAACATATTTTGATTCAGTTGTTTCGAGCACAGATTGTAGGAAGCCTCAACATGCTAAAAGATTCCAAAATACATGCACGCATATTGAGCAAGTACACAACCACAGTACAAGGTAAAAGTCTTGGGTCCGTGGGGTCCACAGTACAAAGTAAAAGTCTTGGGTCCGTGGGGTCGTGGCCTGTTGGTTACAATGGAGGGCTCCCGTGGAGATGGACACGGTTCAAATCCCCCCTTGGGAACTTAGTTCCTAACCCGGTGGAAAGGACATATCAAAAAAAAAAAAATTGGTTGATAAGAAAAGTCTTGGCATTGTTCACTAGTCCATTACTTTGGTCGGAAAGGTAGGAAGAGACTCAGATAGGCTAAAATTGCTTATGTATAGAAGACGTCTCAATCCATGGAGGTAGGCTAAATTGGCTATAAATAGAATACGGCTCAATCCATGGAGGTATATCAAGCAAGTACACATACTCAGTATAAAGTAAATGTCTTGGCATTGTTCCCTAGCCCTTTACTTTGGTTGTAAAGGTAGGAAGAAACCCAAGTAGGTTAAAGTTGGCCATGTAAAAAACAGCGCCATAGCATTTTGCATTCTGAATGTTTTCCTACTAATCCTATTTGCGATGTAAAGATCTACAATATTTCATCCAATTCACTATAGATTTATCCAATTGACTTCCGTCGTATTAATATTGTTTAATGTAATATGGTGAATAAAATGGTTATGAAAATAGAAAGAATCATTGTTGATAAGGAGATTTGGAATTTTAGGAAGTGTTCCGTTACAGTTCTTACTTTGCTTCCCTGATATGGTATTCCTTGCTAGAATCTTAATCATTTAACAAATACCCTTCCAAGATAAGTATGGTAACTAATTAAAAAACAAGGTTGATTTTACATTTATATCAAATCAACATCTCCACATCATATTGGCTCTTTAAATTGAAAACAAGGGTAAGTTATGAACATTAACAGCAGAATTCGTTTTGGGTCCGTTTTATTCATAAAAGGTATTTGACCACACAAAAAAACTAGTTTTTTTCTGCCAGAAAAAAAAATTTTATACCCATTTTAAACACTTCCCTTTTAGTTCTTTGGATAAAAGTATATTTACCATGAAAATCACATCCCGGATTCTTTAATTTTATTTAATATTTGTGATTATAGTCATAGAATCAATGAGATATATAATACCTGTTTTTTTTTAATATCTGAATCATTGTCATAGCATTCCTCCTCCTTAAATTGAAATATTTTGCCAAATATGAAAAATAATGAAAACAAGCAAAAGATACATGGCATTAGATTTTTTTGAAAATGGGTAATCAACATTTTGAACACTTCCTTTTTACTTCTTGGGATAAAAGTATACTTACCATGAAAATCACATCGTGGAAGTATTTAATTTCTTTTAATTTAATTTGATGTTTGTGATTATTTATAGTCATGGATTTTTCAATTACATATATAATTCATGTTTTTTTTCTGTCTTTGAACCATTGTCATAACATTCCTCCTCTTCTTAAATGTAATATTTTGCAAAATATGATAAAATAATGAGAATATGCAAGGATACGTCATTAGATTTTTAAAAATGATACACAGTAGTACTTGCTTATAATACTCGTAAAGGGCTGTGTTACTTTAATAAACTTTTTGTAGCTTATATAAAAATGATTTTATGATCATCATTTTTATATCCTATTTTATGTACGTATTAAACAGTCCATTAAATATGTATATTTTTAGTTTCCATTTTCAAGTTTTACTAAAATCATCATTTCTTCAATGGTTTGCATAGTAAACATGAATTCTCTCCGTTCCTTGGTTGCTAACTATGGTTTCATGATTATTTATACTTCAAAATTATGAAGAAGAAAAAATCGTCAACTTCAAGCCAAGTTGATGTACATGGAGGATATTCAGGTCTAGTCTCAGAATGGTTCTTACACTATAAAGACACTTAGGTCGGTTAAGTTTTATGAACAAAGTCTGTCCGAGATAAAAAGTTATGTTGTACTGGGCGCTAGGCGAGGCGAGGCGACAGCCCACCCGCCTTGCCTAGGCACCTGCCCAGGATCCGGGTGATTTTTTGCAAAAAAAACTGCAATTATGTATACAATAAATATATCATATAACTAATAAGCAATATAAGAACTTCTAATAACCAATATTCAACATCAAATAAGGATATTATGCAGCAGAAATTGCAAACAATTGAAAAAGAGCCAAAGAAGGAGGAGGAGGAGGAGCAGCAATCATAGGTAATCAGGAACAACAGAAGCAAGAAACTGAAGCAGCAATCATACGAAACCTGACCAAACCGTCTTTTTTTCTTCTGGTCGACCCAAGGCGGACGCCTAGGCGAGCATCGCCTAACCCAAGGGTATTTTCCCAAGGTCGAGGCGAGCCCTCTCCAACCTGCACGCCTAGGTGTTGCCTATGACAACATAGTATAAAAGAACATGAATACTGTTTTTTTTTTATAGATATGCAACAACTATTTGGAAAGAATAGTGCTCTTGTGATATCTCAGAACTCTTGCCAGCCCCGCCCTAAAGTATGTGTAGTCAACATTTTCAACAATAATTCTTGCCTCTGAAGCAGGAGCCTCGAATGAAAATGTATTCTAAGATGCAGTTTGGTGGATTTGAGAATTCAGATGCAAGCATGTTATTGCTAGTATCGACTTTTGAGCCCACTAGGACAGTCGTATGCAAAGTTTCCCGAATTACTTAGAATTAGACAAGCTTCAGAAGGGATCTACAATTCATAAGAAGCAAGTTCTTATCAGGAGGGTGTTCCTGTGTTTGGCTTAATTAAAATTATTGAAGTTGTCATGGGAATCCAAGACTACCTATGTCAGAGATATTCAGAGAGTTAAGGCTGACTATGCTGAAGTTCTTATCTTATAGAGAAGGCTGATTTGAGTACCCATCATTGAAGATTGTTGTAGATCCCTGATAAGATGTGATCCGAGTAGTTTATTCGTCATAGTTTTAGTAAGTTCAATTTCAGCATAGATCATCATGCTAGCTTGGGATGCAATCTAACAATTGGAATGACATAGTGGGAGCATCTCCAGACTCTGGGAGCATCTCCAGACTCCTTGTAGCAATGGGTTGCCTAGACCAGTGTAATATTATGTTTCTGGGTTTAGATTTTTCTTTTCTTTTTACCTTTCATTTTTTCACTTCTCGATGTACCAAGAAAATTATGATAAAATTTACCTTTGGGGTAATATACTTAAGGAAAAAAACAAATTTCAACTGTGAATTTTTTATTTATCTTTTGTGTATATATAAAAGGATTAATTTTTAATGACCACATATCAGCTCACTTATTCAATAAATTCAGTTACATAGTTGAACGCAACAAATAATTCAACCAAGGACAGAAATGAATCTCCAGTTTACCAATAGGGGTGATTTAGGTGTATTATGCCTACAACCATATGGTGCTACCAAGGATACATATTATGATACTAAAAGAGAATTTGAGAGACTATTTTTAATTCTAAAAAGATTCAAAGAGAGCATTGAATCCTAAACTTTAGGATGGATCCAAACACACTCCTAGACGAAGGCTGTGATTAGATCCTAGGAAAGTGAGAGAGGAAAAGAAAAGGAACTGATGAAAGATAAAAGGGAAATTGTTTAGTTGTTTTGTTTAAAAAAGAGAAAATTAAAGGGCAAGTTGCAAAGAGAACAATCTGTGTCAGTGTAATATGGTAAGAGGTGGTTTGGTCGAAGTCAGGAGACAAGATGCTGACAACAAGGATGGTATCGGAGATGGAGTTGGAATCGGTGGGAGAAGAGGGAAGGGAACAAAAGATAAAACGCCAGGATCCAGACATGAAGAGGGTAGATCTCCAAAGACAGGCGGTTTTCGCCATATATCAAGAACAAAAGAGAGAAGAATATATCAGTTTCTTTAATTTCTAAACGAATGAAACCGCTTTTTGTCTTCTTTTTTGCTTTCTCACTAATCAACTATATTGTATTAAGCGTGAGGCGATGCGAGGCGATGAGGCTGTCATCTCGCTTAAGGGCGCTTACTTAGCACCTCACTTCTTTTTTTCTTTTTCGTTTTTGCTCTCCTACATGTTAAATACTCTATATACACATAAATTTTAATATTTTTTTATACAATCCTACTAGTATATGCATGAATAACAATATCAATCAAGCAAAGTAACAATATAAATATTAGAATCAAAATGTAAACTACAAGCCACACAATGCATACATACTACAGTCATCAAAATACCATCAAACATAAAAAATAAGTCTCTAAAGTCCCTACTTAAAGTTTCCCAACTATCCAACTATGTAAATAACAAAAGCTTCGGTTCCGTTTATAAATAAAAATAAAAAAAATAAAAAAATCGTTAAGCGAGGCACCTAAGGCAAGATGCTACTAAGCGATGCCTAAGCGCGCTTAAGCGCTGGTCACTTTTCTGAAACGAAAATTCATTAAGCGCCATCCTAATTCTAAAACTCGCTTAAGGGTGCTTTTCACAGCATAGCTAATCAAACCTAAGGTCGGGTTTGGTATTGTTGAAGCTTATTGTAACTCGAAGTTTTTGCCATAAGCTCCTTTTGTAAGATGCCATAAGCTGCTTAGACCTGTTTGGTAACTGCATGTTGAAACTTGAAAGTTACCCTAAAAAAAGTATTCGGTAAACACGTTTCTCAATGTTGAAACTATTAAAAACAACCAAATTCGCCATGTATTGATAAAAAGATAAATGGAATTTTTAAAGAAAAACTAAAGGGTCTAAAGACTAAAGTGGATTGGAAGTCCTCAATATAGAGAACTCCACACAATTTTGTACTTTATCCAAAAAACAATTTATGTTTTCCTCATCCTTGGTATGCTAGAATGTTAGGTGATGGTTTAGAGTGAGAATAGAATCCTTCCACAATCATCAAGATGAATTGTGGTCCCAAAATCATATAAGACTTGACATGTCTTTCTCATCTAGCCTTTATAGCACCATTTCTACCCAACTATCAAGAAACTATAACAATATGTTTTATCAGTTATGTAAGTAATAAGAATTGATCATAAAATTCTCAATAACATAGAAATTAAATTCAAGTCCTACGACTCCTATTATCTACCTGATTTCTAACGAAAGCATTATTTTATAGGATACAGCCCACCCACCTGATCTATACATTAAAGGGCAGAAACCACCTAGGAGGATTTAGAAACAGATAATGTGATTTAGATGTAGTTAAATAAACATAATATATTCTGAATTTATGTAATTTATACATATATTTGCTGTAGATTGTATGCTGACAGCTTGACTAGATAAGTCGAATGGTTTGCTGTCAACTTCCTAAGTAGCATGTATATGTATATGTAGTCTGCCAATGCAGATTGTAAAATCAATAATATGGTCAACCGAATGTACACATCATTAGAGATACAGGAAACTTGTCTTACTTTTCTTGGTCTCCGTGTTTACGTATGGGCTGCTTTAGATAATATAGATAGCAAGCAAATTTTTTCACCATAAATTAGACGACAAGAAAGTATTTGGAGATGGATAACACAAACAGAAGGCCCTCTCAGCTCATAGCTACTTTGTCCAGGAACCGACATAAAGGGTTGATGTCAGGTCGACAGACAACATAAAAAATTTGCCAGTTCTTTTATGGAAGCTTTTTAAGGTCAATAGCCAACCCATTCGGATGGGAGAAGGTTTGGATGATGATAATGATAACATAAGCAGATGGTAATCAGAAAAGAAACCGTTCCAAGTTCCAATGAAAATTCAGGAAGTTATGCCGAGAGATATGGGAGAAACCAGCATTCCAAGCTCTTCAAAGTTTAAGAATCCAAATCAAATTTGTGAGGAGATAATATTACATGATAGGGGTACATGTATGGTTGCTTCAACAGTTCGTATTTCATGAGAACTTCTTAGAGCATGAGAGATTAAAATTGCATCTCAGAATAGAAAGCATACTTGGAATGCAGAGAGGTAAAGGTTGCAGCAAAATTAAGGCCCAAACGGGAATGTTATTTAAGGAAAAAATAGAAATAGAAATGACAGCCTTAATGATGACATAGTGTATGAGAACTCAGTACAGCTTGGATAATATATGAAAATTCAGTACAGCTTGGATAGTACCCACACCTCAAAAGAAGTGCAAACTCTAACAAATAAATTATGCATAAAAATAATGGCTCAAGCTACTTCACATCCATACTGAAACACAAAACAGTAACCAAGAAATTGCATATGAACAATAGACCATTAGCGGAACTTCTGAAACTATATTTCAACAGTTACAATCCTTATCCACCATTTGACAGAAGCAGTAACGGAAGAAACACAATAAGAATTTGACATATATTCTTAACAAGATTGACAGGCTCCAATGCCTGCAACAAGTGTTCATTGTCAATTCACATACTAATCTACTCCAAGATATTCTACTGAAAAATAATTTTTGGTATAACATTGTTGTAATTTCATGTATATATTATGCAGTATCAACCAAAAATCAGTTCTTGGAACCAGAAATGTTCCAGCAACATTAACCAAACTCATACTTTCTGATCCCGTGAGGATTAAAGAAATCTTTCTAAATAGATTCATGACAAAATATCATTTTGCTTTTACAAAGTGACCAACGACTCCAGGCAATGGGGAATATGTGAAGTGCGAATATGAATTAGACATTTAGCATGTCAAACTTGAAAGCTTTTAAAGCTTAAGAACAGAATATAAACTAGTAATTAAGAAGCCAACTTAAAACAAGGGCAGTTTGGTGCATCAATTCATGATACAACCAAAACAGTTCTCCATTTATGTGATGACACAATAGGTCATCTAACACGAACAGGGAAGAAAAGAAAGCAAAGTGCAAATTTTTCTATAGCATGGAAGGTAAACTTCAATCCATATTGGCAGTAACTGAGAACAATACAGCTATAGATTACAAAACCTAAGTGGTCTGCAACCTTTACAATTCTACCAGATAATCTATCAACTTAAACCTAAGCTACGCTTGAAATATTTGCATAGTTTTTGCATACGCAAATTGGGAAGTCAATAGTATGAACACTAGCCTTCGAAAAGACAACAAAAACTAATCCTGCTTGGACCTCCCTATAGGCCATTACCTCCATCCTCAGGAATGTCAGATGTCCACAAGGTAAGGTTGTCCCTCAAGAGTTGCATGATCAAAGTGCTGTCCTTGTAAGATTCTTCACTCAGGGAATCTAACTCTGAGATGGCTTCATCAAAAGCCTGTTTGGCAAGGTGACAAGCCCTGAAATAGTAGTAATGCATATGAGAAATATAATAACATTAACATGAAAAATGTATATGGATTCCTGCATAACAGCTTACAAACCTTTCAGGCGAGTTCATGATCTCATAATAGAATACTGAGAAATTCAGTGCCAAACCCAATCGAATTGGGTGGGTGGGAGATAGATCCGCTTCCGCGGTACTAGAAGCCGACTGCAAATAGTTTTACAGACTCAGAAACATCACAATACCAGAGGAACAATCAAATATAATACACACAGAAATACAGATGGGATATCAAAACAGCAAGAGCATTTATGTGTTGAGGGCTCGGTCAGCTACATAAATCCTTTCTTCCACGCTCGTATATTAAGAAATATCCCCTCTCTAACATGATATAATGCCATAAGCTTCTCCGCAGCAATATAGCGCGTACCAAATGCTGCTAAAGGTTAAACAAGATTTACATAGTAGAGAGCTAATTGTCAACATGTAGACATAGCTTCATCATAGTAAGGACTAAGGAGTGAAATTTGTAGTGATCTATAACTGCAATGCAGGTATAACACAGTAAATAACTTAAAACTTCAGCTGAGTGATATAATCGTCCCTATATATATATATATATATATATATATATATATATATATATATATATAAACTTCTAACACCTAAAAGTAGTGCTGCCGTGAACATTTAGCCTAAAAGTAGTGTTGCCACAACATCCGTTTCAATACTTACATCATTTGGTTAAAGAAGTGCCAATTGCCAAAAAAGAAGTTTCAAGACCTCCTACAAACATTGTTTTGTTGCAACACCATTCCCTTCTCACTTTATTCCAAGTGACAAAGTGACAACCAACAATAAGGGTCTACTTGGTAACGGTGTTTTCACCGCCTTTGGGGTGTTTTTGAACCGAACGTTTATGAAAACCCTTGCTTAATTTTTTTGATTCATTGGTCCCCTCCACACCACCCCCACCCTCCAAAAAAAAAAAAAAAATGGGATGTAATCTATTTTTGGGTATCTTTATAAACACCCCAAATCGGTGGGTTTTGAGCGGTTTTATTATTTTATTCCACTTAGATCCTCAACAAAAATATATAATTATAACTACTAATATTATATCCTATTTTTCTCTCATATGTGTTTCTCTTCTACTTCTTCCAAACTATGTCTACTTTTTTGGTAAGTTTTTAAAATCTTTCTCTCGTACTTTCATCCAGTCGTTTCTATTATTTAATGTGTTTCTATTATTTTGATCAAATATGGACTTCTACCTATTGATCGAGGCATGGATTGGGTGGCAGTTCCCACCTTCGGAACCGTTTTGTTTATATATGGGTATATATATGGGCATATAGGCAATTTTATGCGTGTAAAAAACTTTCAAAACCTCTTTAATGAATTACCAAGTATGGGTAGGACTGGTTTAAAAATCGCTACTTAAAACCACCCCAAAATTGGATCCCTCGTAACCGCTCATAGCCGGTACTCTAAAAAAACCTTATAACCGCTACCCCTACAATTGCCAAGCAGACCCAAACTTTCCAATGACAGCAACAAAGTTGCAACCAAGCATCCTAATTGCATCATTCCAAACATTATATTTGTAAATGTTGTAACCAAACACCGTATTTGCAACATCAGTCACAACAACAAATGCTGAACTAGAACTTTCAACGTAATCCATACCTGATAGGCCTTGAGAGACTGATCAGCGACCTCCTTCTTCTCGTTGCCGGACTTGAACTCCGCCAGATAACGATAATAGTCTCCTTTCCTGAAATCATACAAAAATCATATATCAAACCCTTAAATACAAAAAAAAAAAAATTGGAGTGCAGATCGGAAAGGACTCACATCTTGTAGTAGAAAACGGAGGACTCTCCGGCGGTGGCGGAGGGGATCAAGTGCTTGTCGATGACGGCCATGATGTCGGTGCAGATGTCGGAGAGCTCGGATTCGACCTTCTGTCGGTACTCCCTGATCTTCTTGACGTGGTTCTGGTTCCCCTTCGCCTCCTCCTTCTGCTCGATCGAGGAGAGGATCCGCCACGAGGCTCTCCGCGCGCCGATCACGTTCTTGTATCCGACGGAGAGGAGGTTCCTCTCCTCCACCGTCAGTTCCACGTCCAGTGCCGCGACCTTCTTCATCGAATCCACCATTTCTGCACCCCAAACAAACAAACAAAAAAATCATCAGATCCAAACCCTAATCGTAACAAATCTGGTCCCGAAACCCTAACCTTAACCCTAGAATTGGTGAGTGGGTGAGTGAGTGACCTTCGTAGCGCTCGGCTTGCTCGGCGAGCTTGGCGACGTAGACGAAGGTCTCTCTTTGGGAAGCCATTGGCGGATCTCTCTCTCTCTCTCTCTCTCTCTCTCTCTTCGAGTTCGAATTGGGAAATCTTGTTTGCTTTTTTGAAGCTTTTTGGGAAAGATAGGAGGGTCTGGAAAATAAATAAAATAAAAATAAATGAAGATAGGAGTGAATAATAGCCGTTGGTTGCTTTGGGAAGACCGGTTTTCCAACAGTACCAACCTGCCAAACATATATTATTATATATACACATCTAATTAAATTTAATTGTGCTTAATTTGTCCTTGGGTCGTGACTTGTTGGTTACGATCAGGGTCGAACAAGATTATCCTAGTCGAAGCTTAATTTGATTGTCTCTTGTTCTTGACATCAAAAAAAGAAATCAAAAAAAAAATTGATGAGGAGGAGGATTGGCAGCGGCGTCGAAATCTCCGGTTCTGACGACGTCATGAAGCTCGATGTCCGAGTTCCTCTCCTTGAGCTATTCGAGGCATTTCCAATGTGAACTCAAAATATGGTCCTGGCAGATTGCTAATTCAATTGACAAAAAAGAGTTAGGGTGGACCGCAGAATAACTATTGACAGAGAGATGGAGACTTAGGAATCTGGAGGGTTGTCCTAATAAGAAGGGTTGTTCCTAGGGTCGGTCCTGATTACGATGGAAAACTTCCATGGGAATGGACGCAGTTCGAATTTTCCTTGAAATTTTAGCTCCTAATCCGATGAAATGAACATATAAAAAAAAATGTACTTTGTTTGACCGCACCATTATATATAAAGCTAATTAGCCTTTTAGACCATGAATTTTATATCATGTCACATGTTCAATTAGAAAGTTTAGATTTTAAAATTTTATTTTTTGTATCCATTTTACTTTCAACATAACAATTAATGTTGGAAATAATGCTATAATAAAAAAAAATCAAAAAAAAAAAATTTAGATTTTTTTTTAAATTTGGCATATTAGTGCTTAAATTATAAATGACTAGTGCCGTTCACATACATTACGTTACATGTATAAAAAAAATATAATATTATTAAAAACTATCTAAAATTTAAAATTATATTAAATTTTTTAAATATAATTTGAATATATTTTGTTATAAAAATATTTTTTAAATTTTGAATATGAGTTTAATTAGATAATACAATATAATTAGTTTAAATATTATTTAAATTTTAAATATATTTTATTAATTATTATATGTTTTGATTTTTTAAATTTTTGTCAACTATGGGAGGAAAAAACACAAACAATGGTTATTTAAAAAAAATATTAATAAATAATTATATACATACAATTTATACGACTTATTTTTAAACTATTTGTAAGTCATGTTATAATGGTAGTGATATACATCCAAATGGAAAAGGCTAATTAATCCTTATATATACACATCTATCTAATCAAATTTTACTGTACGCGGGTGGATATGTGTATGTATTGCGGGCCCACACCTGAACCCGTTTAGTTCTACCAGTTGTGACGAGAATTTTGAAATTTATTGTGTTTTATTTTTTAAATCGCATCTATTTCTGAAATCAAACACAATCCTAAGATAGTATATTCAATTAGGCACATCTCTTGGCTGGTTGTGGTTGGCGGATCAATGGTTGGTCGTGATCTCGATAATTTTAAAAATAACAACATTGCAAACATGTGATGCATTAATTAATCCATTGATATCGTTATCAAACACATACCTAATCAATGTTACAAAGTGTATGTTGACATTTGTGGAAACAAATGGGAAAAGTCTTATCTACCAATGATATGGTTACATGTGTATGACAGAGGATAAAAGCATTCACAATGAGTACAGTCAATACCATACTTAAAAAAAAAAATTATATAAATTATTATTTTTGGAGTATTCTATTGATATTGGTACATAATAACACACTCCAAATAACACATCAAATTCAAACTCCAGATGTCACTCTCCGTTTCCAGTATACATACTTGGAACGTATTATTCTTGCTTGCATGATAATTAGGTTCCATGTCATGGAGACTAGACTCATTTTTCGATTTAATTTGGCTCATGGTTTATTTTGTCGGTTGGTTTGGCTATGAATTGAACTCATTGTCTAAACCTCAACCCTCTTCATATATAAACTAAACTCTCTCTCTCTCTCTCTCTCATTATTTCTTTCATTCCTCTCCCTTAGGTTTCTCTCTCCCTCCATAGGCAAGTACACCTAGTATGAGAATGGAGAAACCTCTCCCTATTATTAGTCTAATATGTGTGCATTATGATTCTAAGCATGTTTAATACTTGGAGCTTTCAGTTTTGATTGCTGGATTAGAGTATATCTATATTTCTAACTTAGGTCTTTCATGGGTTTCATGAGTTTTCTTGGTTTTAGTCTATTAAAACTTCTTGTTTTCGAAAACTAGTTGTTCTATGTGGTAGAACCTTAAATTTCGTATGATTTTGACTTTTGAATCACCCAATTTGGAGTTAAAATGAAGTTTTTTGGCCAAAACAAGTTTTCAACGTTTTTTCCGTCGGCTGAGGAAGAAGAACAGTGTTTTGCCAACTTTTTCATCAAAGGTGCGCCAGATCCACTTTTTCATCAAAAGTGCACATGTCACGTCCCGATACCAAAAATACGGAGACAGACACGGCCAGCTACCCCGTACAAGATACTATACGTCATACGACGATCACGGCTGTAACTAGACAAGGGGGTGCATGCTACAATCAGGTCACTTAGGGTCACACGAATATCTATGTCTCAATCAATCAAACAAGAAACAGTAATCATAGAGCATATATGATAAAGCAATAAGGCGTCTCAAATGCTTTCTCAAGATGTTATGGAGACCAGCTGTACAAAATAAGAAGCTGGTAGAGTAACAAAAGTACATGACAGTGATCAGCTGCAGTCTGATTTAATACAATCATGTAAGAAAACTAAATGTCCAGACGTGCCGGCTAACAGGTGCCGGTGGCTAAACGCCAAAAAGATAAAATATATAATAACGAGCAGGGAAGAAGAAAACCCACTCGTTATCCTTGGCGACCATATTTCTGGTGCGCACCATGAGTTGGGGAAAAGTACGCTAGGTCCTCGGGTGCTGGCTCAAAACCTGGCCATGCAAAACCAATGGGGTTAGACCTCAAATACAAGTACCACAAAGGAAGCACGAAATGGAGAAACAAAAATCCAAACAATAAATATATAATAATATATATATAGGTTCTGCGTCGTAACTTAGGTCAATGATATATCCTAGCACAAGGCTCAACCCTACAACCAAACAAGGACAAGGGTTGAAACCATCACGCTATGATAGTTAATTTCCCTAGGCTACTAACAAAATAATACAATCACAACAAAGTCTAATTAATAAGATCGACCAATCACTTGTACGACTTGCTAATTGTGGAGTTTGAGGTTATCTCAGAATAATGCATAATAGGTGTAGCGCCCCGTTCCCCCGGTGCGGGGATCGCGGCTAAGAAACACAAGACGGTATCGTTCGATCGGGATAGATTGAATTAAGAACTCGTCCTCGTTATGGATTTGTTTCTTCGGAATCGATTCCCATATTCAGTGGACCGTGCCCCCGGGATCGACTTAGCGGCAGAGTCAGGAGGGACCTCTCCGCTGCTATCTTTTATTACCTCGGTTTTCGATGTCGCTTGTTGCTTTTGTGCTTTGAGTTGGTTTTGGGATTTGCTTGTTTTCTTTGAACGGTTTCGATGGTTTTCATTATTTTCGTTCATTGAACTGCACTTCAATTTCGAGATTGGAAAGAGAGGAAGAAGTACTGATCAAGCTGTTCGTGTGCAGGTGAACGAGCAGTAGGCGGCTTACGAGCGGAGTCGTGAAGCGCCTCTTTCCTTCTCCCTTCCAAAAATCTAAGTGAGTGGCTACCAACCCGATTAGCTAGCCCTGCTTCCAAGCTTCACACCTAAAATCTGCATTCTTCTTTGCCCCGATCAAACGATACCAAGTAATAATAAAAGAAACCAAGATAAAAGAGAATAGACTTGGTTAATACTGCTTGTCAATCAAACTCGTGAACGGTTACTTACTTGTATGCTTGTTCGTTCGGAATATTCATCATATGCATCATTTTTAGTTAGAATGCATCTTCTTCTATAATTGTGCTATCAATGCATTATATCTATGCATTACTCGTGTTGCCTCAACTGCGTGAATGGATAACTTAACTAATCATCGTGTGTTCGATCATGGACAACTTGTGCACAAGGGTATAAGTTCTGCGGACGGTCGTTGGGGCACTGGCACCGATCCGATCCGGGCGGAACTTCGTGTGTAGTCATCGTGTGCGGACTGGATGGCTTGCAATGCATCGTGTGTTTATCGTGTATCTATTATGAGCTCTCGTTGCATGCTATCCTAGTCCATGACTAGTCCATTATGGCTACCAAGCCAGTGATCACCTGTGGCATAGTCATCGTGTGCGGACTGGACGACTTGCAACGCATCGTGTGTTTATCGTTGCATCCCATCCTTGTCCATGACTATATCCACTATGTGTAATTAAACCTGTTGCATACTAACTTGTGTCTTCGTGGCAGGGAAGGCAAGGTAAGTATTGTGCAGGTAATTCAGACGAACAGGTAAAATCTACCGAACGGTGGCACGTTCATTTCAGTAAATTCTATATGCTGCTTACTTGTAAATGAACTAAGGCAAGATAGAAACCCACAAATATGCATGCTTCATTAAAACAACGTATTGATTGGTATAGTCAGGCTAGCTCGCCTTCACCAGTATGTTTCGACATGCTGACCCTCGTTGAAACAGGTTCTCCGCACCAAGGCGAACCGAGCGAGGAGCCGAAGTCGTCTTTCCGATCCAGTCCAGCTGTTGGCGCATCTTCACCGCGCCCCTTGAAGTATTTTGAAGGCAGGAGCTGTGTTATGCCCCGATCTCCCGCAGGCAATCGGCCGTTCCCGCTAGGTGGGAATCACCCTCGCCAGCGCTCCCGCGGAACGATCGCTTAACCCATCCGGGCGTGATACCGCACGAGCGTGAGCCACGCCCGTGCAAGGCCATGGTTTATTGGCTGGCGGTAAGAGTTCTAAGCCACAGAGTCGCACAGATTGTCCAAGTGCAGCGGAGTCATGAACGCATAGCGATTTGGTAACAGGTTCACTGAGTCGACAATATAGCGGAAGCATTGAAACACAAGTTGAAGTAAAGTAATCTCTTTATTGATATGAACAAGTGTTACAGGCGACGTATAGCCGAGATTACAAGTCGCTCAAGCCTCTCTCTCTGAAACAGTAAAAGCGTGCCAAGTGGCTATAACTGTGGAATGAATGTACAGGCGATGGTCAGGCGACGCTCCAATATTATGTCTTGTATATGTGCTTCTGTTCCGGACGCACCGTTGCAAGGCTTCAGAGGGAACTCCTGGCCTTAGCACGCACGTTGGAGGCATCCGCACCGAACGAGGTTCTCCCGCACCCTGCATACAAACTGGTAGATTATCAGTACATTGAATGCACTGGTGGGAAAGCTACTCGCCCGCTCGACAAATCCGAACACGTAATATAAGTTTCGTGCACCAACTATTAAGTTGTCTTTCTAGTTGCCTTAGGATCAGTTTCATGCAAATATTGAATAGCCTAACGTGTCGGGCAGTGCACCGTGCAACATGAGAGGAAATACGGCGAGACTTACCAACTTACCATCTCCTTCCCTGTCCAAGGCAAACATTGAGGCAACATTGTTAATTCAAGCACGGGCAAGTATAAATATTCAGGAGGCAAAGCATATGCAAACACGAGGGTCGTTTTAACATGATGCGATGCAGTGACTCGCACGCGGATAGCCGCTAAGGGAGGATGACTTATCTATATGAACACGAGTCGCTGGCAGAGCCATTACTGGACGTAGTCGAGGACAAGGATAGCATGCTACGCGTGTACACGAGGCACACGAACAATATGCGTTGCAAGCTATCCTCCCTGCACACGAGACTACACACGAGCTCCATCCGGACCGGATCGGCCCCAGTGCCCCGGTAACCGTCCGTGGAACTAGTCTGCGACATGCAAGTCAGGGTTAAACCAATCTCAGGCAACACGATTTATTTGACCAATCTCAGGCAACACGATTACACGATATACTTGAACCATGATTCTACGTTCAGTGAGTGACTTGCCTTGATGCATTCCCCTGGTTCGGGACTGCCTTGGTGACCTAACGGTCCCGGATACTTGCAGGTTCATTCAGGCACGGAACGACTACGTAGTAGTCTTCCGGGGTTTGGATGAAAACATGGCAACATTACAAGCAGACAAGCATGCGTTTCTAAGGAACATAATCAGCACGTTTGCTCGGGCCCGAAGGTAAGCCGAGAGTTAGATCGTTAGGGGACTTAGCATGCGAGGGTCTGAATATATGCAGTATTTCGATTTCCATGTTCTAGCATAGCAATACAAGTTGGGATTATTCTCTTAGCTAGGTGCGTTGGATTTATTAGCATGCAGGGGGTGAATCACCTAGCGACTAGCATGAACATTCCAGATTTTATGTGTGCTGGCTAAGCAAAGACAAGTTCACCGTAGCCACCCACCTTAGCGATGATTCGCCTCGGTAGAGCGATACGCCGAGCGAGCCTCTGAAAGCCTAAGCTGAATTCCTGTAGGGACAAGTCTGGATATCATTTGCTTCTTGTTTGAGGCAAAGCGGGTCGGGACAGCTGCACTACTGCCGATTGAGTCGGCAGTCCGCTTGAGCGGAACGGGGTGTTACATCCTACCCAACTCAAAAAAAGTCTCGTCCTCGAGACTTACTGAGGACAAGCAGTTATCTAGGGTTGAGGCAATCCTAGACAAGTCGTTGAACTTGTTCATTTGGATATTCACTTGCACAAGCGTCAAAATTAGCATATCGCTTAGACTGGATCGTGCGCACTTTCGAAGTGTACTTCTAGCGTGAACACGTCAACCAGCTTAGTGATAGCGAAGTCTTAGCACTCGAGTTCCACCTTTACTTAAGTCTTGGATGGTGCACTAGTTCAAGGCGTCCCTCGAATAGTTGCATTCAACCAAACTTAGGGTTAGTGAAAATCGGACAAGCTACTAGCGATACTCTCAAGGGTTCGCACAGGTTGGCACAAAGGCCACTCGCAGCACAGCATACATAAGCAAGCATATCATTTAAAACGCATTTTGAAAGTATTTAGACTTATTGTTGGAACATCCCATCGAGGCATTGAGAGAGAGCGTGCACATAACCCACGAACGAGCTTTCGAAACAGAGATATCAAATTTGAAGTCCAAAGGCGTAGAAGCCAGGCTCTGATACCAACATGTCATGCCCCGATATCCCGCAGGCAATCGGCCGTTCCCGCTAGGCGGGAATCACCCTCGCCAGCGCTCCCGCGGAACGATCGCTTAACCCATCCGGGCGTGATGCCGCACGAGCGTGAGCCACGCCCGTGCAAGGCCATGGTTTATTGGCTGGCGGTAAGAGTTCTAAGCCACAGAGTCGCACAGATTATCCGAGTGCAGCAGAGTCATGAACGCATAGCGATTTGGTAACAGGTTCACTGAGTCGACAATATAGCAGAAGCATTGAAACACAAATTAAAGTAAAGTAATCTCTTTATTGATATGAACAAGTGTTACAGGCAGCGTATAGCCGAGATTACAAGTCGCTCAAGTCTCTCTCTCTGAAACAGTAAAAGCGTGCCAAGTGGCTACAACTGTGGAATGAATGTACAGGCGATGGTCAGGCGACGCTCCAACATTATGTCTTGTATATGTGCTTCTGTTCCGGACGCACCGTTGCAAGGCTTCAGAGGGAACTCCTGGCCTTAGCATGCACGTTGGAGGCATCCGCACCGAACGAGGTTCTCCCGCACCCTGCATACAAACTGGTGGATTATCAGTACATTGACTGCACTGGTGGGGAAGCTACTCGCCCGCTCGACAAATCCGAACACGTAATATAAGTTCCGTGCACCAACTATTAAGTTGTCTTTCTAGTTGCCTTAGGATCAGTTTCATGCAAATATTGAATAGCCTAACGTGTCGGGCAGTGCACCGTGCAACATGAGAGAAAACACGACGAGACTTACCAACTTACCATCTCCTTCCCTGTCCAAGGCAAACATTGAGGCAACATTGTTAATTCAAGCACGGGCAAGTATAAATATTCAGGAGGCAAAGCATATGCAAACACGAGGGTCATTTTAACATGATCGTTCAGGTGTTTAGTTGTTCTTGATGCGATGCAGTGACTCGTACGCGGATAGCCGCTAAGCGAGGATGACTTATCTATATAAACACGGGTCGCTGGCAGAGCCATTACTGGACGTAGTCGAGGACAAGGATAGCATGCTACGCGTGTATATGAGGCACACAAACACGATGCGTTGCAAGCTATCCTCCCTGCACACGAGACTACACACGAGCTCCATCCGGACCGGATCGGCCCCAGTGCCCCGGTGACCGTCCGTGGAACTAGTCCGCAACATGCAAGTCAGGGTTAAACCAATCTCAGGCAACACGATTTATTTGACCAATCTCAGGCAACACGATTTATTTGACCAATCTCAGGCAACACGATTACACGATATACTTGAACCATGATTCTACGTTCAGTGAGTGACTTGCCTTAATGCATTCCCCTGGTTCGGGGCTGCCTTAGTGACCTAACGGTCCCGGATACTTGCAGGTTCATTCAGGCACTGAACGACTACATAGTAGTCTTTCGGGGTTTGGATGAAAACATGGCAACATTACAAGCAGACAAGCATGCGTTTCTAAGGAACATAATCAGCACGTTTGCTCGGGCCCGAAGGTAAGCCGAAAGTTAGATCGTTAGGGGACTTAGCATGCGAGGGTCTGAATATATGCAGTATTTCGATTTCCATGTTCTAGTATAGCAATACAAGTTGAGATTATTCCCTTAGCTAGGTGCGTTGGATTTATTAGCATGCAGGGGGTGAATTACCTAGCGACTAGCATGAACATTCCAGATTTTATGTGTGCTGGCTAAGCAAAGACAAGTTCACCATAGCCACCCACCTTAGCGATGATTCGCCTCGGTAGAGCGATACACCGAGCGAGCCTCTGAAAGCCTAAGCTGAATTCCTGTAGGGACAAGTCTAGATATTATTTGCTTCTTGTTTGAGGCAAAGCGGGTCGGGACAGCTGCACTACTGCCGATTGAGTCGGCAGTCCGCTTGAGCGGAACGGGGTGTTACAAGCTGCAACTCTTCATACACAAATGCAGCTCCGTGGCAAAGCTGTCTTCCAGCCAGGAGGTCTATATCTTTTGAAGTTTAGTAAAGGGATATAATGTACAGGACTGCTATCTCATTTTGAGTCATATCTTTTGTAAACCGTTCGGCATATTAGCTGACTCGTTCAAGAGTTTGTAATAGATGTTCATTATCAATAAAGAAAACTTTTCCATATATCAAATATGTGTTTCAATTTATCTGCGTACTCTGAATATGTGCTTGCTATGTAAATCGTTAAAGCCTTGTGCGGGCGCAACCCCAGGCCCGCACGGCGGTCATGATTCGGGGGATGCCTCAAATGATTCTACGGAATCGGGTCGTGACATAGTGGTATCAGAGAACAGATTCAAGTTCCTTAGACTTCGTGCTGGAAAAGTTCCTTTAACGATCAAATTCCTGTGCGAACTCTTGAACTCGCTAGGCCAAAATGAGATACGTTCATGCAATAAGTCCATAATACATTATGATTATAATATAATTTACCTTCTTTTGAAGGAATGGTACCAGCGCAATCTGTAGCGCAAGCTCCGAACGAAACACAAGAAAGCAGTTCGGGCACTTCGAGAAGCTCTCGGAGCCATCGTGGCATATCTCAAGTCGACCCGCTAGAGCGGGTGATGCAAATGTTAGAATCGCAACGACAAAGAGATGATGCTCGTCAAGCCAAGTTCGAAAGCAATTTAGAGACCCGATTCTCAGTCCAACAGAAGCAGGTAGATACCCTGCAACAAATCGTTCAGACTTTGGCTGCCAACCATTCCGCCGTAACAACAACGACTCCGGTGGAACAGCCCATGCTTAAAGTAGAGACGCCACAAATTCCAAGGCCGAGGGATGTGACTGCCTTCAACTTGGGACACTTCAAGAAAGTCTGTAATACCCCATTCAACGGGACTGAGGACCCAGTGGTAGATCTAGATTGGCTAGCCGAACTTGAAGATCACTTTGCTCTGCTAGAGGTCCCCGAAGAGAAGCGCGTCGCCTGCGCGCAACTTCAGCTCCGCCTCAACGCGCACGATTGATGGAACGTGCATCGACGATCTCTCCAATTTAATCACGGAGAGGAGGCGATCTCGTGGACGACTTTTCGTGTCGCGTTTGAAGAGGAGTTTATACCCTCCCTCCAGTACAACGTCAAATGGAAAACGAGTTCGTGCAGTTGCGGCAGGACAGTGTGTCAGTTAAGCAATACTCCGCTGAATTCAACCGACTCTCCAAATTCGCTAGGGCCTATTTACCTGATGCAGCGAGTCGAGCTAGAAAGTTTGAAGGCGGTTTGCGCCCTGCCATCCATGCGCACCTGGTCAATAATCAGTACGGGATAATGCGTGAAGTCATGAATCATGCCTTATCACTTGAACCGCAGTATCCTCACGTTTCCACCGGCACTGTGCATACCTACCATCACAAACGCCAAGGCAACGATAGAGGAAACACCGCTGCAAAGTGTCCTAACCACGGCAGTCCCCGGAGAGGAAATCAGGAATGGTGTAACTTCTGTAAGAAATTGGGTCACACCATTAATCAATGTCGTAAGAGACTTGGGTTATGCCTCGCTTGTGGTGATCCAGGCCATGCCATTAGCTCCTGCCCGAACCTTCCTGATCGTCGTCCTCGACGAGATAATCCCTAACGGTAAGCATTATTCCTAAGTTTCGGGACGAAACTTTCAATTAGTTGGGTAGGATGTAGCGCCCCGTTCCCCCGGTACGGGGATCGCGGCTAAGAAACACAAGACGGTATCGTTCGATCGGGATAGATTGAATTAAGAACTCGTCCTCGTTATGGATTTGTTTCTTCGGAATCGATTCCCATATTCAGTGGACCGTGCCCCCGGGATCGACTTAGCGGCAGAGTCAGGAGGGACCTCTCCGCTGCTATCTTTTATTGCCTCGGTTTTCGATGTCGCTTGTTACTTTCGTGCTTTGAGTTGGTTTTGGGATTTGCTTGTTTTTCTTGAACGGTTTCGATAGTTTTTATTATTTTCGTTTATTGAACTGCACTTCAATTTTGAGATTGGAAAGAGAGGAAGAAGTACTAATCAAGCTGTTCGTGTGCAGGTGAACGAGCAGTAGGCGGCTTACGAGCGGAGTCGTGAAGCGCCTCTTTCCTTCTCCCTTCCAAAAATCTAAGTGAGTGGCTACCAACCCGATTAGCTAGCCCTGCTTCCAAGCTTCACACCTAAAATCTGCATTCTTCTTTGCCCCGATCAAACGATACCAAGTAATAATAAAAGAAACCAAGATAAAAGAGAATAGACTTGGTTAATACTGCTTGTCAATCAAACTCGTGAACGGTTACTTACTTGTATGCTTGTTCGTTCGGAATATTCATCATATGCATCAATTTTAGTTAGAATGCATCTTCTTCTATAATTGTGCTATCAATGCATTATATCTATGCATTACTCGTGTTGCCTCAACTGCGTGAATGGATAACTTAACTAATCATCGTGTATTCGATCATGGACAACTTGTGCACAAGGGTATAAGTTCCGCGGACGGTCGCTGGGGCACTGGCACCGATCCGATCCGGGCGGAACTTCGTGTGTAGTCATCGTGTGCGGACTGGATGGCTTGCAATGCATCGTGTGTTTATCGTGTATCCATTATGAGATCTCGTTGCATGCTATCCTAGTCCATGACTAGTCCATTATGGCTATCAAGCCAGTGATCACCTGTGGCATAGTCATCGTGTGCGGACTAGACGGCTTACAACGCATCATGTGTTTATCGTTGCATCCCATCCTTGTCCATGACTATATCCACTATGTGTAATTAAACCTGTTGCATACTAACTTGAGTCTTTGTGGCAGGGAAGGCAAGGTAAGTATTATGCAGGTAATTCAGACGGACAGGTAAAATCCACCGAACGATGGCACATTCATTTCAGTAAATTCTATATGCTGCTTACTTGTAAATGAACTAAGGCAAGATAGAAACCCACAAATATGCATGCTTCATTAAAATAATGTGTTGATTGGTATAGTCAGGCTAGCTCGCCTTCACCAGTATGTTTTGACATGCTGACCCTCGTTGAAACAGGTTCTCCGCACCAAGGCGAACCGAGCGATGAGCCGAAGTTGTCTTCCCGATCCAGTCCAGCTGTTGGCGCATCTTCACCGCGCCCCTTGAAGTATTTTGAAGGCAGGAGCTGCAACTCTTCATACACAAATGCAGCTCCGTGGCAAAGCTATCCTCCAGCCAGGAGGTCTATATATTTTGAAGTTTAGTAAAGGGATATAATGTACAGGACTGCTATCTCATTTTGAGTCATATCTTTTATAAGCCGTTCGACATATTAGTTGACTCGTTCAAGAGTTTGTAATAGATATTCATTATCAATAAAGAGAACTTTTCCATATATCAAATCTGTGTTTCAATTTATCTGCGTACTCTGAATATGTGCTTGCTATGCAAATCATTAAAGCCTTGTGCGGGCGCAACCCCAGGCCCGCACGGCGGTCACGATTCGGGGGACGCCTCAAACGATTCTACGGAATCGGGTCGTGACAATAGGTATCCTCATATCACGGCATTGCCGAACATGAGCTAACCGAGCCAATAGATGATTATATAGGCACTTCACGAATTGCACCGGTTCTTCGTAGGGCTACTACGCTAGATCACGGTATTAGCGGTTCTAATGTTCCTATAGTGAAACAGTGGCTCGGCATTATTTATAACAAATCAGATACTGTACTCCACTAAGGCAGATGATATACAGTATCTGTGGTGGCCAGTCCACAGCGCACTAGAATAAATCTATGTGGGAAGGTTCGTTGACATGATTCGGGATACTATTTTCTTCCAATGTTACTACCACTTTTAGTTGCTTAATTAACCCTATATTATTTTAGAAATCTCAAGGCGTGGCCACATAAGAATTTTTCTTAAGATGTCGTACAAAGTACGGACACGCTAGATACGAATACATGAAAGTTTAGTCTGGATTCACCCGAGTGTGTATGCAACATTCAATAAATCAATATCCTAGCCACACTTTGGTACTTGACTCGCATATCATGTCTGTAATGGAGGAAATTATATTTATGGTATCATGCGTTCAGGAATTCAGAGGCATTCTCGATGCACAACCCAAATATAAATCACTTAACACGGTATGTCGCACATCGGTGAACATTAGATCATGAATAATATCAGGCAATAATTTTATCACCACGGATACAGTATTCGAGTCCAATTACCAATTATACATTGGGTCACATGAATCTTGATCATATTATAACACGAAGCTTATGTCATGCGCATAGCTGGTTAGTCACTTACTACTCAGTCTGGTCCACACAAAAAATCTCAGTCCATCACATATTCATGCCATGTACATAGCCAATCTTAGCACATGGTTATGTCTAGCATGAGGTATGGGTACTAAGTATGTTCTTCCTTAGAATCAAGACACAAGCATTACTAGAATCAACCACATAAAATAAGAAATATTCTAAATAAAATAAGTGAACACATAATGATAGTACTACGTGCACACATAGGGTCGCTAAAGATAACCCGCGTATGAAGTTGTACGCATGAAGGTTGAGCGCATGAACCAAACAAGCGCATGCTTAGGGTGTCGCATAGAGTTAGGGCGTATAAAGTCACATGAAGTCATGGCGCATAAACGAGGCAAAGTCCACTCTTTGGGATAAGTATCGAAGTGACGGGCAATAAATGAAGTGTCAGTGAAGTGATTGAAATGATGGATGTGACAAGCAATAAAGTATGTCAGGAGAAAAAGACAAAATAATCAAAAGAAGTGCCAGAGCGGGGCTGAGTCATGCGTCCAAAGAAAAGGGGGGCGCATAGCTCATGGCCGCATAGATGACTTCCATGTGCCTAGGAGAGACAACACAAAAGTTCTGACAAATAGCTTTTTCAAGCTCGAGTTTCAGAGAGCATGCGTTCTTCATCTATGCGCCAACAAAATAGATGCATATTGGATGCTCGGCGCATGGAGCTTCATCTTCTCCACAGCAAGTTTGGCCATGGCGAAAACTCCAAACCGAAAGTTGGGTTTTTTTCATAGAAACTTCGTCTGGGGTCCAAATCCGGTAATGTAATGTTCTAAACCACTCAAAATCAAAAGCTCTTCAACATAGAATAACAAGTTTTCGAAAACAATAAGTTTTTGAAAATCAAAACCAAGAAAAAACTCAAGAATACCCATACTCATAAAAATCCAGATCTGCACCATTCCACCCACCAAATACAAAAATACAAAGTTCTAAACATGCTTAAAATTACACAATAAACATAATAGACTAATAATATGGAGGGTTTCTCTATTTTTCATGCAATGTGTACTTGCCTATGGAGGGAGAAAAAATCCTAAGAGAGAAAGAAAAGAAAGAATGAAGAGGGAGAGAGAAAAAAGTTAGGTTATATAGCTAGGGTTTGAGGTTTAGACCATAGGTTCAACTCATAACCAAACCAATCCAAACCATAAACCAAGAACCAAGACAAACCAAAGAATGTGTCTAGTCTCATACAACCAAATAAATAACATGCAAGCAAGAAATAATATGTTCCAAAATACGCATATTAGGAATGGGGAGTGACAGCACCAGATCCACTTTTTAGCTAAAAGTGCGCAAAATCCAAATTTTTATTAAAAGTGCGCTAGATCCAATTTTTTTATTAAAAGTACACCATATCTACTTTTTAGCCAAAATTGTGCCAAATCTATTTTTTTATTATCAAAAATGTGTCAAATCTTGATTTTGGAATTTTTATTTAGACTTGTGAACTCATGTGTTGGTCTTAGAAATTATAAGTGTATATGGATTAAGTGTAACTATATGCTAAGTTAACCATGTATTAGACCCGACCATGTGAAGAATTATACCATGCGCCAAGTAACCATACTACCTATGCGTATGGTATGAATATGTGTTGAACAAGACTTTACATGAACTAGACTATGTGATAAGTGACTCACCAGCCATGTGCATGATATGAGCTACCTATACTAGTGATGATAATTCATGTGACCAACTAATAAGCTTGGTAGTTGGACTTGAATACAATATTTGTGCTGATACAATTATTGCATGCTAAGTGTACATGATCTAAATGTGCACTGAGGTGCGACATAACATATTATGTGTTAAGTGATTGTATGTTTAGGTTGTGCATCGAGAATGCCTCATATAATTCGTGAACGCATGATACTATATATTTTCCCCAACACGGGCATGATATGCGAGTCAAGTACCAAAGCATGGCTAGGATATTAATTTTTGAATGTTACATACATGCTCGGGTGAATCCAGACTGAACTTCTGATCCTTATATGGATTAGTATCTAGCGTGCCCATACTCTGTACGACATCTTAAGAGAAATTATCATGTGACCACGCCTTGAGATTTCAATACGATGTAGGGTTAATTAGGCAATATAAATCTGTAGATCATGGGGAGGGAACGGTATCCCGAGATCATGCCAACGAACATTTCGGCATCAGGATGGCCACCACAGATACTGTATATCATCCGCCTTAGTAGAGTGCAGTATCTAACCTATTATAAATATGTCGAGCCATTGTCTTCCTATAGGAACACTGGAACTGCTAATACCATGATATAGCGCAGTGGCTCTACGGGAAACTGGTATAATTCGTGAAGTGCGTGTATAATAATTTATTGGCTCGGTTAGCCCATGTTCGACAATAGAGTGATCTGAGGATGTCCATTATGCATTATTTCTGAGATAGTCTCAGACTCCATAATAGCAAGTCGTGCAAGTGATTGGTCATTATATAACTTGGACTTGGTTGTGATTGTATTATTCTGTTAGTAGACTAGGGACATGGACTATCACAGTGTGATGGTTCAACACTTGTCCTTATTTGGTTAGGGTTGGACCATTATGCTAGGATAGGTTGTGGACCGAAACTACGACACAGAACCTATATATATATATATATATATATATATATATATATATATATATATATATATATATATATATATATATATATATTGCTTGGGTTTTTTGTTTCTCCATTCATGCCTCCTTTGTGATACTTGTTATTTGGGGTCTAACTCTACTAATTTTGCATGGCCAGGTTTCAAGCCAGCACCCGAGGATCCAGTATATTTTTTTCTGACTCATGGTGCGTACTAGGAACATGTCCGCCAAGGATAACGAGTGGGTTTTCTTCTTCCCTGCTCGTCATTGTACATTTAACTCTTTAGGCCATTTTGCCACCGGCACCCGTTAGCGAGCATGTCTGGACATTTAGCTTCCTTTTCATGACTGTATATAAATCAGGCTATAGCTGTAATACATTTATGTATGCTTGTATCGCAACTGGCCTCACATATTTTGTAATGCCTAGTTCTCAGAATATTTTGATGGAGCGATTGGGAAGCCTTATTGCTTTATCATATATGCTCTATGTTTATCGTTTCTTGTTTGATTGATTGAGACATAAATGTTTGAGTGACCCTAAGTGACTTGATTGTAGGATGCACACCCTTCTCTTGTTACAACCATGATCACCTTATGATGTATAGTACCTTGTACAGGATAGATGGCCATGTTCGTCTTTGTATTCCTGTACTGGGGCTTAAGAAGATTTTAGTGGTGGCCCATGCAGGTCTATTCTTCAGACTTGTGGGGTGTCATGGTCATAGAGTCTCAATCAAATATGATCCTTCTTGAATTTCTAAATTCGTCCTCTTCGATAGTCATCTTGAATTATCCAGTTGGTTGTTCCTTGTTCCTTCTCGTCCTGTACTTGATGTGTTTTGTGCTCTTCTTTAGGGTTTTTCCTCCCCCAGATGTTGCAACAACAAGAGATATAGAGTTGCCAGAAGAAAGAGATCCTGTAGAACCCCAGCCAAGGATTCAAGTTGAGCCCATAATAGATGTGACAAAGCAACGGGCTCCAGATATTCATGTACCTCCCGTAGTACCGACAGTATTGGATACCCCGACCTTGCTAGAGATTATCTATGGAATATTGGCTGCCCAACAGCACCAGATAGTGGTACAACAACAACAAAAACAATAATAGCAGCAATAACAACGTCAACAGCTTCAGCAACAAGAACAGAATATCCTCTTAAACCAAGGGTTGAAGATGGCCCTAGAACGAGGCGGAAGAATAGATTCTGGGGCATCTGTTAGATTTTGCAGACTGAACCCCAGATATTTTGATGGCATAGAGGATGCCATCATGGCAGATGATTGGCTCCAGGATATTGAGACCATCCTGGCAGCTGCTAAGGTTCCGACAGAAGAGCAGGTTGACCAGGTCCGCTTATAGCTTCAGGATATTGCACAAGATTGTTGGGCCTCGATGGAGGTAAGATTGAGGCATCATATTTCGTGGGGCAATTTTAGGACCCGGTTCAGGGCTATATACTTTAGAGTTATGGCTCAGTGTAAACTGTAACAGAGATTCATCAATCTTAAATAGGCCGGTAGGACTATGGACGGCTATGCCACAGAGTTTTGTCGACTAAGCAGGTTTGCTCCAACTATGGTAGAAACTGAGTTCGAGAGGATAATGAGGTTCCAACAGGGACTTAACTTGAAGATCTTATACATGATAGAGGTTCATAACTACCACACTTTTGAGACGGTATTGATAGCGGCTAAGAGGGTTGAGCTTACCTCCCAGAGGATGGCATCAAGAAGAGTAGACCGAAATAGGCCTCATGGACAGAGCAGTGAGAGAGGACCAATATCACGAACGTCAACACCATCCCCTGGCATTCGCATCCATAACGTAGCATAGAGGAGGCCAGTGACCTCGACAATGATAACACCAACTCGGCAGCAACAGCCGAGGCAGCAACAGCAGCAACAACAACAACGGCGAGAAGCACCAATAGGTTATACATATTGTGGAAAAGGAGGCCATACCCGGGACATTTGTGGGGCAGCAAATAGACTATGCTTGAAGTGTGGAAGCCCCGATCATAGGGTTGCCACTTTTCTATCGATATCGAGGCGAGGGCCAGTACAACAGTTTTTCATATTGTCAGCTCCAAGGGCAGTGCAGCAAGGAGGACCAGCAGTAGCGGTGCGGCCCTTAGATCAACATTTATTGTCGATGTAGGCTCAATTATACTGACAAAAACAACAGCAGAATCAGCAAGGACCGCAACAACAACAACAGGGAAGGCAGAAGCAGGGAGCTCGACAAGGCCAATAGAAGGCATTTACCTTATCTCTGGAGGAAGCCTTGGCATCAGGTAACGTAGTGGCAGTAATATTTTTGTTGCATCTTTTTCTGCCATAAAATTGTTTGATTCAGGAGCATCACACTCATTTATATCTGCATAATTTATGACACGTATCGGATTAAAGTTTGAGACATTTCTAGAGAGGTTGAATATACTCACTGGTAATGGGATCGTAGGAGTTAGTAGGGTGTGCCTAACATGTCCAGTCATAGTGTGTGGACATTTATTATCTGCAAAGTTGATCGAGTTTTCTAGGGAAAACTTTGACGTTATCCTAGTTATGGACTGGCTAAGAAACAGTCATGCAACGATAGATTGTCATGAGGGTAGAGTGTTGTTTAGAGTCCCTGGTCTAGAGGAGTTTGTCCTTAGCAGAATAGCCGAAGATCAACATAAAGAAGGAATCGTAGCAGTAGCAACAGAAGAGGACCATATACCCAAAATAGTTGAAGAGTTCATGGACGTCTTTCCCGACGAGCTTTCCAGATTACCTCCAGTTAAAGAGGTAGAGTTATACAGAACGATATGGACGTTATATCACGTAGATTCCATGTTCTACAGAACGATATAGATGTTATACTATGCAGATTCCACGTTCTACAGAACGATATAGACGTTACATATTTATGCCTTCACCTACCTATACGTACCAAGGTTGTCCTCATATTGCATTCACTTAGATGGTTAGTACACCCTCTTTACTTATTTGTAGTATTTATTTTAGCACTTCATATTTATATTCTGTGGATGAGATTAGATATTTATCTGTTGCATGTTAGCATATTAGACTTGATAGTATTTTCAGACGGCGTAGTACGTTTCGTCGAGTCCATTAAGGAGTCGTATTAGCTGGCCATTGCCATGTGGCCTGGTCCCGTATATTTTGGAACTAGGGCATGACATAGTTTTAGTGGTGGCCATAGAGTTGATGCCAAGAACAGTTTTAGTATCCTAGAAGGTTTATCCAATATCATCATCGAAACTTGACCAATTATATAAACACGTGGAAGAACTGAAGGTAAAGAAGTTCATTCAGACCAGTGGATCACCGTGGGGAGAACCAGTGGTATTGGTAAAGAAAAAAGATGGATCGACACGGTTATGCATTGAATATAAATAGTTGAATGCAGTGACAATGAAGAATAAGTATTCATTGCTCATTATTGATGATTTGTTTGACCAATTGAGTGGAGCAAGAGTCTTCTCTAAGATAGATCTACGATCAGAATATCATCAGGTGCAAGCCCGGGAGCAGAATATACCAAATATAGTTTTTAGGTTACGATATGGACATTACGAATTCTTAGTTATGCTATTCGGGTTGACTAATGCTCCAGTAGTGTTTATAGATTTGATGAACTGCATCTTCATGTCGTACTTAGACCAATTTATGGTAGTATTTATTAACGACATTCTTGTGTATTCTCGTAATGGGGAGGAGCATGAAGAATATCTCAGGATAATATTGCAGACCTTAAGGTAGCATCAACTATATGCAAAGCTTAGTAAATATGAGTTTTTGCTGGATAACATATCATTTCTGTGGCACATTATTTTTGGAGCAGGAGTGCCAGTAGATCCCAAGAAGGTAGAGGCAGTAGAGAACTGGTCAGTCCCAAAGACCGTAGCAGAAGTACGGAGTTTTCTAGGATTGGCAGGATACTACAGGAGGTTTGTGACAAATTTTACAAGAATTTCAGCACCAATAACCCGGTTAACACTCAAGGAGGTTAAGTTTGTATGGTCAACAGAATGTCAGACAACCTTTGAAAAGTTGAAGGAGAAGTTAAACTCTACACCGATCCTTACTCTTCCAGCAGGCTCCGGAGGATTCACAGTATACTGCGATGCATCTGAAAAAGGACTTAGATGTCTCTTGATGCAATACAGAGAGTGATATGCTTCTCAGCAACTCAGAGATCACGAGAAGAACTATCCAACTCACGATTTAGAGTTAGCAGCAGTAGTATTTGCACTTAAGTTATGGAGGCACTATTTGTATGTTGATCGGGTGAAGATATTCATATATCACAAGAGTCTAAAATATATGTTCACGCAGAAGGACTTGAACATGAGGCAGAGAAAGTGGCTAGAGTAGTTGAAAGACTACTGTAGAAGCATAAAAAATCTCTACTATGTGCCAACAGTAATCAAAGGCCATGCGCCGTAGTGATCAAGCACCCTACGCCATAATAATCGAGTGTCATGCGCCAACTATTTTATAACTAGTGTTCCCATGTGCCAGCAGTGCCATGCGCCACTAAGTAACCAGTGTTTCCATGCGCCAACAGTGCCATGCACCACTAAGTAACTAGTGTTTGCATGCGCCACTAAGTAACTAGTGTTTGCATGCGCCACTACTCCCTCAAGCATCCCCATGCGCCAAGCGGAAGGATACTTCACAGATGCGTCATTGTAGTTCCTGGTGTTATCTCCTACATGCTTCTGTTCAAAGTATTATGAACTTAAAAACTTATAAAGTTTAGAAACTTTGAAGGAGATCTTGTAGAAGCATAAAAATTATGCAGGCTGCATAGAGCTCATGCCCCTTCAAAATGAAAGCAGGCCGCAGAGGAGCCACATAGAGCCCATGCAGCCCGAACAACCAAGGAGTTAGAAGCCCCATAAGAAAATTTTATGCGGCCCGAACAACCACGAAGTAAGGAGCCGCATGAGATCCCCTGACAAGGTATTCAATGTCTGTCAGAAGTTCTGACACACCACTAATCACTTAGAGCGCTTCGAGAATCGTGAGAGAGGCGACGGCTCATAAAAAGATAAAAAGTCATATCAGTGTATTAATAACTTCGTCAGATGTGCCATGCCACGTATTCCCTCATATGTGGCTACGGTCTTATGCAGCCTTGTCATTATGCGGCAAAAGTGTCCAATCGACCAAGGCCAGACGAGAGCTTATATGCGGCCACAATGCCAAGCGGCCGAAGTGTCCATAAGACCAAGGCCAAATAAGAGCACATATACGGGCAAGACGCTATGCGGTCTCGTCATCATGCGGCCAAAGTATCTATTCAACGAAGGCTATACGAGTGATCACATGCGGCCATAATGCCATACGGCCGAAGTATCCATAAGACCAAGGCCAAAGGAGAGCACATATGCAGCCATGACTCTATGCATCCACGAAACCATGCGACTATCAGCTTGCAAGATCTTTCCATTACAACCGAAAGGATCTTCACACAGTTAGTGCTGATTACGTGTCCAACTGACCGAGTTACCCACACAACAGATTTGAGAACGACCCTGAGATCTTATCAACAACATATCCCAATCGTGGCCACATGGTAACATGTCTGTGGTATATGGCTATGGTTGTAACTGTATTCTATTGATAGAGCCATATGCGACCACCAAACAGAGGCATATGCGGTACCTATAGTCCATCAACATGATGGCTACAAATAGGAGGAACTTGGACTTTCCCAGGGTCCTCTTTTCAGAGACCTACCCCCTCGGGGAGCTATGTACATGCACACAAGCATAAGAGAGAGAATAAATAAGAGAGCATCATCATTTTCTCGTCGGACCGTCAACGAAAAAAGAAGTCGCTGCAGTACTCGATCTCCATTGTCATATTTTCCAGATCAAAAATATTGTACTTAGATTTTTTGTCTAGGATTTTCTTGTACTTTTTGTTTGTTGTTAAATAAAAGTTTTCCAAACTTACACCGATGGCAAACAAGATGACGACTCTGCTTGGGACATCCTTCTCCTTTGATGAGAAGGTCATGAAGTAGTCCGACGCGTCGAAGCTGGGTTCGACCCAGGAGATACGCTTCGGCCAGCAAGCCTTTGAGAAAATGCTCTCTGAGGGTGGCGCTTCGCCGAGGCTGGCAAAGCCTAAGGAGACCCATAGGACGGGTTATAAAGGTCGTTGTTCCTCACCCAACTATAGAGCATGCGCTCGCCGTCTCTCTCCCTGTTGCTATAGACGCATATCACGCGTCTACCCAGGCTGCCCCTGGTTATGCGACAACCTTGGCTGAGAAGAAAGGTGCTCAACACCCAAACTCTAATAGAGGAAATATAAACCCCTTCACCCAAAATTAGGTCTACTTGGCATAGATAGAGAAACTAGGGCTAGTTTGTATCCAATTGGAAATAGGACACAACTTTTAATTTAATTATACAATATTTATATCATCTAGTGCACCTTACCGTCGCTTCGGTAATTGTAGCACTACACTAGCCATTGCCTTCCTACGAATTTCATAACCTTGTCCTAGTCGTGCTCACCTTTCATTCTGACCTTTGTGTAACTTATAATTATGCCCTTTTGTGCTATATTTTAGTCGCACAATATTCGTCGCGGACGTTTATAATAAATTCTAAATAAATACGACTTTGTATCCTTGTGCGTTCCAATCGAAATTGGAGACACAATCTTGATACATTTTGTACAACCTAATTTATGATAAAATTCTACATTGAATCCTCTATGTCCATGACTCTTGTGTCCCACCTAATTTTATTCTTATGTACTTCTAATTAATTCAAGAACACCTTGTGCATTCAATTTAATTAATTAAAATCCAATTTTCATCTTTGTGCAATTTACCCAATTGTTGGGCGCTTTTATGCAAAATTGCATTAAGGTGTCCACACCATTGGACAATACATAAAGAAATCCAACTTTTCCTTTCGTAGAAATTTTTTCATAATTTTTGGAATGTGCAACGCACAACATCGCCCCCTTTATTTTAAACCAATCCTTGCATTTAAACAATGCAATTATGGCCCTCCAAACATCCTCATGTGAGCCCAAGGCCCACTTCAAAGAGGGTTGACCAAGCCCAAACTTTTAGGTTAAACCAAACCCAAAATCCTACATGTATAAATATCTTCCTTCCTTTATTTCTCCCCAAAACCCCAAAACCTAAACCTAAATCTAATTCCTAGCCGACAATACCCAACCCTCCCTATTCATCCTCCTCCTTCAACCTCCCCCGGCCAGAGCTTCACCGGAGACACGCCGAAGACCCCGCTGATCTCTACCCAGCACTACCACCTCCTTCCCTCCGCCGTGCCCCGTTGCACTGCACCTCGCCACACCCGAGCCCCCTCTCCCTCGTCGACTTCTTCTTCTCCGGCCTTATCCCCGGCGTCCCTGAGCCACTGTGCTAACCTCGACCCAGAGCCGAACCACCCTGCCATCTCCCCGCAGAGCCACCACCAATGCCGGCCGCCACCACCGTCTTCCCCACGACATTACCTCACCCCGCTGCTCCTCCTTCCGTCGACCCCAGCGTCCCCACACAGCCTCCCCTCGCCTCCGCGACCTCGGTGCACTCACGACACCTCCATCTCCTCCCCGACTATGCAGCAGCCCCGGCCTTCTCTCTCCACCACCGGAGGACCCCGTCGACCTCGTCTCCTCCTCCTTGCTGGACCTCCCCTCCCCCTGGCCTGAATCCCTCCTCCTCTTCCACCTTCCTGTCCACTCCTCCTCCTCTTCCACCTTCCTGTCCTCTCCTCCTCCTACTTCAACTGGCCGGACCTCCCCCACTGGCCGGACCCCCCTGGCCGGAACAGTAGCACAATCACCATCATCATCATCACTTCACCATCGCCATTATAATCATCATCATCACATAATCATCCACCTTATCATGACCATTATGAACCCATCATCATCATCCTCCCATCATTAACTCATTATCATCATCCCTATCATCCTCATCCATGTAATCATCATTATCTCATTATCGTCATCATCATTATCTCATTATTGTCATCATCATTGTCACCATCATCATCATCATCATCATCCTCGTCATCCCCATCGTCCACATCATCATTCTCCTATAATCAACACAATCATCATCACCCCATCATCATCATCTCATCACCATCATCCCAGCCACCATCTACAGCATCCTCCTCACCTCATCACCTAATCACCATAGTCATTATCACCCTTAATTATCACCCTTAGCAACCTTAATCATCGTCACCCTCGTCGTCGTCATCGTCGTCCCCGTACGCGCGCTCCGAGGATATCGGATTATTCTGCGCGACTTCTGGAGCAGGCTATTGGTACTGCGCAGCTTCCTTGCCAGGCAAGTATACCTTGCCTTTGTTGTACTGTTTAAATTCAGTTATATTGTTAGTTGCATGTTTATTGTTTTAGATTATATAACTGTGCGCGTCCGAGAGAGACTCGGGTGCAGTCAATGAATGCGTTGATGTTAGGACTTGTGTCTGACCTAGTGTCTAGTAGACCCACCTAAAGTTATGGAGTTATCGGTATGACTCTCCAGGCCTTGACACATTTCTTACACGTGTTGTGAGTCTCATGTAGGGCACGGACTTGCTTATGCGGTTGGCCACCTGTACGTGTAGGCGTGCGACGGATAGGGAATAACTGCTATTAACGATGCATGTTAGAAGACTTAGCAGTTATTAGTAGTCAAAGCATAGACTATTGTGGTATAAAGGGCCAATCCTTATCCTTGTTTCGTTGTAAGGTTGGGCTATTATTCTAACGATAAACTATGAGCCAGAGTTACGACGCCTCGGCGTAGTAGCTAAGGCGTGTTGTGGATACGACATGCATAGATCATTGGGTGGGAAGGACGACTAGTAGGCGTATGGGACACCCCACTTCCTTTATTCAGATGCCACATTCGACGGAGTGATATGGACGATATATACTATGCAGATGCCACACTCTTCGGGGTGATATGGACGATATATTATTCAGATGCCATACTCTTCGGGGTGATATGGACGTTATATTATACAGATGCCATGTTCTTCGGAGCATGACGTTATTATACAGCACCCTTATATGGGGGCATATGTGGCATATACTAGCCAGTTGTCACGATTGGTGAATTATGTCAGCATATGTCAAGCCTACACTTCCCATACACTCAAAGTTGTCCTCAAATTGCATTCACTTAGATGGTTAGCGCACCCTTTTATTTATTCAGTATTTACTTTATGGCATGCTTCTATGTATCTTGTTATGTCCCTCTGAGGACCTGGTCCCGTTCCAGGTGTAGATGTTCATGAGCATTCGCAGAAACACAGATCCAGACTCGCTACATATATTTTGAGGAGGTCTTCTCTTCGAGCCTCGTGATTATTAGATGTTGTACTTATATTGAATTTATCTTGTTTATTCGATATTCTAGTTCGACAGTGGATTTATTTCCATCCGACTGTCATCTTTAGATACTTTACATTGAGATCTAGTTTAATAGATATTGGTTATTTATGTCTATTTAAATTTTGTGGATGAGATTTAGATTATGCTCTGTGACTTGTGAGAGATTTATACCACGTGTGGATTGATATTCATATTACAGCGTACGTATGGATTTTGGTTTCCATATATTTGAGTTGCCATATCCATGCGGCTGGCATGCTTACGTGTCCTAGTCCTACGTATTTTGGGACTAAGGCGTGATAGGAAAATACTATGATGCTAGAAGTTCGGGTGCTGATGCACGTTCTATGCGGCCATAAAAAAGGCCACATAAGAAGGACAATGCGGCACCGGTCGACAGCCGCAGGCAGATTATCGCATGCGGCCATAACAACAACAGAAGATCAATTTTTGATCGAATCTCATGAAGTGCTGACTCGATGCGCCATGCTAAGAAAGGAAAAAATTCAAATTTGGACTCTTCATACTACGCACCGGAGCATGCTAGAACGGGGAAGTCTAGAGCAGTGCGAGCTTGCCAAGCTCAAGCGACTGCTTATCCGGTAGACCGTCAGTAGGCACCGTTAACTGTTATGCGTGCCCCTGACGAAAAGTTGTACAAAATTAACCCATGTGTCCAGCCCGTAGCGGCAAACGGACATGGTCGGTCTCGAAAGTCTTTCGCTAACAACCTGGGAAAAGTTCTTGTACGAACCCCAGGCCTTGGAGCAAAGGCAATGCCCAAATGTGCTCGGTCTACCCGTGCTCATAACGATGGTGTAAACATAAAGCACCCCTCGATCGACTTGTGCAACGTGATCAATCACAAGCGCAAAACAAGAAAAATAACTATGGCATGGGAGGTGTCCTCTCTAATGCACCACTGTGCCAACTTCGTCATCCACTGTTGTTGTGCCAATGTAGCAACACTTGCAGACAGGCAGTCGGCATTCCAACGACTGCGACTAAGAGCACCTTCCCGATAATATTCCAGAAAATAGGTCTAGGAGATGGAGTTGTCCTTCGCCTCATGTTGTTCCACTTGGAGGTCTCCTTCTAACTGGGGGTAGTCACCCTCATCAAAGTGAAGCACCTTCCGACGCTGGAGGTAGTGCTCCCTCCGAGTCTGAGGAAGAAGCAACGATATCTACCTTTCCTGAGGACAATGCGACTCAAGGAGCAGAAGAAAAAAGTAAAGGGTCTACCACCCTTTTAATCTGCCCCCATGTCATGACAGTGTACATGGCAGGGGAGAAAAACAAGGGACCAGCAATTGCAAACGTCTCGATGCTCTGGAGGTAATAATGCACACCAATAGTGCCACAATGCAGACTTTGGCCCAGGCGATATTGGAAACAAAGGCGAACATGGTCCCGCCACCCTCAGGGCCCGCAATAACTCTACAAGCCGAGAGTAGAAATCTTCTGGTGGTCCACGCAAACTCATCATTCCGTGAGGACAGTGATTCCCAGGAAATAGATAATGACAAGTCTGGGGTAGTAGCCCTCGATAAGTCAGAGCAGCATCCAAAGCTGGGGGGTCGCATTCCCTCCGAGTCCAAAGAAGATGCAAAACTAACAATCTTTCCTGAGGACTATGCGACTCAGCAATCAGAAGCCCCAAAACCAAAAGGGACTTTCTCCTTCTATGATGATGATGCCATTGAAATCTTCAACGTATTGACGAAGGAAAACAAATTTCGGCTACTAAACATCAGATACCCTGAGGAGGCAGAAAAGGTCGATGACCCCAAGTACTGCCACTACCACTGGTACTTCCATCATCCAACCAAAGACTGCTCTGTGTTGAAGAGACGTATCCAGCAGTTGATCGATGCCAATGCGCTTACTCTCGACTTCGAGGACAAGACGGTCATTGAGAACATAGTGTCCCTCCAGTTTGGTGACTTTCCAGTGATGGAGGCCCAGGACGGTGTTGTCTCGATGTGAGACTCCTCACTGTTCTAGTATTCATTTTCGATGTACGCGTATTATATATGTATATCTTGCTTATTATTTAATTTCTTACATCTTGCTTTATGTCATTCATGCATTGTTTAGATAATTTTTTTAAGTTTTCCTTAGTTGCATGCTTTGGATCGTTGGTCCCTTGGTTTTCTTGGTGAGTGGCTGTGATAAAACCAGGTGAGAGGCATGGATTATGATCCAATGGCCTACAATCAATTCCATAGATATATAAGCAATCTCATTCTCTTTTCTCCACTTTTTTTTATTTCTCTTTCGTTCTTTATTTTTTTTCCAGCAGAGAGCAGCAGCCGAGCTTGGCCTTGTCCGTGGGTAACCTTGGTAGTGTTGGTATTAGGCTAGAACTTGACTATAGGCAAGTACATCTTGCCAACCAAATGAACAACCTTGGGTCTTGTTTTGATTCTTAGTATAGCTTATTTAATATTTGATCGGTTTTATTTTTGGCTAACACTTAGAACTTGTCTCATTGATGATTTTGTTTTTTTTTTGGATTGGATTGAAGTTGGACTCCAGCATGTCAGAGAATACAAGTTGGCCTGAGAATGCATACAAAAAGTACGCAGAAAACCCTTGTCGCATAAGCGAAGTTCCAGTGAGCGCACATGTGTGTTTCACAGATTCCTTAGAAAGTGTGCCAAGATATGTTTAAGTACTCTAGGCACACTTCTCTACTCCTACGTACGTTTTGTACTAAGACAATTCCTTCAAAAGTATGCCAATCATACTTGGCGCACTTTTGAATGGGTCTGCAAGTCATCAAAAATGTACGCCACTGCTTAAAAAGCCAAGTTGACGCACTTTGCAGATATTACAAAGTTTGCGCACTTTGGTAAACTTTCCTTACCGAAGCAGTTTTTCTCTTCTAGAGAATGACACACTTTGCTGTATGGCACACTATATGACATTCTCCAGAGACGGCACACTTTGTAGCCTTTCGTATTACTTAATGACTAAGCAAAGACTTCTGACCATTCTCGAGAATTTTGTTCTCGACTGAAGGGTCGTCTCGACTGATGTGCCTTGTCTTGGAACTTATGTTGTCTTTTAGCAGACCTTCCTGCGCTTGTTTGTACGCCAACCTCACTACTGGCATATTTGATAAAAGTGCGCCAAAGTCATAGCTTGGTTACTTTCATTTGTGCCCCAAGATCCTCGTAGTGCACTTTAATATGATTGTGCGCCATCTTTGCTCGGAGCACTTTTGTATCAAAGTACATCAGAACTGTCTAGAATAGTGATTTGTGCGTCAATACTTGCTTGTGCGCCAATGGTGGTTTTTGACCCATTGTACGCGGATGTTATTTTCTTGCATAATTTTATGCGCCAATCCTGAATTGTTAATTTATGCACATGTATGCCAGTATTCTCTTTAACATCCTTAACTCTTGATGGTTTCCTGGTTCTTTTTTAATTCCGTTATTTTAGTTAATCCTGGTTATTTTTTGAACATGGCATTCTTGATATTTATCCTGATTTCCTCACATGATCTAGTGAATGTACATTATGAATACTACTCCTGATAATTCAGGTATTGTACTAGTGACCCTGACACTCATGATCCTGATACTCTTGTTAGTGGCTCGATGTAGCACACCATCATGATAATCATAATCCGGATAATCCTGTTAGTGGCTCAACGTAGCACACCATCATGATCCTGATAATTCTGTTAGTGGCTCAACGTAGCACACTCCTGACTTCAGAATTCATGTATTGTCCTTATCAAGGCTAATAGTAGCTGTCACGCCCCAGTCCCAAAATACACGAGACCAGGCCATGTGGCAATGGCCAACTATTATGACTCCGAGAGATTTCCTAATTTAATGGACCCGACGAAGCGTACTACGCTGTCCTAAATACTAACAAGTCTAATATGCTAACATACAGCATGTAAATGTCTAATCTCATCCACACAATATAAATAAGAAGAGCTGAAATAAATACTGGAAAATAAGTACGGAGTCTGAATGTCATAGTATAATCCAAATAAGTCTGATGGGAACAAACCCACTACAATGATGAAATAAGAGTACAGAAGGACAGATAAGAGTACGACTAGAGCATCGACTAACTAGATAAGGATACTCCAGTCCTAGGAGGAAGGCCTACCAGTGATCAAGGGAACTCTGATGGTAATACCTCTAGCTCCTCCTCGTTCACGTATCTCGTCTCATGTCCGGGCCCATATACGGTAGGATAGTATACCTCGTCCAAATCTGGAAGGAAACCAGGTCCTCAGAGGGACGAAATAAGATACAAAAATACATGCTAAATATAAATACTAAATAAATAAAGGGGGTGTACTAACCATCTAAGTGAATGCAATATGAGGATAACCTTGGTACGTATGGGTAGGTGTAGGCATAACGTCCAACACTCCGAAGAGCATGGTATTTGTACATGTAATATCCATCATTCCAAAAAATAAGGTATCTGCATAATATATACGTCTGTAACGCTCCGAAGAATGCGGTATCAGAATAAAAGAAGTTATTGGATCTGTGGCTCCTCTGGACACTACGGATTCCAATGTGTGTATCACATATGCCTACTAGTTGTCATCCCCACCCAATACAAATATACAAGTCGAATATACGACGTGCATACTACGTAACTACATGCCAGGTCTCAAGTAACTAGACTAACCTGACTACGCACTAAACCGTGATGCATTTCATATGCACCGATAGCTAGTCGGGCATGCTAACTCGTATCCCAACATGAGTTTGTCATCGTGATGAGTGTAAAAGTGTCAGGGTCTTGGAAGATATCAGAATATCCTCAGAACAGTAGGTGAGTCTGCTAGTGACTAAGTCAATACACTACACATCGACGCAATCGTCGACTGCACCCGAGTCATTCTCGGACGCGCACAGTTATATGTAATATTTGCAACAACATATCATGCAACATTTAATAACTTGAATTAAACAGTAAATAAGGTAATGTATAATTGCCTAGATCCTCAAGCTGGGAGTGCCAAAATTCTGCTCCCAAAGTCTCGCCCGAATGGTCCAACGACCCTACATATATAATATAATATAATAATCATCAGTCATTACACTAGTACGCACAGAAAATACAACTACACTGTACTTAGAAACTGACACAAGAAGGGGTCATAACCGGTCAAATAGCAGGGTCGAGTGTGCACGTAGATAAAATGCACAAGTGTCATGTCCTCAAATATCGTGCACAACAAGAAAATTAACTACCAAATATGTCACAACTCTAAAATATCGTATAACCTATCCCGTGTCCTAGTTAACAGGTTTGTGTGCACAATGGCAGTTTAGCCTAAGCACCTAGGGTCTACACAAATATATACCATACTAAATAACCAATTTTTTATGAAGTATTTACTAACACCAACTACTATTTCAATACATGCACATATATACACTAGGTACTAGGGTTCACAAATCAACATAGGTCCATGCAACAACAATATCATGAAGGAAGAGGAGTACAAGTGCAAACCTAGGTGTGCTCGTAAACTAGGGGGGATGATGCTCGTCCGCTGCTCGAGGGGGGTCGGTCTCCGGCGGGTGGAGGTACTCCGGCGATGCACAGCAGCAGCAACAGCACACTGGCAGCAGATGCGGGGTCGTGGCGAGGTGACAGTGGTGGTTATGGCTAGGGTCGGTTGAAAGAGGCTGCTGGTGGCGGTGGCCGTGGCAGTTGGAGGCGGTGATGGTGGTGGGATGATGAGAAGGTGAAGGGAGGTGAGGTGGTCTTGGGTGGTGGTGATGGTGGAGTGATAGGATGATAATGATGGTGGTGGAGATGGTCGGAGGAGGCGGTGTTGGCGGTGGTTGCTAAGGTAGAGAAGGAAGTCGAGGAAGGAAGAGGAAGGTAGAGGGAGTGGTGGTCGTGGCTGCGGTGATGGTCGAGATGACGGTGGCGGGATGGTGATGGCCGGGGAAGAAGGAGTCGGGAAAGAAGAAGAAGTCGGGAAAGAAGAAGAAGTCAGGGTGGCTGCTGTGGTGGTGGTTAAGGTGGTGGCATGATGATGATGGTGGTGGAGATGGTCGGAGGAGGCGATGGTTGTGGAGATGATGGTGGTGGTCGGGGTATTGCTGGAGGGTCGGGTTGGCTGATGGTGATGGTGAGGTGGTGACGATGGTGATGGAGGTGGTGATGGTCGATGGTTGCTGTGGCGGTGGTGGTTGCTGTCGGGGAGGAGGATGGTCGGAGGAGGAAGGTCGGGGACTATGGTGGCGGGGTGGTGATGGTTGCTCGGAGGAGGATGTGGTCGGAGAAGGAAGTCGGGGAAGAAGAAGAAGAAGAAGAAGTAGAAGTAGTTTAGGGTTTGGGTAGGTGTAGGTTGTGAATGAGGAAAAATAGAGAGAGAGAGAGAGAGAGGAGGTATTTATGTAGGAGAGAGAGAGAGGAGGATATTGGCATTAGGATTTGGGCCGGCCACAAGGCATTCCTAGTGATGGAGGAAGGTTCTACATGAAGAATTGGAGGGCTATGATGGGCTAGATTTTGAATGGAGGGTGTATATGAGGTAGGGGAAAAAGTAATATGTAGTATACCCAAAATGGGGAAAACCTAGGTGGACCGGTCAACAAATGAGGGGGGTTTCTTCATGGCTTGGCTCCGATGGGAGGTGGACACCTAATTATCTTTGTACAAGAGCCCATAACAATTGGGAAATTGCACAAACAATGGGGTTTGGGATTTAATGAGGAAAAATACCATATTTGGTGTGATGTAGTGGATAAAAAGGGTGTGTGGTATTTAGTATGAACCTTGAGGGTGTAAGTGGGGGTTTGGGTTGGTGTTGGGTCTAGTTTTGGGTTAGGTTGGGTCATTACACCAATTTAATTAAAATTAGTTTAAATGATATTTTTTAATTAATTGGAAGTGCATAAGGTTAAAATTGGGTGGACACAAGTGTTACGGACGTAGTAGACTCAGAATAGAATATTGTCATAAATTGGGTTACACAAAATGGGTCAAGGTTGTGTCTCCAATTTCGATTGGAACGGACAAAGATGTAAAGTTGGATTTATTTAGATTTAAAAATAAATCTTTGTAATAAATATTGTGCGACTAAAATGAAGCACAAGAGAGGGTATTTATGATTTACACAAAGGTCAGAATGGAAGTCTGGCACGTCTAGAAAAATTGTGTGAACTGTTTGAAGTCAAATGCTAGTGTAGCGCTCCTAATATCGAAGCAGCGGTAAGGTGCACAAAGTGATACGAATATTGTACATTAATCTAGAACACTATATTTTAATTCTAATTGTCTCCCAACTAACCCTAGTCTCTCTATCTAAGCCAGGTAGACCTAAATTTGGTCGAGAGGGTTTACAATCTACCCTCTTTAGAGCATTTCGTCCTTAAAATTAACACAGACATATGGTAAAAACTATTGACTAAAATTAAATGCTACTACATACCTAGGCCTTCCAAGAGATGGGGAAAATGCTGCCGAATATCATCCTCTCGTTCCCAGGTCGACTCGCCTGGTGCATGATGCCTCCATGCGACACGAACTAGAGGGATAGTCAGACCTCGCAATACCTTTTCGCTTCTGTCCAGAATCTCTACAGGCTCTTCCTGATATGACAAACTCGGCCCGACAGTGATATCCGAGTGGTCAAGCACATGACTCGGATCTAGTATGTACCTCCTTAACTGAGATACATGGAAGACGTCATAAACTCCTTCTAATGTCTGTGGAATGCTAATCTGTAAGCAACATCTCCGATGCGCTCCAACACATCGAATGGTCTGATGTACCTCGGACTCTAACTTTTTTCTGCCTCCAAACTTGATAGTCCCTCGGGTAGGCGAGATTTTTAGAAACACATAATCACTAACCTGGAACTCTAGGGGTCAATGATGCACGTTTGCCCAATGCTTCTGTCTGTCCTGTGCTGCTCGCAGGTGCCCTTGGATCTTCTTTACCTTCTCCACTATACGAAAAACCAACTTTGGTCTAAGTATCTGCCTCTCGCCCACATCACTCCAATACACTGGGGAACGGGGAGCCATCTGAATGATCACTTGATAGCTATTGTTGTAGAAAAACTCAACCAAATATAAATGGTCCTCCCATGATCCACTGAAATCAAGCATACATGCCCTCAATATATCCTCCAGTGTTTGAATGGTGCGCTCGGACTGGCCATCCGTCTGCGGGTGATACAATGTGTTGAAATTCAGGTAGGTACCGAGACTCTCTTGCATACTCTGCCAAAAGTAAGATGTGCACCTCGTATCCTTGTCAGACACTATACTGACTGGCACCCCATACAGTCACACGATCTCCCTCATATACATATCTGCTAAGACCTCTGTAGATTGCCCAACTCTGAAGGGTAAAAAGTGAGCAAACTTGGTGAGTCGATCCACGATCACCCATACCGCATTGTGACCATTAGGACTCCTCGGAAAGCCCGTAACGAAGTCCATAGTGACGTGCTCCCATTTCCACTCAGGTATCGGGAGTGGCTGAAGTAAACTTGCAGACCTCTGATGCTCAGCCTTGACCTGCTGACACACCAGGCACTTCACCACAAAGTGGGCTCTCTCCATCTTTATTCCATGCCACCAATAGTACTGTCTCAAGTCTTTGTACATCTTTGTGCCTCCTGGATGAATAGAGTATGCTGAACTGTGTGCCTCCGACATCAGATCTTGACGAAGTTCTCTATTCGGAACATAGAGATGATCTCCATATCTCAAAGTCCCGTCCTCGTGTATGCACAATCTTGTCTGTATCCCGACCTTTGTCCTCTGTCGAAGCCTCTGGAATCTGGCATCTATTGGCAAGGCAGCCTTGATCCTCTCAACCAATGTCGATTGCACCTGAAAACTTGACAACTGGCCGTCCGCTCCGGGCATAATAACCTCTATACCCAACTTCTCCAGATCTCTCAATAGGTGTTACTGGGTAGTCAAAAAGAATGCCATGGGCCTCCTGCTCAATGCGTCAGCTACCACGTTGGCCTTTCCCGGATGGTACTTTAGCTCAATCTCAAAGTCTGTCATCACTTCAAGCCAACGTCTTTGTCTCTGGTTCAGGTCCTTCTGGGTATAGACGTACTTCAGGCTTTTGTGATCTATGAATATCTCCACCCACTCTCAGTGTAGGTAGTGCCTCCAAAGCTTCAGGGCAAAGATCACTACAGCAAGCTCCAAGTCGTGAGTGGGATAGTTCTTCTAATGGGTCCTCAGCTGCCTAGAGTCATAGGCCACAACTTTCCCATGCTGGATCAAGACACATCATAATCCCTTCCCAGATGCATCGTGGTAGATCACAAATTCCTCTGGGTCCAGAAGGTATAGTCAAGATAGGTGCCGTAGCCAGACGCTTCTTTAGTTCATCAAACGCCGTCTGACACTCCTCTGTCAAAATAAACTCCTGCTCCTTGTGGGTCAAGTGGGTCATCGGCTCTGCGATCCTCGCGAAGTTCTCTACGAACCTCCGATAATATCCGACAATTCCTAGGAAACTCCTCACCCCCGAGACATTGTAGGGGTCGGCCACGTCTCTACTAATGAAATCTTCGCTGGATCTACTAAAATACCATCTCCTGAGATAACGTGTTCGAGAAAAGAGACACGGTCTAGGAGGAACTCATACTTGCTTAACTTGGCATAGAACCTCTCACGCCTCAGTGTTTCTAACACTAACCTCAAGTGCTCCCCGTGCTCCTCGTGGCTTTTTGAATGCACCAAGATGTCATCGATAAAGACTACCACAAACTGGTCCAAATATTGGTGGAAGACTCTATTCATCAGGTTCATAAATACTGCAGGCACATTCGTCAGTCCAAAAGACATTACCAAGAACTCGTAGTGGCCATAATGAGTCCTGAATGCCGTCTTTGGAATATCTTCTCTCCGCACCTTTACTTGATGATACCCTGATCTCAAGTCGATCTTCGTGAACACCACTGCTCCTGTCAGCTGGTCGAACAAATTATCAATCCGCGGCAGGGGGTACTTGTTCATGATAGTCAAAGCATTAAGGGCTCTGTAATCAATGCACATACGAAATGTTCTATCCTTCTTTGGTACAAAAAATACTGGTGCTCCCCAGAGTGATGCACTAGGATGGATAAATCCCTTGATCTGCAACTCCTCTAACTGTAGCTTCAGCTCATCTAGTTCACTCTTTGCCAACCGGTACACATTTGAAGATACCAGCGCTGCTCCGGGTACCAACTCAATAGTGAACTCAATCTCTCTATCCGGCGGTAGGCCTGGCAACTCCTCCAGAAAAACATTCTCGAACTCTGCGACTATCGGTGGGGGTACCGTCTCCATAGCCATGTAAGCTCCAACTGTCTGGCCTACTCCTCGCTCGATAGTCCTTCGCATGTACTCAAACTCCGGGTGATCTGGTAGTCTAAAAATGATGCTACCCCTTCGGCAATCCAGTATGGCATTGTACTGGCTCAACCAGTCCATACCTAACACAACGTCGACGTTTGGCATCGGGAATACCAAAAATTGTGCTCTTATCTCCCGACCACACACAACTACCGAGCACATTCTAATAGTGCTGGTAACCGGTACGATGCCTCCTTTGGTAAGAATCTTCCAACTCTTACGTAAGAGGGAAGTAGCTACTCTATGCATAGCTATAAAACTACTAGATATGAAAGATAGTGTAGCACCAAAATCAAATACTACAGTCGTAGGTAATGATGCAACTAAAATGGTACATGTGATAGCTTCCCCTTCTGGATCCTCCTCAACCACTGCTAGTGCAAAGGCCTGCCCGCGCCTCTACCCTCCGGCCTGCTGTCTGGCTCGATCAAACTGTGCCTCCTGTGGTGCCAGGGGTGGTCCCCTCGAAAATCTATCGGGTGTTGGTGGACATTGACCTCCTGTCTGGGGTAGTATCCTCTGGACTGGTGCTGCTGGCCTCTGTCCTGTCTGCGGTGTTGCATCCCTGCGCTGTGGGCAATCTCTGGCAAGGTATTGGCTCACTCCACAGATCATGCACAATCCAAGCTTCTTCCGACAATCTTTGATAATATGCCCCTTCTTGCCACAATGGTCACAAGTCGAAAGCTCCTTGTGCTGGTATGGTACTATCCTCTGCTGTGTCTGTGCTCCCGGGCGACGGATCGATCCTTCTGCTCCGGGCTGAGCTCTGAATGGTACGGTCATGCTGGAACGCCTCGATTCTCTACCAATAGTCTCCTGGATCCTAGACTTTGACAGAACCTCCTCGTAAGAAATCCTCGTCTGGGTGGTAGTATACCTTTGTAGCTCATAAGTCAGACCATGATGGAATCTTCTGGCCTTCTCTAGATCATTGGGTATCAAGGCGGCACCAAATCTACTAAGTCGACTAAACTTTGCGTCATACGCGTCTACGATCATGTTCCCGTGCTCCAGGTGCAGAAACTAGGAGTATAGTACATTCCTGGCCGTAGTCGGGAAATACTTCGCATTGAAGTACTCTAGAAACTTCTTCCACGTCTGCTTCTTGTCGACGCTGTGCTCCATGGAGTCCCACTAGTAATGGGCATTTTCTTTCAATTGGGCCCTCACTGCAGTCATCTAAAGGTCTGGAGGTAGCTGAGAAGCCTCCAGCAACATCTCCGTGTTGGCGACCCAATCGGAGATCTCCTCTGCAGTCTTGCTGCCCGAAAAGGTATCCGGGCCCATTTGACGAAACCTTCGAACAGTACCAACTAGCTGAACAGGTGTAGGTTCTGGTGCGGGTGCTGGGGCAGGTGTCCTCTCCAGAAATGCCATCAAGCTCTGTCTCATAGTCTCAGCCTGATGCCACTGCGCCTGCATCATGGCCTAGAAGAACTGGAACATCTGCGGTTGTCCCTATGGATGTGGCATCTGAGGTGGAAAGGGTGGAGGTGGTGGCAGTGGGACCTCCGGCTGCGCCGTAGGTGTCTTCTCAGATGTCGGCCACTCGAGCTGCGGCATCGGCGTATCCCTCGAAGTCTGGCCCTCGAGGTATTGCGTAGGGACAGTCTGAGAAGTCTGTCCCTCGTGCTGCTGCGTCAGATCGTCCTGAGAAGTCTGGTGCCAATGTATCAGCGGGGCATGTGGGATCAGCGGGGCCTGTGGTGGTGCCTGCTCTCCGGGTGGTCCCTGGGATGTATCCTCCCTCTGTGTGGTGACAGATGGCATAATGGCACCGTATGCCTCGCGTCCGTTGCGTAAGTTCATCTCTCTGCAAGAGATGTAACTACATTAAAAGAGTACGAAAATAAGCAAACATGATGTAGATATTGAAATAATTAAATACGAAGGTGGTTCAAAGATGGTAATCAAGGTGGGTGAGATCTAATAATTTATATCCTATTGCAGGCTCGTTGGGCATGTTACCAAACCGCAAGAGATAATCAGACAGACCTGCATGGGCCACCACTAAAACTATATCATACCCCAGTCCCAAAATAGATGGGACCAGGCCACGTGGCAATGGCCAGCTAATACGACTCTGAGGGATTTCCCAATTTAATAGACCCGATAAAGCGTACTACGTTATCCTAAAATACTAACAAGTCTAATATGTTAACATACAGCAGGTAAATATCTAATCTCATCTACACAATATAAATAAGAAGAGCTAAAATAAATACTGAAAAATAAGTACGGAGTCTGAATGTCATAGTACAGTCCAAATAAGTCTGATGGGAACAAACCCACTACAATGATGAGATAAGAGTACGGAAGGACAGATAAGAGTACAACTAGAGCATCGGCTAACTAGATAAGGATTCTCCAGCCCTAGGTGAAAGGCCTACCAGTGATCAAGGGAACTCTGATGGTAATACCTCTAGCTCCTCCTCGGTCGTGTGCCTCGTCTCCTGTCTGGGCCCGTACACGGTATGATAGTATACCTCGTCCAAATTTGAAAGAGAACCAGGTCCTCAGAGAGACGTAACAAGATACAAAAATACATACCAAATATAAATACTGAATAAATAAAGGGGGTGTACTAACCATCTAAGTGAATGCAATATGAGGACAACCTTGGTATATTTGGGTAGGTATAGGCATAACGTCCAACACTCCGAAGAGCATGGTATATGTATATGTAACGTCCATCATTCTGAAAAATAAGGTATCTGCATAATATATACGTTCGTAAACGCTCTAAAGAATGCAGTATCTGAATAAAGGAAGTCATTAGATCCGTGTCTCCTCTGGACACTACGGATTCCAATGTGTGTATCCCATACGCTACTAGTTGTCATCTCCACCCAATGCAAATATACAAGTCGAATACATGACGTGCATACCACGTAACTTTATGCCAGGTCTCAAGTAACTAGACTAACCTGACTACGCACTAAACCGTGATGCATGTCACACGCACTGATAGCTAGTCGGGTACGCTAACTCGCATCCCAACATGAGTTTGTCATCGTGATGAGTGTAAAAAGTATCAGGGTCTTGGAAGATATCAGAATATCCTCACAGTTATATATAATATTTGTAATGACATCTCATGCAATATTTAATAACTTAAATTAAACAGTAAATAAGGCAAGGTATACTTGTCTGGATCCTCAAGCTGCGAGTATCAAAATCCTGCTCCTGAAGTCTCGCTCGAATGGTCCAACGACCCTATATATAATATAATATAATAATCATCAGTCATTACACTAGTACGCACAGAAAATACAACTACAATGTACTTAAAAACTAACGCAAGGAGGGGTCATAACCGGTCAACTAGCAGGGTCGAGTGTGCACGTAGCTAAAATACACAAGTGTCATGTCCTCAAATATCGTACACAACAAGAAAATTAACTACCAAATATGTCACAACTCTAAAATATCGTATAACCTATCCCGTCTCCTAGTTAACAGGTTTGTGTGCACAATGGCAGTTTAGCCTAAGCACCTAGGGTCTACACAAATATATACCATACTAAATAACCAATTTTTTATGAAGTATTTACTAACACCAACTACTATTTCAATACATGCACATATATACACTAGGTACTAGGGTTCACAAATCAACATAGGTCCATGCAACAACAACATCATGAAGGAAAAGGAGTACAAGTGCAAACCAAGGTACTTTCATTTGTGCCCCAAGATCCTAGTAGTGCACTTTAGTATGATTGTGCGCCATCTTTGCTCGGAGCACTTTTGTATCAAAGTGCATCAGAACTGTCCAGAATAGTGATTTGTGCGTCAATACTTGCTTGTGCGCCAATGGTGATTTTTGACCCATTGTACGCGGATGTTATTTTCTTGCCTGATTTTATGCGCCAATCCTGAATTATTAATTTATGCACCTATATGCTAGTATTCTCTTTAACATCCTTAACTCTTGATGGTTCCCTGGTTTTTTTTAATTCTGTTATTTTAGTTAATCCTGGTTATTTTCTGAACATGACATTCTTGATATTTATCCTGATTTCCTGACATGATCTAGTAAATGTACATTATGAATAATACTCCTGATACTTCGGGTACTGTACCAGTAACCCTGACACTCATGATCCTGATACTCTTGTTAGTGGCTCGATGTAGCACACCATCATGATAATCATGATCCGGATAATCCTGTTAGTGGCTCGACGTAGCACACCATCATGATCCTGATAATTCTGTTAGTGGCTCGACGTAGCACACTTCTGACTTCATAATTCATGTATTGTCCTTATCAAGGCTAATAGTAGCTGTCATGCCCCAGTCCCAAAATATATGGGACCAAGCCACATGGCAATGGCCAGCTAATACGACTCCGAGAGATTTCCTAATTTAATGGACCCGACGAAGCGTACTACGTTGTCCTAAATACTAACAAGTCTAATATGCTAACATACAGCATGTAAATGTCTAATCTCATCCACACAATATAAATAAGAAGAGCTGAAATAAATACTAGAAAATAAGTACGGAGTCTGAATGTCATAGTACAATCCAAATAAGTCTGATGGGAACAAACCCACTACAATGATGAAATAAGAGTACAGAAGGACAGATAAGAGTATGACTAGAGCATCGGCTAACTAGATAAGGATGCTCCAGTCCTAGGCGGAAGGCCTACCAGTGATCAAGGGAACTCTGATAGTAATACCTCTAGCTCCTCCTCGTTCACGTATCTCGTCTCCTGTTCGGGCCCATATACGGTAGGATAGTATACCTCGTCCAAATCTGGAAGGAAACTAGGTCCTCAGAGAGACGAAATAAGATACAAAAATACATGCCAAATATAAATACTGAATAAATAAAGGGGGTGTAGTAACCATCTAAGTGAATGCAATATGAGAATAACCTTGGTACGTATGGGTAGGTGTAGGCATAACGTCCAACACTCTGAAGAGCATGGTATTTGTACATGTAATATCCATCGTTCCAAAAAATGAGGTATCTGCATAATATATACGTCTGTAACGCTCCGAAGAATGCGGTATCAGAGTAAAAAAAGTCATTGGATTTGTGGCTCCTCTGGACACTACGGATTCCAATGTGTGTATCACATACGCCTACTAGTTGTCCTTCCCACCCAATGCAAATATACAAGTCGAATATACGACGTGCATACCACGTAACTACATGCCAGGTCTCAAGTAACTAGATTAACCTGACTACGCACTAAACCGTGGTGCATTTTATATGTACTGATAGCTAGTCGGGTATGCTAACTCGCATCCCAATATGAGTTTATCATCGTAATGAGTGTAAAAGTGTCAGGGTCTTGGAAGATATCAGAATATCCTCAGAACAGTAGGTGAGTCTGCTAGTGACTAAGTCAATACACTACACATCGACGCAATCGTCGACTGCACCCGAGTCATTCTCGGACGCGCACAGTTATATATAATATTTGCAACAACATCTCATACAACATTTAATAACTTGAATTAAACAGTAAATAAGGCATGGTATACTTGCCTGGATCCTCAAGCTAGGAGTGCCAAAATCCTGCTCCCAAAGTCTCGCCCGAATGGTCCAACGACCCTACATATATAATATAATATAATAATCATCAGTCATTACACTAGTACGCACAGAAAATACAACTACACTACTTAGAAACTGACACAATGAGGGGTCATAACCGGTCAAATAGCAGGGTCGAGTGTGCACGTAGATAAAATGCACAAGTATTATATCCTCAAATATCGTGCACAACAAGAAAATTAACTACCAAATACGTCACAACTCTAAAATATCGTATAATCTATCCCGTGTCCTAGTTAACAGGTTTGTGTGCACAATGGCAGTTTAGCTTAAGCACCTAGGGTCTACACAAATATATACCATACTAAATAACTAATTTTTTATGAAGTATTTACTAACACCAACTACTATTTCAATACATGCACATATATACACTAGGTACTAGGGTTCACAAATCAACATAGGTCCATGCAACAACAATATCATGAAGGAAGAGGAGTACAAGTGCAAACCTAGGTATGCTCGTAAACCAGGGGGGATGATGCTCGTCCGCTGCTCGAGGGGGGTCAGTCTCCGGCGGGTGGAGGTACTCCGGCAATGCACAGCAGCAGCAGCAGCACACTGGCAGCAGTTGCGGGGTCGTAGCGAGGTGACTGTGGTGGTTATGGCTAGGGTCGGTTGAGAAAGGCTGCTGGTGGCGGTGGCCGTGGCGGTTGGAGGTGGTGATGGTGGTGGGATGATGAGAAGGTGAAGGGAGGTGAGGTGGTCGTGGGTGGTGGTGATGGTGGAGTGATAGGATGATAATGATGGTGGTGGAGATGGTCGAAGGAGGCGGTGTTGGCGGTGGTTGCTAAGGTGCAGAGGGAAGTCGAGAAAAAAAGAGGAGGGTGGAGGGAGTGGTGGTCGTGGCTGTGGTGATGGTCGAGATGACGGTGGCGGGATGGTGATGGCCGGGGAAGAAGGAGTCGGGGAAGAAGAAGAAGTCGAGGAAAAAGAAGAAGTCGGGGTGGCTGTTGTGGTGATGGTTAAGGTTGTGGCTAAGGTGGTGGCAGGATGATGATGGTGGTGGTGGAGATGGTCGAAGGAGGCGGTGGTCATGGGGATGATGGTGGTGGTCGGGGTGTTGCTGGGGGGTCGGGTTGGCTGATGGTGATGGTGAGGTGGTGACGATGGTGATGGAGGTGGTGATGGTCGATGGTTGCTGTGGCAGTGATGGTTGCTGTCGGGAAGGAGGATGGTCGGAGGAGGAAGGTCGGGGACTGTGGTGGCAGGGTGGTGATGGTTGCTCGGAGGAGGAGGTGGCCGAAGAAGGAAGTTGGGGAAGAAGAAGAAGTAGAAGTAGTTTAGGGTTCGGGTAGGTATAGGCTGTGAATGAGGAAAAATGGAGAGAGGGAGGAGGTGTTTATGTAGAAGAGAGAGAGAGGAGGTTGGCATTGGGATTAGGGCCGGCCACAAGGCATTCCTAGGGATGGGGGAAGGTTCTACATGAAGGATTAGAGGGCTAGGATGGGCTAGATTTTGAATGGAGGGTGTATATGAGGTAGGAGAAAAAGTAGTATGTAGTACACCCAAAATAGAAAGAAAACCTAGGTGAACCGGTCAACAAATGAGGGGGGTTCTTCATGGCTTGGCTCCGATGGGAGATGGACACCTAATTGTCTTTGCACAAGAGCCCCTAACAATTGGGAAATTGCACAAATAATGGGGTTTGGGACTGGATTAGGAAAAATACCATATTTGGTGTGATTTAGTGGGTAAAAAGGGTGTGTGGTATTTAGTATGAACCTTGAGGGTGTGAGTGGGGGTTTGGGTTGGTATTGGGTCGAGTTTTTGGTTAGGTTGGGTCATTATACCAATTTAATTAAAATTAGTGTAATTGGTGTTCTTTAATTAATTGGAAGTACATAGGGTTAAAATTGGGTGTGGCACAAGTATCAGGATGTAGTAGACTCAGAATAGAATATTGTCATAAATTGGGTTGCACAAAATGGGTCGAGATTGTGTCTCCAATTTTGATTGGAACGAACAAAGATGCAAAGTTGAATTTATTTGGATTTAAAAATAAATATTTGTAATGAATATTGTGCGACTAAAATGAAGCACAAGAGAGGGTATTTATGAGTTATACAAATATCAGAATGGAAGGCTGGTATGTCTAGAAAAAGTGTGTGAACTGTTTGAAGGCAAATGCTAGTATAGCGCTCCAAATATCGAAGCAACGGTAAGGTGCACAAAGTGATACGAATATTGTACATTAATCTAAAATACTATATTTTAATTCTAATTGGCTCCAAACTAACCATAGTATCTCTATCTAAGCCAGGTAGACCTAAATTTGGTCGATGGGGTTTACAGTAGCACTTGTATTGCATGACTTGTATCCCCATGGTTGATTTCGATTGTACTCGTCAAGTTACTATCATTTCTTGTATCATATCTAAGGTAGATTCATGAGCACCATGGTTGAGAATCCTTGATAATTTTTCAGGCTAATAAATAGAATAATAATCTTGAAAGCATCTAGAGAGATTTTTTGGCTACATGCAATCTCGATATCCCAGCGACACTTGATAGATTTGGAGCTCTCCGTCATTAAGGACTTAATTCTTGCACACCGTCGAGTGTTGTACTACTAGAAAAGATAAGAAACGATCATACCTGATAAATCTATAATATGTACTTGTTCGTCTGGATAACCCGGATAGTCAGCAGGGCATGTGACTGTAAGGAATCTTAAACTGCATGTGTTAGTAACCATGACTATGATAACCCCTAGTTAGCTAATGATAGCAAGCCGTAGGGCATAATCGACCGTGATTGCTTAATTTTTAGTCTACTCCAGTCATTTCCTAATTTTATTAGCAGCGGATCCAAAAATGGTAATCCAGAGTACTGATTCCAGATGTCCTTTTAATTACTCCTGAACTGCTTAACTTTTATTTTATCCGTTGCACTTATTTAATTATTCTTTATGCTATTTCTTACTGATTTGTCTACATGATATTTAGTTCATAAGTTTGTCTCCCTTGTGGTAGTTGCTGTTTTGGAGTCTGACCCCACTGGTTTTGTTTGGCAAGATTTTGGAGCAGGACCGTGGGATCTTCCGTACTTCTCGTCTCAAGATGGTGAACACGAGGAGTACCCAAGGACATGAGTGTGTTTCTTCTTCCTCACTCAATTGATCTTGTACATTATTCTTTTGAGGCATTTAGCCACTGAGCACATGTTTAGCTCGTATTTTGGGTCTTGATATTATAGCATGTGGGCCTACATGTAAAGCATATTTTAGACTATAGCTAGAGCTGATCATGTAACATTGTACTCGATGAGTTCTTCATTTTTGTACTAGTTTCATGATCATCTGGGTATGTATAGTTTGGGATGCCTTACTATTATATGTTGGTGATTCACACATCTTGTAAACTTATTGCATGCTTGAGATTGAGACACATAGGATTCTTGACCCAGGGCTGCAGATGGATTGTAGAGTAAAATTCTCACATATCTAGATATATGTGACTGTATCTCGGGCTATGGAGTACTCTGGTATACGTAGCTAGCTTTGTCTGCCCCTGCGCTCCAGTATTTTAGTTTTTGGGTGTGATATGGTTTAAGTGGTGGTCCATACAGGTCTAAAAATTTAGAAGTGTGAGAGATTTACCAATATGTTTTAGATATTTTTATCATGCTACTCCTTGATCTCCTCTAGTGACGAATTTATATCCCTAAAATATTGATTCAACATCTGCTTTGATCCTCGATCAATCATATTCGTCCCTTTGATGATCCTTGTGTCCTTTATCTTTCTGAGATATTGTTTCTGGTCCTTCTAATCATATAGCCCGAGTTCCTCCAGCATCAGGATAATATTTTGATGCCCTGCAAACCCTTGACGCTCAGCCTCAATATTCATGGGCCGGGTCCAGAACAGCTAAAGATGAGTAACCTCAGATCCAACTAGTACCTCTTTGGAAACCAGTGCTGATGCAGGATGGGACAATAATGTGCTTATTGGTATCCTTCAGAAATTATTGGCATCTCAAGGACGTCGAGAGGACGTACTCATTCAGTCAGTACAAGGGACTTTGGAAAGAGGCAGACATCGTGCCAACAACTCGGCAAGCAACTACAAGCGCCTCCAACCCTCGTATTTCTATGGCACCGAGGATGTTATTGCATCGGACGCTTGGCTTCAGGATACTGAGGCTATTCTAGCAACAGTCGGAGTTTTGACTAGAGAGCAAGTCTCGGTGGTTCGGTTACAGTTGTTAGATTTGGCCCGAGACTGGTGGACAGCACAGATGGTTTCACTAACAATACCCGTCCCCTGGGCCATATTCAGTAAAATATTTTAGGTCAAATGCTTTGATGCAGTGTTGCATTATGATCTGCAACATAGATTTAATAACTTGAAGCAGATGGGCAGGACTGTCGACGTCTATGCAACATAATTCTGCAGACTTAGTCAGTTTGCTTCCACCTTGGTGACGACCGAATTAGACAGAGCAAGGAGGTTCCAGCAGGGGCTTAACCTGGAGATCATATTGACAGTGGAACAGCACAAGTTCCAGACTTTTGATGATGTGCTAAGAGCAGCAATAAGGCATGAGTATACCTGCCAGAGAATAGTGGATAAGACTGGAGGTCGTAAGAGGGCCCATACTTTAGGAGGTTCTTACAACCAATTTTCAGCACTAGCCCCGACAATTAGGGCTTTTACTATCGGGTCTACGAGGAGGCCATTTTCAACATGCTTAGTTCAACAAACAGTACCAACTTGAACTCAGCAGCAGAGATCATCTCCTTCAGTGGGATGTTCTTATTTTGAAAAATCAGGACACGTGATTTCAGAGTGTCACAGAGCACAAGGGTTGTGCTTAGCTTGTGGAGCACCAGGCCACAGAGTGGGATCTTGCCCAAACAGAGCTAGTTTATCATCATCCTTCCCGGCAAGACCCCAGCATAGGGCTCTAGCACCAATTCAATAATACCAGAGTCAGAGGCCTTTGCTGACCCAGTCTCAAATATTCCAGCAGCAGAGGCCACAGTAGTATGCGCAGGCCCAAGCTCAAGTACAAGCCAGACAAGGAGGTCCGCAACAACGAGGACCAGCACCGAGAGGACGAGGCCAGGCTATGTCCCTCACCGTAGAGGAGCAGCTAGCTTCAGGTGAGGTGGTGGCAGGTACCATTCTCGTCAACTCTCATTCAGCTTCAGTATTGTTTGATTATGGTACATCACATTCATTTTTGTCTATACGATTTGGATTAGAACCCAAATAATTATCATTAAGACTCAATATACTTACTGGTAACAATATCGTGGGAGTAGATAGAGTATACCTCATGTTGGGTCATAGTGTGCGGGAGAGATTTTTTTGCTAAACTGATAGAGTTTCCTATGGGAGATTATGACTTCGTCCTATGAATGATTGGTTGAGTGCCCGATATGCAACGATAGATTAACATGATGGCAAGGTTATCTTTCGTATTCCCGGAGTGGAAGAATTCTCATTTTCTAGAGGAGAGATAGAGTCTCCGTCAGCGATCATGAGAATGACAGTAGCAGAAGGAGTACAATTCCCCAAAGTGGTTAGTGAGTTTCCAAATGTGTTTCCAGAAGAGCTCCCAGGCATGCCACCATAAAGAGAGAGAGATTTTACCATTGATCTACTTCCAGGAGCAGTACCAGTGTTAGAGAGAGTCTACAGGATAGCACCATCAGAGTTGGAAGTCTTGTACCGAATGATTGAAGAATTGAGAACCAATGGATTCATTTGTGCTAGTAGATCGCCTTGGGGAGCCCCAATGCTTCTAGTAAAGAAGAAGGATGGAACGTCACAATCATGTGTTGATTATCGTACACTCAATATAGTAACCATCAAGAACATATATCCCTTAACCATCAAGAACATATATCCCTTGCCAAAGATCAATGACTTATTCGATCAGCTTAGTGGAGCAACAGTATTTTCCAAGATTGATTTGCAGTCGGAATATCCTCAGATCAGAGTCAGAGAGCAAGATATACCTAAGATGACGTTCAGATCAAAATATGGACATTAGGAGTTTCTAGTAATGCCTTTTGGAGTAACCAATACGCCAGCAGTATTTATGGATCTTATGAATTGTATCTTTATGCCATACTTGGATAAGTTCATGATTATGTTCATCAATGATATCTTGGTTTACAGTCGAAGTAAAGTAGATCACGAGCACCATCTTCATGCAGTTCTTCAAATCCTTAGAGAACATAAGTTATATGCCAAGTACAGCAAGTGCGAATTCTGGCTTGATCGTATTTCGTACTTGGGGCATATTATTTCTAAAGGCAGAGTAGAAGTGGATCCCCAGAAGATAGAAGTCGTTGAGACATGGGCAGTACCTAGAATAGTTGCAGAAGTTTATAGTTTTCTGGGAATAGCAGGATATTATCGAAGACTTATGTCAGAATTTGCTAGAATTTCTGCACATTGACACAATTGACTCGTAAGGATGTGCGCTTTGATTGGACAGATGAATGTCAAGCCTCTTTCGAGAAGATCAAGCAGAAGTTGATTATGACACCAATTTTGACGCTTCCAGATGGGACAGGTGGTTTCACGGTATATTACAATATGTCAGGCAAAGGACTAGGGTGTGTTCTTATGCAGTATGATAAGATTATAGCTTATGCGTCTCGACAGCTTCGAGATCATGAGAAGAATTATCAAACACATGACTTGGAGTTAATAGCAGTTGTCTTTGCACTCAAACTTTGGAGACATTACCTATATGGAGAACGAGTAAAGATTTATACTGATCATAAGAGTTTGAAGTACGTATTTACTCAGAAGGATCTCAATATGAGACAAAGAAGATGGCTAGAGATGATAATAAACTATGATCTTGACCTTCAGTATCATCCAAGAAAGGCTAATGTCGTGGCAGATGCTTTGAGCCAGAGAGCAGGAGCTTATTTTCTCACAGAGTAACAAGAGATTTTAGAAAATCTTCAGGATATGGGCATAAAAGTAGTATTATCTAGCAATACGATATTGATGGCTGGCTTGCAAGTTCAATCCATTATAGTGGAAAGGATCAGAGCAGCACAGTCAATAGATGTCAAGCTTCAGTGACTCAGGGCAGAGTGTGAGGCAGGGTGTAGAGCAGAACTGAGCATTCATAATGATGAAACTCTTCGATTTAGTAATCGTCTTTTTGTACCAAATGAATATATCCGTCAAGTAATTATGTCAGAAGCCCACAGTTCTCAATATTCCGTTTATCTAGGAGAAACGAATATAAAGGTATTCGTCAGTATTTCTGGTAGAATGGAATGAAGTGGGAGATAGCTATGTTTGTCTCTTGATATTTGGTCTGTCAACAAGTTAAAGCTGAACATCAGAGGCCCGCATGACTTCTTCAATCTTTACTAATTTTGAAATAAAAGTGGGAGAATATTACCATGTATTTTATGTCAGGTCTTCCTAGATCCCCAGCTGGCAGAGATGTAATTTGGATAATAGTGGATCGACTTACAAAGGTTGCTTACTTTCTTTCCTTCAGAGTGGGACAGTCTACAGAGCAGTTGGCTCGGATGTACATGAATCATATTGTCAGACTTCATTGAGTGCCAGTGAGTATCATATCAAATAGAGATTCCATATTCAAATCTCACTTTTGGCAGAGTCTACAGCAGAGTCTGGGTACCCATCTGAAATTCAGTACAGCTTATCATCCCCAGACAGATGGTCAGTCAGAACGTACGATCCAGACTCTAGAAGATATGCTTCGATCATGTACCCTTGACTTTGGTGGTTCTTGGAAGGATCATTTGCACTTGGTCGAATTCTCCTACAATAATAGTTTTTAGGCAAGTATCCAGATGGCACCCTTCGAGGCACTGTATGGTAGAAAGTGCAGACCCCCTGTAGCTTGGGATGACTTGGTGAGAGAAAATTGTTTGGTCCCGAGATGATAGCCCAGACAGTTGATGTCACACCCGTTCCCAGATTTGGTATTCTTAAAATTTATGATATTTCAATGAGGTCCCAGATGATAGCCCAGACTTAGCAGATTTGCTCCGACCATGGTGGCAACAGAGTTAGAGAGATCAATGAGGTTCCAGCAGGGACTTCACTTGAAGATCTTGTATATAGTAGAGGTGCACAATTTCCAGACCTTCAAGACGGTATTGGTAGAAGCCAAGAGGGTTGAGCTTACTTCTCAAAGGGTGACATCAAAAATAGTGGATCAGAAGAGGTCTCATGGACAGAACAATGAGGGAGGACCAGCACCCAGCATTAATATTCGTAATTTGACACCACGGGGGCCAGTGGCATCAGATGAGACAATGACAACTTGGCAACAATAGTCGAAACAACATCAACAACGTCCAATGAATCCAGTAGGATGTACCTATTGTGGTAAAAGAGGTCACACTCAGGATGTATGTAGGATGGCAAGTGGAAGATGCTTGAGGTATGGGGGTTTCGACCACATGATAGCTACTTGCCCACAAATTCAGAGGCAGGAAGGATCGTATCAATAATTTCCCGTGTTGCCAGCTGCATAAGCAGTTTCGTATCAAGAGGCAGTTTTAGCAGTGCGACCGTTAGCCCAATGTCCGGTGTTGACACAAGCACAGGTGTTTCACCCGAGGCAACGTCAGTTTGGTCAGCAGAGACATCCTCATGACAGAGTTCCAGCAGCCCTGAGATGGGAGCAAGTTGAGTTTGGCTTGCTAGAATAGATGTTAGCAGAAGGTGGTCAAGTCGAGGGTGAGATTTGAGTTCTTCCAGTTTTATCAATCTTTTGGGTTTCGTATATTCGGCGAGTGGAGACGATCTTTTGTCTCACACTTCTGCCTTCATATCTCGTGATGCATGATGTATGTCATATATCCCGACTATGAAGGTACGTTATGGGCATAGTCATGTTCTTGACTAAGTCATTGGTACCAATTTATATCGAGACTTGATCCATGTCCATTTTTAGGAGTCAATATAGGCCAGCGAGGACAGGTTTCTATTTTGACTGACTCGGGAGACAAATATATCAGTATGCTTCATGTTCTTTCTCTTTCCTTTTGATTATGTCGATTTCTTACGCCTTTATTTATATCGATGTTGCATTTACTACCTGCCTATTTTGTTATGCTTGGTATTCAGTTAGCTGTAGTTCATGAGATCTGGTAGTTCATAAGGTTTTTTGGATCATGAGTTTCCTGATTGAATCATGAGTCTCCAGCTTGGTCTATGAGTTTTCTTGCATGGTGATTAGCTCGACTTGCCTAGCAAATTTTGAGGACAAATTTTTTTTAAGGTGGGTAGAGATGTCACACTCGTTCCCAGATTTGGTATTCTTGAAATTTGTGATATTTAAAATTTTCCCTGTAGATGTATTTATATTGTATTTTTTTATGTTGGTTCCTGTTATATATATTGTATTTATTTAATAGTATTCATGTTTATTATGGAAGGCTACCCGAGACTAGTAGTGAACACCTTGACAATTGTCATGGACTCTTGCTAGGACCCGTATATAGGATGGATACCAGATCCGGTTCACTCTTGGAACCACTAAGCCTAGTTTGGATGGTTGAGATTTGGTTGGAGTGTGTCATAACTTAATCCTAGGGCTAACCTAATTTCTCCACTCGGTATATATATATATGTGGTTTTCTCTCTCATATCCCATTCTTCCTCATTTCCACTTTTATTCTTCTTTCTTCTTCCTCATTCCCTCAAGAGCTCCCAACTGAAGCCCTAGCCCTAGACTTAGTTCCAGGATGAGGTTTGTTAGTCCACCAAGGCAAGTACATCTTGTTCAAAGTGGTAAAGTCATAAATTTTTGGATTATATATATGTTATTTTAATAATATGTTTGATGAAAAATATTCTCCTTTATGTCCTCATTACTTTTAGTTCTTGGAGTTTTTGGTTTTGAGAAACGATTTTGAGTAGATATGAGTTTTAAGATTTAGATTTTTATGTGTTCTATGAGTTTTCGTTGGTTTTGATCTACTAAAACTTAGTATTTTCGAAAACTATTTTTTTTTTATGTTAGAGCATTCATTTCGAGCATTTTAGCTTTTGTTTGACTTGGTTTGGACTTAAAATAAAGTTTTTATGAAGAAAATATATTTTAAATTTTTGGACCTCTTTCGCCATGAGTGAACTTGCTGTATCGAGAAGACAGAGTTCATATGCGGCCAGTGAGCTATGCGATATAGGGTGCTATGCGGCATAAAAATGCTATGCGGCCTGAACTCTTTGCCGCATACCAGCATGCGTCCATCACTTTTGGACGCATGACTGATACAAATGTGTTCTAAAGGGACTCCATGTGTTCACTCGCTGAACGAATGAGAATTTTGCTAAGTCCAAGAGCCCTCTATGCGGCATCGACCTCTATGCGGCACCGACCCATATGCGGCAAGCAAGCATATGCGGCATGCAGAGCATGCGGTCACTTTTCTTCGGACACATGACTCTGATTGTTTGGCACATCTTTTTATGGTTTTATCTTTTCTTCCTGATGTACTTTATGGGCTGTCACATCCATCACTTCAGTCACATCACTGACACTTCATTTAATGCACGTCACTTTGGCACTTGTTCCAAGAGTGGACTTTTCCTTGACGCTATGCGACACCTGCCTCATGCGGCAAGCAGTGCATGCAGCCTGGAGCCATATGCGGCCTGGGGCAGCATGCGACCAGCTTGTCCATGCGGCCAGCGTGCCCATGAGGCCAATTGCCCATGCGCCTGATCAGTGCATGCGGCCTGACCTATGCAGCAATCCATACGTGCACTTCTCATGCGCGTATGTGATCCGATGCGACCCTAGTAATCTATGAACATGTTCCACAATTTCTTGAGTTTAATTATTTTATTTGGAATGTTTCTTATCGTACCCTATGTGGTTGATCGTGGCTTCTTGTATGTGTTATTCTAAGGAAGATTAGACTTAGTAACCAGACTTTGTTAGACCTGTCTAGGTGCTAGAACTGACTATGTGCATAGTATGGTTATATGCTATAGTAGACCATGTGGCAACCTAGAGTAAACTTAGATTAGTTTATTAACTTATCATTTGTTCATCGGATAGAGTGAGGGGTATAGTTCTGTTTGGAAGACGATCTACAATCCTGGTCCTTGTTTGGTTTAAAGATTATGGATCTGCTCCAGAGTAGTTCACACTTTTTTCCTTACTCATGATCGGCAGCTTAATCATTAATTTATGGATTTTATAATTTAGACTTTCAATTGATCGATAGTCAGTATACCTAATTTGAGAAGATTATATTTGGACCAAGTATCCCCATGTGATAAGACTCATATGACCAACTATAAGTTTGGTGACTGGACTCGACTGTATCCGTGCTGATACCACTATTACCTGATAATTGTTTATAATTTAATGTGCGCCGAGGTGCGACATATCTTGTCACGTGTTAAGTGATTATATTTGGGTTGTGCATCGAGAATGCCTCCAAATTCTTGAATGCGTAATATTATAAATATATACATTGTTTCTCCAGCATTGACATAATAAGCGAGTCAACTACCAAAGCGTGGCTAGGATATTTGATTGTATGAATGTTGCAAACACGCTCGGGTGAATCCAGATTTTACTTCTATAGATTCGTATCTAACGTGCCCATGCTTTGTACAACATCTTAAGGGAATTTATCATGTGACCACGCCAGATATTTCAACAACAACATAGGGCTAATTAGGTAACTAAAAGTGGTAGTAATATTGGGAGGGAACGGTATCCCGAGATCATGCCAACGAACCTTCCCACAGAGATTCATCTAAGTGCGATGTGGGCTGGCCACCACAGATACTATATATCATCTGCCTTAGTGGAGTGCAGTATCTGACTATTATAATGGCGTACCACTATTTTATTATAGGAATACTGAAATCGCTACTACCATATTTTTAGCACAGTAGCCCTACGGGAGACTGGTGCATCCTCCAAGTGCCAATTTTATTTATTTGGTTCGGTTAGCTCATGTTCGGCAATGGCGTGATCTGAGGATACTTATTATACATTATTTCGGAGATAACTCAGACTCCACATAACAAGCTGTAGGATTGATTGGCTGATTAAAGTGTGTATGTGCTGGTAGTCTAGGGGCATGAACTATTGTGGTACGACGGTTCAACCCTTATCCTTGTTTGGTCTTAGGGTTGCGCCAATGTGTCACAATCGGTCATATGCCAAAGCTGCATATTATTTCTTAGCTTGTATTATGACATGTGTGTCCTGGATTATATTGTTGTGTTATATCTTCGTCGTGTTCATAATTGGTTAGTCGTACCCTATCTCAGAGTAGTACAACACCTCTTATCTTTGTTTGGTTGTAGAGGTGTCATATTGCTTCGATGAAAGGTTATACGCTTACAATTATGGCGCAGATCCTATTTTATGTACTTTATTGGTTTTTGCTTCATTCACTTGTGCTCCTTTGTGGTACTTGTTGTCGGGGCCTGACCCGCTGGTTTTGTTTGGCCAGGTTTAGTAGCAGAGCCCGAGGATCCTATCATGTATCTGATCGATGGCGCACACCAGGAGGATATACATCGAGGAACTTGAGTGGGTTCCTTCTTCTCCACTATGAGTATTATTTTGTATTACTTTTTTGGCGTTTAGCCGATGGCACATATTAGCCGGTTTATCTGAACATTAGTTTCTCTACATGATTGTATATTATTCAGACTGCGGCTGACTTACAGTCATGTATTCTTGACAATGTACTAGTGTATCATCATGTATAACTAGTTTTATGATCATTCTGATAAAGCGTCAAGGACGTCTAACTGCTTTATCTTATATATTCATTCTTATTGTTTCTTGGTTGAGGATTGAGACATAGAGATCCTTGACCCTAGGTGACTTGATTGTAGTATGCACCCCCTTGTCTCTAGACAACCTTAGCATATTGTGGCTTATATTGGTATTCTGCAAGGTGTGGTTAGCTGAGTCACTCCCCCGCTCTCCAGTATTCTGGTTCTGGGGCATGAAAGTTGAGGTAGTCAGACAAGTCTGGAGGCATCTTAAGGTAGCTCAAGATCGCCAGCGCCATTGGGCCGATTCGTATTGATGACCTCTTGAGTTTTCTGTCGGCGACCATGTATTTCTTTAAATTTTGCCTACCCAAGGAGTCATCAGATTTGGTGTGCGGGGAAAGCTTAGTCCACGGTATATTGGTTTGTTCGGTATCCTCGAGCGAGTAGGAGATATTTCTTATTTCCTTGCTCTTTTACCGTCGCTTTGCGAGATACATAACATTTTCTATGTATCTCAGTTACAACAGTATATACCGGATTCAAGCCATGTCCTGGATTATTCGAAATTGGTCGTTGGTATCGACCTTTCGTATGAGGAGGGGCCTATATCCATTTTGGATCGGAGAGAGAAGATTCTCAAGAACCGGACTATTTGGTTAGTCCGAGTTGCTTGGGGGCATCACTCGCTGAGCGAGTCAACTTGGGAGCGAGAGGATGATATCCGTGCTCGATACCCGTATTTATTTGACACATGAGGTATACTTGTTCGTATATCTCGTACCCTGATCTTGTCTTGTGCATGCTTATCTTGTTCTATAATTATGCTTGATTCCCGTATGCCTATGCTTACCTTGATTGCATGTCCCCAGAGTTTTTTGCTAGACCCCGTGCCTTATTAAAATTTTAAGGATAAAATTTTCTAAGGAAGAGAGAGTTGTGAGACTCATCTCACTGTTCTAGTATTCGTACCTGGTATATGCATATTATACATATATATCTTGCTTATTGTTTAATTTCTTATATCTTGCTTTATGTCATTCATGCATTGTTTATGTTATTTTTGTAAGTCTTCCTTAGTTGCATGCTTTGGACCGTTGGTCCGTTGGTTTTCTTGGTGGGTGGCTGTGATGAACCCGGGTGAGAGGCATGGATTATGATCCAATGGCCTACTATCAATCCTTGGCTATATAAGCAATCACATTCTCTTTCCTCCACTTTTCTTTTCTTTTTATTTCTCTTTCCTTCTTCATTTTTTCCCCAGCAGAGAGCAGCAGCCGAGATTGGGCTTGACCGTGGGTGACATTGGTAGTGTTGGTATTAGGTTAGAACTTGACCGTAGAAAAGTACATCTTGCCAACCGAAGAAACAATCTTGGGTCTTGTTTTGATTCTTATTATAGCTTGTTTTATCATTTGATCGATTTTATTTTTGGGTAACACTTAGAGCTTGTCTCATTGATAATTTTATTTTTCTTGCATTGGATTGCTCTTGGATCCCGAGAATAGCAAGTCAGAGAATACAAGTTGGCATAAGAATGCATACAAAAAGTACGCAAGGAACCCTTGTCGCATAAGTAAAGTTCCAGTGAGCGCATATGTGTGTTTCACAAATTCTTTAGAAAGTTCGCCAAGATATGTTAAGTACTCTGGGCGCACTTTCCTGCTCCTATGTATATTTTGTACTAAGGCAATTCCTTCAAAAGTACGTCAATCCTACTTGGTGCACTTTTGAATGGGTCTGCAAGTCATCAATAATGTACGCCATTGCTTAAAAAGCCAAGTTGGCGCACTTTGCAGATATTGTAGAGTTGGCGAACTTTGGTAAACTTTCCTTACCGGCGTACTTTGTCCCTTCTGGAGAATGGCGCACTTTGCTGTGTGGCGCACTATGTGACATTCTCCAGAGATGGTGCACTTTGTAGCCTTTCGTATTACTTAATGACTAAGCAAAGACTTCTGATCATTTTTTAGAATTGTGTTCTCGACTGCAGGGTCGTCCCGACTGATGTGCCTTGTGTTGGAACTTGTATTTTGTCTTTTAGTAGACCTTCCTGCACTTGTATGTACGCCAACCTCACTAATGGAATTCTTAATGAAAGTGCGCCAAAGTCGTAGCTTTGGTACTTTCATTTGTGCGCCAAGATCCTAGAAGTACGCTTTAGTATGATTGTGTGCTTCCTTTGCTCGGAGCACTTTTGTATCAAAGTACGCCAGAATTGTCCGAAATATTGGTTTGTGAGTCAATACCCGTTTGTACGCCAATGGTGGTTTTTGACCCATTATACGCGTATGCTATTTCCTTGCCTGATTTTATGCGCCAACCCTGAATGTTTATTTATGCACATGTATGTCAGTATTCTCTTTAACATGCTTAACTTTTGATGGTTCCCTGGTTCTCTTTTAATCCCGTTATTTTAGTTAATCCTGGTTATTTCCTAAACATGACATTCTTGATATTGATCCTGATTTTTTGACATGATCTAGTGATTGTACATTATGAATGATACTCCTGATTATTTGGGTACTGTACTGGTAACCCTGACACTCCTGATCCTGATACTCCTGTTAGTGGCTCAACATAGCGCACCATCCTGATAATCCTGTTAGTAGCTCAACGTAGCGGACTCCTGACTTAAGAATTCTTGTATTGTCCCGATCAAGGCTATTAGTAGCACTTGTATTGCATGACATGTATCCCCGTGGTTGATTTTGATTATACTCGTCAAGTTAATGTCCTGTCTTGCATCATGTCTAAGGCAGATTCCTGAGCACCACAGTTAGGAATCCTTAATAATTGTCCAGGCTAATAACTAGAATAATAATATAGAAAGCATCTAGGGAGATTCCCTGGCTATATGCAATTCCGGTATCCCCGTGACACCTGATGGATTTGGAACTCTCCGTCGTGAGGGCACACTTCCAGCATACCGTCAAGTGTTGCACTACCAGAAAAGATAAGAAACGATCATACCTGATAAATCTATACTATGTACTTGTTCTTCTGGATAACCCGGATAATTTGCATGACATGTGGCTGTAAGGAATCTCAAGCTGCATATGTTAGTAACTAAGACTGTGATAACCCTAGTTAGATATTGATAGCAAGCCGTAGGTCATGATCGACCGTGATCGCTTGATTTCCAGTCTAATTTAGTTATGTCCTGATTTCATTAGCAGCGGATCCAAAAATTGTAATTCGGAGTACTGATTCCAGATGTCCTTGTTTAAGTACTCCTAAACTGCTTAACTGTTATTTTACCCTTTGCACTTATTTAACTGTTCTTTATGTTATTTCTTACTAATTTTTCTGTATGCTGATTTTAGTTCATAAGTTTGGCTCCCTTGTGGTACTTGCTATTTTGGTGTCTGACCCCACTGGTTTTGTATGGCCAGATTTTGGAGCAGGATCGCAGGATCTCCCGTACATTCTGCCTCAAGATGGTGAACACGAGGATCACCCGAGGATATGAGTGGGTTTCTTCTTCCTCACCCACTTGATCTTGTAAATTATTCTTTTGAGGTATTTAGCCACCGAGTACGTATTTAGATCGTATTTTGGGTCTAGACATTCTAACCTACGGGCCTATATGTAAAGCATATTCTAGACTATAGCTAGAGCTGATCATGTAACATTATACTCGACTAGTTTTTTATTTTTGTACTAGCTTCATGATCATCTGGGTATGTATAGTTTGGGACGCCTTACTATTATATGTTGGTGATTCATACATCTTGTAAACTTGTTGCTTGCTTGAGATTGAGACACCTATGATTCTTGACCCAGGACTTTCTGATGGATTGTAGAGTAAAACCCTCACATGTCTAGACATCCGTGATAGTATCTCATGGTATGGAGTACTCTAGTATACATAGCTGGCTTTGTCTGCCCTCGCGCTCCAATATTCTGGTTCTGGGGCATGATACCCGATCCCGAGGGCAACAATGGAGGTTGTCAATCTCCACCAGGTCACGGCCAAACAACCGGACTGGTACCTTTGAGCACACCATGGGGCAAGGTCATGTAGGTTCACCCTGACATTGCTCAAGACCTGACACAACAAGTAGAACCTTCAACAACTAGGTTAAAAGAAAAGAAATTTAGGCCGTGTCGCTTGATCTTCTTCTCAGAAAATGCAAATTATAGATTTCGGATGCCTACTGCAGCTCAACAGGTCTCCTTCTGCACAAAAGCCAAGCCTTGTATGGCTTATCAACAACGGCAAGAAAGTGCTTCTCGACGAAATAAATTCCCAGCAGCAGGCAGTGTCCCTCTACGTATTACGCATATACACGTAGCAGGCGATGGTCCTCGGCGTATTAAGCAATCGTGCACATGTAGCAGTAATCCTACGCGCATGATTCAGCCAACTCCTTTATGTGTACGCGGCAGTGTTCCTTTACACATGACTCTTCGTTTTCATAAGCCAAAGCATCGGTAGTATTCGGTGCAATAAATGATGAGCGACCATAGTTTCATTATTATAGCCAACAGTCACTCCGTCTTAAACAGAAGATGGACTATGATCTCCAGAAAGCTGAAGGCTAAATTTTGGTAAAGGATGACATATTTCTTTACAATCCGACAGTTATTACAATATCACTCGCAGTGGGATGGTATACGAAGGTGCTAGCACGCATCGTCTCTCCAGCAAGACTGTAGTCCATAAAGCTCGAGCTCCAGCCTTTGTCAACAAACTAATCCGATGATTTATCAAGGACAACGTATCCTCGATTCAACAGTGTATACAGGCTCGCAAAGCTTAAACGAGACTTGCCAATGATGTCAATCAAGGGCAAGTTCCTCAACAAGTACTACGTCTAAGCTAGTACCTCCCAGCAGATTAATTCAAAATGTACAGTGTTTATAATTTGTAATCCCCAGCAAGTACAAATGCATAAGAGGATGTGTGTCCCTCTATGATTTATTGACAAATCTATTATCTGTGTTCAGGAGATCCTGAATATGCAGCGGATAATGGATCTATAATTTTTTTCCAATAAAGTAGTTATCAGGTCCAGCAAAACGTTCTCGTTGAGACCACCCAAACTTGATTCCCTACCACTAAGTCGCGCTCGGCATAATCTCCACTTTCGAGAGATTATTCATTGAGCATGTCCCTCCACTGCAAAACATTAAGGCCGAAGCCCTGGACGGTCTCACAGCCTCTTTAGCTGTTCCAGTAAATACTCATAAACTGATCACCATAGTCGGCCAAGAACTAGTCTGCTCAAAGAATAACCTCTGTCTGTGCCTGAGATTCTCAATAGACATAGACATCAGCACCCAGGATTAGAGACTTCCGTTTATAGACTATGATGTCTATGGGATCCTTCCAGATGACCAAAAGGAGGCCACTTCTATCAAAAAATGTTTCCTCCGGTTCTATTACGATACAACTACCAAAATGTTGTATCGTCGTTCCTACGAAGGTCTTCTTCTACGATGCCTATCGAATGTAGAAGTGAAACAAGCTCTCCTCGAGGCTCACGATGGGGTTTGCGATGCCCATCAGCCCATACCCAAGCTATAGGACCGTCTCCGGAGAATGGATTAATATTGGACGACAATGGTAGCGGATGCTGTTAACTATACGAGAAAGTGCCAATTATGCCAAATACATGCAGACTTTATCCACCAACCCTTAGAATTTCTACACCCAACGGTAGCATCTTGGCCGTTTGAAACATGGGGAATGGACATTATTGGACCAATTAGTCCATATTCTTCTAAGAAAAATGGTTCATCTTGGCTATCACCGACTACTTCTCCAAGTAGGCGGAAGTTGTTCCACTCGCTGAAGTAAAGACCTCAAACTTGATCAACTTTGTCAAGCATCATGTCATATACCGCTTCAGCCTGCCATGGAAGATCATCCACGACAATGGTCCATAGTTTGCAAGTCATGCTTTCTACCAATTTTTTGACAAAAACTAAATCCAGAATATGGCCTCGACAGCCTACAACCCAACAACAAATGGTCTGGCGAAAGCATTCAACAAAACCATTATAAAGCTACTCAAGAAGTTCGTGTCATCTAATAAGCACGACTGGAATAAGAAGCTGGGTGAATGTTTCTGAGCATATCGCACAACGGTCGGGACACCTACTAGCAGTACGACATTCTCATTGGTTTACGAAAGCGAAGCGTTCCTTCTACTCGAGATCCAAATTTTGTCGCTCCGAGTGGCTCTTTCCAACCGATTGACCATTGACGACAATCACCGCCGATGGCTATAAGAGTCAGAAGCACTCGACAAGAAATGTCTCTTATCTCAACAACGTATTCAGCTGTACCAAGCACGCCTCTCAGGAGCCTTCAATAAATGGGTCAAAAAGAGAACTTACCAAGTGGGTGACCTCATCTTGACAGTAAGAAGGCCGATGGTTATGACCCACAAGACGGTCGATAAATTCCAACCTAAATGGGAGGGCCCGTTCATCATGGAGTCTGTGTTCTCCAACAGCGCTTACCGGCTCGCAAAAGCCAATGACGACTTGCTCATGATGCTGATCAATGGCAAGTTCCTCAAAAAGAACTATGTATAAGCTAGGCATGTACTCCCCTTATTATCAGCAGGATAATCAAGATATATGTTGTTTTCCCCAGCAGGTGCCTACGCACAACACGCACCCTCTTTCCACAAAATTTTGATAAAAGCTATTGTCTGTATTCAGGAATCCTGAAGATGCAACATACAGTAGATCCTCAAAAGCTTCCCAGTGGAGAAATTCTCAGGTCTATCCATACTTTCGGTTAGACCACTCATAATCAATTCTCTTAGTCATTAGTTTACGTCCACATCACCTATGAACTACTATCCTAACAGTTCTTCGCAGCAAGATTTTTCATGTTTATGTTATCTCTGAGCAAACATCTCTATATGACTATCGATTATCACGTCCATAATACCTCTGATATTGGTCATAATCTTAAACTTATCACCCACACTTACTTCAAAGTGCACCAGCGGTGTCAAGGCCATAAAACCAATCACGTCCATATCACCTCTGATAGGGTTTCGTTTTGAACCTATTACTTGCACTCAGGTGCGCAAGAAGTAATGAGGCCACAAAATCTATCAAGTCCATATCACCTCTAATAGGGTTTCATTTTGAACTTATTACTTGTACTCTAGAGCGCAAGAAGTAATATGTCTACAAAAATCCTCCAGTGGGATATCCTCAACAAAAGTAAACAGTTCACGTCCATATTACCTCTGAACTATGACTTGCCCATGTTCCCTATCCAAAAAAATAGCCATGTCTATATTACCTCTGTCTTGTTTCCTTTTTCTTATACAAAAATATCCCACCATGATCGTACCTAGCAAATCTGCTTGACTGTCGGTTATACACCACAGTATCCCTAACATCACAGATAATGTCTCCACCGAACCTCCTTAATGGAACTACCTTTACCTATCACGTTCATACTACCTTTGATATGGCTTAGCGTTATCCCCATTATGATGTTGTACTATGTCCATATTATCTCTGGTATAAATACTAATAGCCAAGATATCCACAGCAGCAAGAAGATTTCTAAACAGGAAGTCCCGGGTGGGATGACTAACCCTGCCACTTCTACGCATCATGGCCGCATAAGGAGAGAAGTTACAGTGACCTAGATTAGAAGATCGTGAATAATCCTTCGGGTAATGTGCTTGTTCATCGCGAACAACAGCAATTATGTTATCCTTCCATGCTCCATCGGGACTTGAGCAATATGAGAAAGCTCCTTGATAAAATACGCTTATTCCGACAGCTCAGAGCACGAATAAAGAGACCAAGTCCGCTACGCCGAATAGTCAGCTACGCCAAGTTAAGTGGCCATATCTGATGCGCCAACACAACCTGATACACCAAGTGAACAGATGCGCCAAGCGGAAGAATACTTCACATATGTGTCGTTGCAGTTCCTGGTGTTATGTCCTCCATGCTTTTGTTCAAAGTATTTTGAACTAAAAAACTTACAAAGTTTAAAGTTCAAAAAATTTGAAAGGGGCCTTATAGAAGCATAAAAAACCTCTACCATGCGCCAACAGTAATCAAAGACCATGCGCCGCAGTGATCAAGCCCCTGTGCCATAATGATCCAGTGTCATGCGCCGATTATTTCATAACTAGTGTTCCCATGCGGCAACAGTGCCATAAGCCACTAACTAACTAGTGTTCCCATGCGCCAGCAGTGCCATGCACCACTACTCCCTCAAGCATTTCCATGCGCCAAGCGGAAGGATACTTCCCAGATGCGTCATTGCAGTTTCTGCTATTATCTCCTCCATGCTTCTGTTCAAAGTATGATGAACTTAAAAAACTTATAAATTTTAGAAACTTTGAAGGATATCTTGTAGAAGCATGAAAATCATGCAGGCCGCATAGAGCTCATGCCCCTTCAAAATGAAAGCAGGCCGCAGATGAGCCACATAGAGCCCATGTGGCCCGAACAACCAAGGAGTTGGAAGCCGCATAAGAAGAATCCATGTGGCCTGAATACCATGAAGAAAGGGGAAGCATGAGATCCCCTTACACGTTATTCAATGCATGTAAGAAGTTCTGACACACCACTCATCAGCTAGAGCGCTTCGAGTATCGTAAGAGAGGCGACGACTCATTAAAAAATGGAAAGTCACATCAGTGCATTAGTAACTTCGTCAGATGTGTCATGCCACGTGTTCCCTCATATGCAGTTACGGCCCTATGTGGCCTTGTCATTATGCGGCCAAAGTATCCAATCGACCAAGGCCAGACGAGAGCTTGCATACGGCCACAACGACATACGACCGAAGTGTCCATAGACCAAGGCCAAATGAGAGCACATATGAGGCTAAGACGCTATGCGGCCTCGTCATCATGCGGCCAAAGTGTCCATTCGACCAAGGCCAGGCGAGAGATCGCAAGCGGCCATAATGCCATGCGGCTGAAGTGTTCATAAGACCAAGGCCAAAGGATAGCACGTATGCGGCCATGACTCTATGCGTCCATGACACCATGTGACTCTCAGCTTGCAAGATATTTTTATTACAACCGAAAGGATCTTCATACAGTTAGTGCTGATTACGTGTCCAGCTGACCGAGTCACACACACAACAGAGTTGAGAATGACCCCGAGTTCTTATAAACAACATATCCCAACCGAGGCCACATGGCAACATTCCCACGGTATGCGGCTACAGTTGCAACTGTATTCTATTGAAGGAGCCATATACGGCCACCAAACAGAGACATATGCGGCACCTATAACCCATCAGCATGATGGCTATAAATATGAGGAATTTGGACGTTCTCAGGGTCCTTTTTTCAGAGACCATATCCCCCCCCCCCCGGGCGAGCTATGTACGTGCACACAAGCTTAAGAGAGAGAAAAGAGAATAGAGAATCTGTATTTTCTCGTCGGACCGTCAATAGAGTAAAGGAGTCATTACAGTACTTGATCTCCATCATCACATTCTCCAGACCAAAAATATTATACTTAGATTTCTGTTTAGGATTTTCTTGTACTTTTGTTTGTTGTTAAATAAAAGTTTTTCAAACTTACACCGATGGCAAACAACTACGATGTGGAACTTCAATACCATCCGGGCAAGGCTAATGTAGTAGCTGATACACTTAGCAGAAGAGGTGGAGAATTAATGTTGACCAATCAGAAGCACATTGTAGAAAACTTACAGGAGATAGGTATCGAGATAGTGTTTCCACAGAGTACAGGATTTCAGGCCAGCCTACAAATCCAGTCAACCTTAGTAGAAAAAATCATGAATGCTCAGGCAGAAGACCCGAAGATTCAAAAGCTATGGGCATAATATGAGTTTGGTCTTCGAAAAGAGTTAACGATTCATGCGGATGGGAAGCTAAGGTTTGGGAACAGAACAGTCTATGTGTACCAAGCGGGAATATTCGGCAAGAAGTTATGACTAAAGCACACTTCCCAGGATTCCATTCATCTCGGAGGCACGAAGATGTTCCAAGTATCAAGCAACACTTTTGGTGGAACAAAATGAATAGGGAAATATCATGCTTTGTATCCCGATGTCTGATATGTCAACAAGTGAAGGCAGAACAACAAAGACCGGCAGGGTTATTGCAGCTGCTTCCTATTCCAGAGTGGAAGTGGAAACATATCACGATGGACTTTGTGACCAGTTTACCTAGATCCCGACTGGTCGAGATACAGTTTGGGTAATAGTAGATCAACTCACAAAAGTGGCACATTTTCTCCCCTACAGAGTGGGACAGTCTACAGAGCAGTTGGCAGATTTATACATGCGACAAATTGTGAGGCAACATGGTATGCCAATAAGCATAGTATCAGACCGAGATGCAAGGTTCACTTCTCATTTCTGGAGAATCTTGCACGAAAGATTGTGTACCAAGTTAAGATTTAGTACTACGTACCACCCCTAGACAGAAGGACAATTAGAGAGAACCATCCAGACCTTGGAGGATACGTTACGAGCATGTACCCTAGACTTTGGTGGATCTTGGGAGAATCACCTTCACTTGGTGGAATTCTCGTATAACAATAGATATCAAACCAGTATCCAGATGGTACCTTTCGAGGCACTATATAGAAGGAGGTACAGGTCATTATTAGCATGGGACGACATTGGTGAGCAAACATTCTTAGGCCCAAAATGATCACACAAATAATAGAAGTTGTCATGCAGATCAGATAGCGACTTCGGGTTGCGCAAGATCGGCATCGACATTGGGCAGATCAGCATCGTAGGCCTCTAGAATTCTGTGTCGGCGACCACATGTTCTTGTAAATTTTGTCGACCCGTGGGGTTATTAGATTCGGGGTTCGTGGAAAGCTTATTCCACGCTACGTTGGTCCGTTCGATATCCTTGAGCGGGTGGACAATGTGGCTTATCGTCTTGCCCTTCCACCTTCGCTACGTGAGGTAAACGATATATTTCATGTGTCTCAGTTGCGTAGGTATATCCCGAATCTGAGTCATATCCTCGATCACTCAGAATTAGTAGTGGGTACCAACTTATCTTACGAGGAGCAACCCGTATCCATTTTGGATCGAAGGAAGAAGGTACTCAAGAACCGGACTATTTTTCTTGTTCGGGTTGTCTAGGACCATCACACTCTTAGAGAATCGACGTGGGAGCGCTAGGACAATATTCGGTCTCAGTACCTGCACATGTTCGATTCGGAAGGTATATTCTACCTTATGACTTTATACCTTAGATTCCATGATCAGGTGATCACCTATGTGTTGTGATGTTATTGTTGCGTGTGTAGATTTGTTAGTAGATTTGTATCGTGCTTGTCCTAAATTCTCTAGCTTTACTTAGATTCGAATTTCGAGGACGGAATTTTTCTAAGGTGGATAGAGATGTCACTCTCCGTTCCCGGTTACGTACTTGAAACATATTATTCTTTCTTGCATGATAATTAGGTTGCATGTCATGGAGACTAGACCCATTCTTCGGTTTAATTTTGCTCATGGTTTATTTTGTGGATTGGTTTGGCTATGAATCGAACCCATGGTCTAAACCTCAACCCTCTTCATCTATAAACCAAACTCTCTCTCTCTCTCTCTCTCTCTCTCTCTCCTCATTATTTCTTTCTTTTCTCTCTCTTAGGTTTCTCTCTCCCTCCATAGGCAAGTACACCTTGCATGAGAATGAAGAAACCTTTCCCTATTATTAGTCTAATATGTGTGCATTATGATTCTAAGCATGTTTAATACTTGGGCTTTCGGTTTTGATGGATGGATTAAAGTATATCTACATTTCTAACTTAGCTTTTTCATGGATTTCATGAGTTTTCTTGGTTTTGATCTATTAAAACTTGTTGTTTTCGAAAACTAGTTGTTCTATATGGTAGAACATTAAATTTTGTATGATTTTGACTTTTGAATCACCCAATTTGGAGTTAAAATAAAGTTTTATGGCCAAAAAAAGTTTCTAGCATTTTTTCCGTTGGCTGAGGAAGAAGAACAGTGTTCTGCCAACTTTTTCATCAAAAGTGCGCAAGATCCACTTTTTAGCCAAAAGTGCGTCAGATCCACTTTTTCATCAAAAGTGCGCCAAATCCAATTTTTCATCAAAAGTGCGCCAGATCTAATTTTTTTTATCAAAAGTGCGTCAGATCCACTTTTTAGCCAAAAGTGCGCCAAATCCATTTTTTTTTATCAAAAATGTGTTAAATCTTGATTTTTTTTAGACTTGTGATCTCATGTGTTGATATTAGAAATTGCAAGTGTATATGGATTAAGTGTAACTATGTGCTGAATTAACCATGTATTAGACCCGACCATGTGAAGACTTAGACCATGCGCCAAGTGACTATACTACCTATGCGCATGGTATGAACATGTGTTGAACAAGACTTTACATGAACTAAACTATGTGATAAGTGACTCACCAGCCATGTGCATGACATGAGATACCTAAACTAGTGATGATAATTCATGTGATAAGCTTGGTAGTTGGACTTGAATACAATATTTGTGCTGATACAATTATTGCATGCTAAGTGTACATGATCTAAATGTGCACTGAGGTGCGACATAATGTATTACGTGTTAAGTGATTGTATGTTTTGGTTGTGCATCGATAATGCCTCCTATAATTCGTGAACGCGTGATACTAGATATTTTCCCCAACACGGGCATGATATGCGAGTCAAGTACCAAAGTATGGCTAGGATATTAATTTCTGAATGTTACATACATGCTCGAGTGAATCCAGAGTGAACTTATGATCCTTATATGGATTCATATCTAGCGTACATGTACTCTGTACGACCTCTTAAGAGATTCTCATGTGACCACGTCTTGAGATTTCAATGCGATGTAGGGTGAATTAGGCAACATAAATCTGTAGATCATGGGGAGGGAACGGTATCCCGAGATCATTCCAACGAACCTTCCGGCGTCGGGCTGGCCACCACAGATACTGTATATCATCCGCCTTAGTGGAGTGCAGTATCTGACCTATTATAAATATGTCGAGCCATTGTCTCCCTATAGGAACACTGGAACCGCTAAACCGTGATCTAGCGCAGTGAACCTACAGGAAATTGGTACAATTCGTGAAGTGCGTGTATAATAATTTGTTGGTTAGGTTAGCCCATGTTCGACAATGACGTGATCTGAGGATGTCTATTATGCATTATTTTTGAGATAGCCTCGGACTCCACAATAGCAAGCTGTACAAGTGATTGGCCGTTATATAACTTGGACTTGGTTGTGATTGTATTATTTTGTTAGTAGACTAGGAACATGGACTAGCATAGTGTGATGGTTCAACCTTGTCCTTGTTTGGTTTTAGGGTTGGACCATTGTGCTAGGACAGGCTGTGGACCGAAACTACGACACCGAACCTATATATATATATATATATATATATATATATATATATATATATATTGCTTGGGTTTTTTGTTTCTCCATCCGTGCCTACTTTGTGGTACTTGCTATTTGGGGTCTAACCGCCCCTGGTTTTACACGGCCAGGTTTTGAGCCAGCACCCGAGGATCCATCGTACTTTCCCCTGACTCATAGCGCACACCCGAAACATGGCCGCCGAGGATAACGAGTGGGTTTTCTTCTTCCCTGCTCGTCATTGTACATTTTACTCTTTGGGACGTTTAGCCACCGGCACCCGTTAGCCGCCATGTCTGGACATTTAGCTTCCTTTTCATGACTGTATATAAATTAGGCTGCAGCTGTAGTACCGTTATGTATGCTTGTATCTCAACTGGCCTCACATATTTTGTAATGGCTAGTTCTCAGAACATTTTGATGGAGCATTTGGGACGCCTTATTGCTTTATCATATATTTTCTATGTTTAACGTTTCTTATTTGATTGATTGGGACATAGATGTTCGAGTGATCCTAAGTGACCTGATTGTAGCATGCACCCCTTGTCTTATTACAGTCGTGATCGACGTACGAGGTAAAGTACCTTGTACGGGATAGCTGGCCATGTTCGTCTCCGTATTCCGGTACTGGGGCGTGACACCAAATTAATCTCCTCTGTTTTCTTTCATACTTTTTTCTTTCTTGTTGGTGAGCCCCTCCCTCCATATTTTCATTTTCCTTTTCCTTTTTCTTTGCTGGTGGGCCCAGTTGGATTACTATTCACTTGCTTTGGTAAGCTTGAACTTTGGAGAGACTCTTCGCTTGCTAGCATTTCTTAAGTATAGACAAGAGTCCACTACAGCCCTAGTGCTATAAATTGACTAAAGCAAAAAATGTAGCACTTGGAATCACTCACATTGTTAATGCTCTAAGCGTTTGGTTTATTCGATTTTAACCAAACCAAAATAGTCAAAAACAAAATAAACTAAAATTTAAAACCGAAATCGAATCAAAATTAGCCAAAACCGAACCAAATAATCAATTTAGTTTATTCAATTTGTTTGGTTAGACTATTTCTATTGTTTAATTGATCAAGCCCAAAGTTGAAATTGTCGCGTAATTTTATTAAAATTATAATTTTTATACACACATTATCGTATTTCAAAGTTTTGACCAAAGTTCAAATATTTGTTAAATTATCAAATTTTGGCTTCAAAGCGAGGGCACATGCGAGCGCGCGCGCACACACACACACATACATACATATATATATATATATATATATATATATATATATATATATATATATATATAATTGTTGTTTTTAAAATATACACATTTTTATCACAAGTTATGTATAGAATTAAAAATATTTACATAATTGTACAAATCTTATTTGATTTTGGATTTTTGACCGAAACCCAAAATCAAATAAAATTATTTAATAATTTCAAAATGAAACTGAAACTGTTCTTTTGGTCCAAAACGTAATAATGCTCACCCCTAGCATATGATGACATCTGTGAAAACAAATGGGGAAAGCCTTATCTAATGTAATATGTAATTTTGAGTTGATGTATACACTTTCGTGTCCTAGTAATTTTAATCACATGGAGTAACAAACTCGGTTTAAATACTCGTGCCATCTGATCTTGCAGTTTAACAAATTCTCTCCCAATCCAAGTAAAATGTTACATAAGATACTGCAATACTATAGTACAAGTCCATGATCATATAATAGAGCAGTGAGTATATTACTTCACTTGCACATGAATGCATTCCTTATATCAACATGAAATTATTATGCATATGAAGCAAATATCCTTACATAAAATTGCATAGATCACCATGTTCCATCTCTCATCACCCACAGAATCCATGGTTCTCCCAGCTAATAATCAGAACATGAAAAATAAATCAAGCGGAATAAAATAACAACAATTCCATGTGATAACCAATATAACATGGACGAAGTAACTTGAACACGAGACAGCAGCAGCAGTTAGTTTACAGACAAATCCCATGAAGAAATTCATGTCATACGATCAAACTTAGACCTATCAGAACAACTATTACAATGAAGCAACTTAATTGCATGAGCCGAGAAACAAAACCAGCAGGTTGTCCTCATTATGCTTCGCATTGGCATGGCTCGAGATCGATCCACTTCACTGCAAATTTTACCCCACTTACAATAAGTGAACAATATTAACAGGAAAAAAGAAAGCAGTACGTCTATACACTTAACAAAGCAGTATCTTGTTATGATCTAGACACGTGAACCCACCTCCGTTTCATCCATAGCAGCAACCCTGCCTGCACTATCCTTTGCTTCATCTGTTTAAGTCACAAAGAGAGCACCATATTTTAACCATTTTGGGGCAGAAAGCACAGTAATTGTAGACCAATGAAAGTCCTACTGCTACAGATGCAAGAGAATGCAAGGAAATAATATCTTGAATTATGAAAACTTGGTGCCTATAAAGTTAGATTTGATGAAAGAACATGAACGGAAAACTGAAATCAAATCCTTCAATATTTAAACGGTATAGTTCAAGAAAAGTAAGCAGTAACCCCTAAGGTTTCTCAGACAGAATATTTGGAATGGTAACCAAACGGCAAGATAAAGGCTAGTAGATCAATATTCAATAAGCATTACCAATAACTAGCCTTCATCAGTGCCCTTTCTCTTATCATCGAGAAGCTAACCATTCATATTAATTAAAAAGGAGGAACTTTGTGAAGGAAATCAAGAAACCTTTACTGAAAACTTGGGTCCAATTTCATGAGTTCTTGCTAACCAAAAACATCAGAACTAGAAGAAAAAAATCGCCTTAGGTTCACAGTACTCCCTCTCCCTCACAAGTTCGTGCAACCAAACACATCCTCTATTTCCAGCTGGTTTAGAGTTCAGACCTAGAGGTCCAGTTTTCAATCTGGATAACGTTCCTTGATTCTGTGAACCAAACAAAGGAAGCAAGACTATTTTTACCAGGTTCAAGTAGTTTTTGTGCAAGTTTCAAACAAGATACGCATTGATGGCATTTCAACCTATATTTTTATTTTGGAGCACAGAACTCCATATTGCTAGCTGATGTTTATCAAACACTAAAGCATAGTTATCAAAACCGGCCCGGACGGCCAGTCAGACCTGAAAACCGGTGACACAGCGGCGTCCAGTTTGGCAAATGGACCATTTTCACCTATGATTCGGTTAAAAACGGAGGACTCCGCCAACTTTTGCCCGGGTGTTTTATATCCCGTTCAACCCGGAGTCTTAAAACCCGAACCGGTTTATGTACTGTGTTTGGGCCTTTAAGCTGGTCCGTTCCCAATTAAGCTTCTAATGCAATTTCCTCTAACCCTCTCTTTCATAGGCCATAGCGATCTAGTGTTTGCTTTCTGTCCGATGAGGGACCAAAAGTTATATTGTGGGACTACAATACTCAACCAGTTTCTTACAAGGAAGAGCGAACAAGAATATGAATTTGTCAACAGTTCCATGTATCTTTTCTTTACTAAAGAGCCAACAGCTGGCACAAAGGGCAGCTCCATTTCCATGTCATCTCACCAATTTCCTAGTGCATTTTTTTCTACACGAGGCAAACAGTTGAAGTCAGGTTATCATATTTTTTGTTCGAAAAAGGTAATTTTATTGAGAACTTGTATTAAATCACCGCACCCATTACATCACATCCTATTGATAACTTTCGGTGATACACTATCCCAGGTATCACTATCATTCTCTATTATCTCAATGAAATGACCTCATCGACAAGTAGTAACACCCTTGGTAATCATGAGACTGTGGTCTATTGGCAGTTGCCTTCTTTCAGCCCCCCACTCCTAGCACCTTCTCCCTTAGTCTTCTATTCTACGGCCCCCAGGAACTCCACCCACTACAAATTGTAAACTGTGAGACGAATATGCAAGGCCTATACAGTTACAACGGTAGCAAAGTAGCCGAGTACCGCTTTTTACTAGTCGGGACTACTCGATACTAGTCATCAAAATGCAGTAAACAGCGGATCCTGTTATTTTAACACTAGTATTAATTCACCCAATGATATCAATAAAAATAACTAATACCAAATCATGTCAATGAAAAAAGAGTTTTGTGGGTGGGTCAATTTTTTTTACAAGTCGGTTAAAAAATGCGTCAAAATTGGTGACTAGTTGGTGCTTTTTAAGTGACGATTTCTTATCCGATTTTGAGAATGGTACTAAAGCGCCTAGCGACTAGTCCCCGCTCTAAGGTGGCATATGGTTCAAGTTTTTAAGGCTTGAGAATGGGTTTTATATTCCTTACCCTTGTTTGGTATGTGTAGAATTGGGAATTATGAGGGAATAGAAGGGGCTTCATATTTCCATGGTTGTGGGAAAGTAATTCCCAAGATCCCCCCGGGAATAGTTTTGCTTTCCTAGTAATGTTGCTTGAATATTTTGTTTGGACAATAACACCCTCACTTTACTTTCAAAATTTTAACTTCTATCACAAACATGTAAATTTAGGTAATAGAAGCATGAAAGGGTATTTATGGAAAACTAAATAAATTAAGATTCCTTTTTTATATTTTCAACCTAATATAACCAAACATGGGTATGGGAATGTTAAATTCATTTCCCATGGGAATAGAATAGAAAATAAATTCCTAAGAATACAAAAACCTTCATCCAAACGCCACCTAAGTGCATAGTGCAAGGCTTCATTCTCCCCATCGACGACATTATTAGAAATATCTCCTAGTGGTCCTTTCAACCCTAGTGCTTTGGCATTGGGCTTTTTCTTATCCCATGAATAGAGGGCCTCCCCCCTGGCCTCTTATGGCATCCTGAAGCAGCCATCAACCTCCCCTTGTTGGCTTAGTGGGATCCACGATTCGATGCACCCATCTCCTCCCCTGATCTGAACATGACCAAAGCATCCAACGGGATATGCTCGTGATCATTCACGGCCTTAATCGGAAAGTTGACGTGAATGACCTCAAGCTCCTTCCCAGACCCGAGTGGCCCTCTATTGGTACCCATTCGCTTCCCAGGGCACTAGGTTGCAAAACTTCCACTAAGGGACTTTTAGTCGGGATGTTGACGTGAACATCAACAGAATCCGTCTTGCTCCATGTCCTGATCAAAGTGGACCACATCTCTCTCATTGTCTCTGTCCTCCTCTTGGTCGTCCTCATCCATCTCCAGTACCGTGTTGCTCTCTTTTTGTTGGTTGCTCCTGAACAGTGCACCCACCTGTACATGCCCAAAGCAAGTACACTTTGAACATATAGGGAGTACCCATTCGTATTCAACTGTTTGTTCTATTTGCTTACATTTGGAAGTCGCAGCATGATTGATCACGGTAAGACCTCCTTGGTATTGGCCTCCACAGATATTCGTGCGTATGCAAGTCATTGTCGTGTTGCAGTGGGCATATCGCATATCCATGCACAACGGAGTCCCAACCAAACTGGACATATCATGATGGCCGGAGTACTCCATAGTTGAGGTGACAACCAGGGAAAATGTATCCAAATCGGAACCGAAGACGGTCCCTCTCGAAAGTCGTCGTCAAGTTCCACTTTTGCAACACCACCAACCACCCGTCGAAAGTCCATGTGACCATTTTCCATGATTCGGTCTAGGTTCTCCGCGAGGGAGAACTTGAAGAAATAAAACTTGTACTTCCACGATAAGACCTCCATATTCCCCTTCGGTTGACATAGAATGGTTGAGCCCCCACGACGTAGAGTACAAGTGTATACTTCTAGTACTCCACGGATTCGGCAGTGTCCTCGTTGTAATTTCAGCCATGCGTACGTCGTTGACCAATGTCGTCGTATATATATATATATTTTTTATACACATACACACACACACCGGGTCGACGTCCTGTCTGGGTCTCATAACTATGAACTGAACTTGAAGAGAATATAGAAAAATACAGCCGTTTATTTTTTTTTATTTCCCCTTCAGAATGCAAATCATTATACTGGAGGAAAACCTGACAAACTAACTGAAGAAAAAACTAATCATAAGAAGTAAAACTGAAGAAAAACATAACCCAATCCATAATCTACAAGACAAATGACCTATTTATTGACCATTAGTGACAACTACCAAAAACAGGCCAAGTGCATAGAAATTAAACAATAACCCAGCGTGGCAAGTGTAGTTTACAAGAGCATCTATAGCAGATTAGGTGGGTCTATCAAGCTCAGGAATTAAGTCATAGTTGCCACTTTTGACTTATATTAGATGATCTATTTAAAAAAAACTAAGCAAAGCTACGCTGCCAAGCATGCCAAAAATGCCAAAAGGTACTATTTGTCCCAAATGAATATGAATACTAAAATGTACACTATTTGTCCCTAATAATATGAAGGCTAATCTTCATAAAGGTAAGGGAAGTCCCCTAGACCATTACCTCCATCCTCAGGAATGTCAGATGTCCACAAGGTAAGGTTATCCCTCAAGAGTTGCATGATCAAAGTGCTATCTTTATAAGATTCTTCACTCAGTGAATCTAGCTCTGAAATGGCCTCATCAAAAGCTTGTTTGGCAAGGTGGCAAGCCCTGAAAAAATAGTTACAGTATAAGAGTCAAGACTAATGCTATAAGATGCACAAACACAAAACCTGTCATGAAACATCTTACAAACCTTTCAGGTGAGTTCATGATCTCATAATAAAATACTGAGAAATTCAATGCCAACCCCAATCGGATAGGGTGAGTTGGTGACAGATCCGCCTCAGCGGTGCTAGAAGCTGACTGCAAACAGTTAGCACACACATGCATGAGCATCAACATATTCATAGACATTAGTCATTGCCATGATCAAATATGTAATATGAACTTATGAAGTCCCTAATTTCACCAAAATGAAACATTTATGATATAGAGAAAGTTGCTAGAAGCAAGGTTCGTGGTATAGGAGTCGGTATCCAACCCTTCGTATGAGTATCGGGATTGGCGGTATCTGCGGCTTCAGATCGGGGTATCGATTTTTTTTAGTATCGGAAAACAAATAATTATTAATAAATTCTAAAAACTTAGAAAAAAATGCTTTACACATTTAGGCATAATTTTAAGTATCGTTTGTGTTGTTTCTTAGTATTTTAGAAATCAAGTGAAATAATAATCACCCTTGTTGATTGTTTTACAAGCGATAAGTAAATTTTCTTCATTTACATGATTTTACAACCTTAGTGTGTTTTTACACCCTTTGCCTATTGGTCTTTTTCTTTTAATTTTCTTATCGAATTGACTGTGAAAGAGACGTCACGTGTGTTGTCACCTATGTTGTTACAGGCGACGCCTAGGCGTCCAGGATGAGGGGAGGGCGCCTCAACCTGGGGAAATAATTCCCATGTTTGGCGATGGACGCCTAAGCAGGCGCCTAGGGTCGACCAGGGGAAGTGAAAGGTGGGCGCCTAGGCGATTTTGTTGTTTCCAATGGAAAATTCATTTATGAAGCATATCCACCTGCAGATTGATCATGGTACATATCCACCTGATGGCATGTCTTGGCTAATGACTTAAATAAATTATTTGTTTGTGATTTTCCTCTATAATGCAATGCAACGCACTTCACTTATCTTATTCTTTCTAACCCTTTCTCTTTTCTTTCCTTAACATTCTTCTATAGTACCTATATCCAATCATACATTAGGAGTACATTTGGTGTTGACCATTGGAATATATATAAACTGTAAATCTTTGACAACAAGTTTGATTTTCTGAATAGTTAATATATTAAATATAGTTGTCTGTGCTATATTTAGGCTCATAAATGATACCACTAATGCTGACCTGGGCAGGCGCCTAGACGGGGCGGGTAGACTGTCGCCTCACCTCGCCTAGCGCCCAGTACAACATAGGTTGTCACAGGCGACGTCTAAACGCGCCTACGCCTAGGCGTGCGGGTTGGAGAGGTCTCGCCTCGACCTGAGAAAAATTTCTCCAAGTGAGGTTTTGCTCACCTAGGCGCACCTAGGCGCCCGTCTAGGGTCGCCCAAGGAAAAAAAATGTCCGCCTAGGGTCGTCCAATTATGCTTACTATCCTCACTTGATGTTGAATATTCATTATTTCATATTTATTGCTTCTTATATTACTTTTATGCTTATTGCTTATTAGTTATATTACATATTTGTTGTATGCATGATTGCAGAATTTTTGATTCAAGAGCAGTGGATTCTGGACGGCGCCTAGGCGAGGCAGGTGGCATGTCGCCTCGCCTCGCCTAGTGCCCAATACAATATATATATATATATATATATATATATATATATATATATATATATATATATATACTCCCACCCTAATTGGACGGAATAATCCACTTCCCCGTAGGATCGAACCCACCCAGCCAGGATGCACTATGTCCCCACATGCTGACCACTAGAGCCAGGAGACTTTGATATATATATATATATATATATATATATATATAATGCTAAATGAAATCAAGTTAGCCATGTTCACAAATATACACCTTCTTAAAGAAATTATCATATAGAAATAACATGACGTGGACATAGCAGCATGGAAAAGATTTTGGCACATCCAAGTATACTTTTGAGCACCCTTGCCAGGTTTGACAGGTCTGACAAACCACATAACCATTTTGGATTGTTCGTGCTTCCTACCATAGAAAGAAGCCAAAAAGAGACGCCCTTACAGCTTATAACTACAATGAATGTACAAGAATTAAGTTCTAGATCGAAATTTGAACTGGGACTAAGTTTGTGGACCCATATATATGCCTAGAGAAATAGAGATATAATGCTCTGAAAATGTTGAACTTAGTTTGACTTTATCAAACTTCCTAAAATTCGCCACACAATAAGGTCTAAAAAAATGCATCCAACTACAATCAGACGAGCCTCGGAATGAATCACAGAAAGAAATGCAAATAACTCTGACCAAACTAGGCTAATTATTTACTAGAACAATACTGTTTTAGCTATGCTATCGGCAAAATGCCAACACACCTATGGTGTCATCATTAAAGTACAGAATGTTGATCAAAGAGTTAAACAAGATGGGACAATGAAAAACAGTTTAATCAGCAAAACTTTAGATAAAAGATCAAAATTATCAAGGAAGATCTCCCAACAGAAACACCATTAGAAGGTGAGATGGAGCCGGAAAGGAAATAAGCTAGTGGCTTTTGGCAACAAAGCAATTGGCTAGAGGCAGTAGAGGAACCAGGTTGGTTAAAAAAAAAATTTGCTCAACTGGTTTCATGAATAGAAAATTAAAGACAGACAATCCGGCTGAGTCAAAAGTTCTGCTCAATCAGCTACATCTGTGAGTCAAGAAATTCCAGACAGGCAATCCAGCTGAGTTGTTCTCTGCATTTGGTTTAGCTAGCCATCCAGTGCATAGCAGAGCACAGTACACAAACAGGCTCAGCTTTCACCTACCAATGAGGCTGAGCCAACATCTACACTTGTGATGTAAAAAGGACTAAACAATGTTGACTTGCAGACAATTTTTGTAGGTTTTTTGGTACTTCTGGGATCAAGGCCAGAAGTTACTCTACGCATAGGATAAAATAGTTGTTCTAGCAAAATTGGATTTTGTAGAACTCCCTAAATATATCGAATAGAGTCATTATCTATGCAGTTAATAACGGTTTTTTTATGATAACGGTCCAGTAAAGTTATAGATATATCACCGATATATCGGTTTTATAACGGTAAATAACGGTTTGCATTTTTAACATAATTTTTATATATGTACAATACACTTAATTTTTATATATGTACAATACATATCGTCGAGATGTCCAAGAGATCCAAAATAAAGGAGATCACTTGAGCAACTACATCTCTGAATAAGTTTGATGCATGAAAATTTTGATGGCAGAAGATGTAATCTCCATTCTCCATTGATGTGAATGTCATATCATTCATTATCGGTTTTTCTGTAGCAAAACCATAATGTCATATCATTCAATATGGGTTTTTCTGTAGCAAAACCGTGAGAAATTGGTTTTTTTTGTAAACCGATATTTCGAACAATATCGGCCATATCGGCAGATAATATCGGTTCCGATATCGGTTTGATTGGATCAAGAAATTTCTGCACTACCCATTCGGGATCACAACTTGTGAAACGAGTTTGTTGCTTGGGGCCTATGCGGCTATGCCACAAAAATGCAAGCTGAAACAAGGTGGAAGGATACTTTGGCTAGTTGTCTTGTTACAAAGAAATATGATCCATTGGTTTTGATTGTAGCAAAGCAATTTTTCTGCACTACCCATTTGGGATCACAACTTGCGACTTTGTTGCTTGGGGCATATCCCACAAAAAACGAGGGGTGGGGGTGGGGGTTGGTTGGGTGGGTGGGGGTGTGTGGTGGGGGGGGGGGGGGGGGGGGGGGGTTTGGACCCGTAAGCTGAAACAAGGTGGAAGGATACTTTGGATAGTTGTCTTGTTACAATGAAATAGGATCTCCAACAGCATCAAAACATCCAAAGCTAACTAAAAGTAAGTATTATAGATCTCGATATAAAACCACATAGCAACCAAATAGATGGTCTTGTATTCTAGATAAGATAGGCACTTGTCAATCTAGATAATTATACGCAAAAGGAAGTTAATTTCGTTTCAGAACACATCAATTACAAGAAAAGTCAACCCTCAGAATATATACTACACATAAGCAGCATTAACCACAAAAATCATATTTAGTGATAGTAGGATCACAAATAAAATTGAAAAATAATGTTAGACAACAAGCAGGAAAAGGTGAAACCTCGTGGATAGCCACATAGCTTCAGACTGAATACTGCAGAAGTCTCGTATGCCAAAAACGTGAACATCTTAATACTTATTGAGAATCACCCTAGATGTAGAAGTGTTTTAAACGCACTAGCCCACATATTATTCTATTCACCCACAAATGACCTCTCTCAAAATAGTAGTTTCTTCTTCATTCCGCAGCTACTATCCCACAAAAAATCTACAGAAGACTTTTTCTTCAGTCATATGTATGAGAATTACCAATGTAGATTTTGATGGCAGCCTCCATGATGTCCCTTGTGTTTAGGTAGAGAGAAAGCTAGAGTCTGCCAAGAAGGAAACCTTCATAGTAAGCTTCTGCCACATCCTAGGACGAATAAGATTGTCTTGCTTCAGTTGCTACTTAAGCTTTCCCACAATTTAAGGATGATGGCCACTGAGATTTTAAATTGCTTATACATCATTCTTGGACTGCTGGAGCCTTGAGGAAAAGTTTTCACCTTCCCATTTCAAGTCATGTTTGCCTCTGGCTCCCGGCATTACTTGCCAAGGCGAGGTAAGTGCCTTGTAATCATATTTTTATAAGACACTTTGGATTTATCATCATTATCCAAGCCTTCTCCCATCAAAATGGGTCGGCTATGGAGCGGAAGAAGCTATATAAAAGATTTGACAAAGTTTTTATGATCGGATATCGACCAAACATCAAGCCTCTATGTTGGTCCCAAATTCCTAGCCAAGATAACTATAAAAATGAGAGGGTTGTGCCTTGAAATCTAGGCAGAGAGTTGACAAGTTAGATAAACTACCTTTTGGATATGCAATTTAACCTCATGCAACCAGGCAGATAACACTTTATATTTCTAACAATAATCTACTTTACTCTATACTAGTAAATGCACGTGCGTTGTACGTAAAATAATTTTTTTCTAATATTATTACAAAATAGTTTTAATATTTAAATATATTTGAATTATATATATATATATATATATATATATATATATATTAATTATGATTTATTATAGATTTAATTATATTTTAATTATAATTTATTATGGATATATATCTACTTTTATAAAAATTATTTATCTTCCGTAAGTTTTTTTTTAATTAAATTGGTTTAGTATTTACTTTCAAATTTTCTTTTAATCTCCCGTAAGTTTTTTTTAATTAAAATGGTTGAGTATTTAGTTACGACTTGGACGGATAAGAGAGAAGTTGGTTTCAGTTTTTATATATCTCCGTAATTTTTTTTTATAAATAAATTTGTTGAGTATTTACTTACGGATTAGACGGCTCAATTTTGAGTCGATTCCAAGCCGCATTATAAGATTGGAGATTAATACATCTCTCCCAAACAACAGTAAGAAAAATCAGGAGTGAAATTATGGGTTGCAAGACGAAAATTCAATTCAAATATTGTAAGGTATAAACACATTCAACTCACCAAGACATATTTTATTAAAATATTGGGTTGCCGACGAATATAGTATTTTAGACCCAATTCTGAGAGCGAGAGTAGCGATATCCCTGATTATAATATAAGCAAGGTAGTCAAAGGCGCAAACGGTCCATATCGCCTGAGACGCAAGGCGTACTTAAGTCACGCGCCCGAGTGAAGTAAGATGCAAAATAAAAAATAATAAAAATATACATAAATAAATAAATGAATTAGTAATGTAATAAATAAAACTAAATAACACATTAAAATCAACAAAAACATGTTCAACATAACCAAGTGAACTAGCATAACAACAATAGCACTTAACAGAACTAACAAGAATTTGTATTCTCCCTACCATACTTTTAGTAAATTTTAGTTTCTCAAGTTCAACTGTAGCAAACTTGGACAACCGTGAAAAAGGCCACATCTCTCCCACTTGTATGAGGTAAGGGTTAGGTCCTTAAAAGTTTTTTGTAAAAAAAATACATAAGGTGCACCTTTTCTTGGGTGAGCTTGTTGAAAGGCGCACCTAAGGCACGCCTTGGGTGAGCCTGAAGAAAGAAGCCTCGCCTAGTGAGGCACGAGGTGCAGATGATGCGCCTTGTTGCAAGACGCGCCTTTGACTGCCATGAATATAAATAATCTCCCAGCTAAAGATTCTAGCCAAAAGAAACAAAATATAATAACTCTAAGTTCTCCCACTCACATATATTATTTGTTTTCTCAACTAAACTAGTTGCTGATGATTTTGGGTTCCAAAACAACTACTCTTAAAATAATGTTCATTGTTCATGACAGTAAGGTCATGCCGAAGCACCCACAAATGCAGGAATTGGAGAGGGTCAAGATACACAGCCTTTGCAAGATGTCTAAAGCCTTGCCCTCATATTTATGGATGCTATTTACCGAATCATAGCTGCATCCTCCAAGATGTATGATCTAAGACTTACCTCCACACCGAATGACCACCATACTGTTGTCAAGTACAACTACAATTTCAACATCAGTGTACAAACATATACATGCATGCATGTAAAAATTAAGATATGAATGCATTGTCCATCTACTTACAAAATTAATTGCCATGTTTAATTATGCATGTGAAAATGTCTTCAGTAGGAACAATCAAGGTTGTGAAGAGCGCTAGGTGGGCAGGCAACCGCCACCTAGCGCCTAGCCCGCCGCCTAGATATAAACGGTTAAAAAAATACAAAAAAATCTACTGAAAATTGCAAAAAAGTCCATAAAATCCAAAACCATGCATAGTCGTGTGTCGGGAGCTGGAGGTTGGGGGAGGACTAGGCAGGCGCCTAGGCGGACATCGGACGGACACCAGGCGCCTAGGAGGACTCCTTTTAGAACAGAAGAAAGGACGGTTGTTTAGAGAAATTACCACCTTACCTCAAATGTTTCACACCGGTCACATAAATTGTACTCTTCCATTCAGTTCTGCCAAAGATCATATCTTTTATCAAAGCATTTTCTAGAATGTATGCCCAATCTCATGGGATGTAAACATTGTAGCATATAGAACAGTATAACTTGAAAAGGAAACATCAAAAATTGACAAAAAAAATTGACAAAAGTGAACTATATGAAATTTATACTATTATATAAGAAGGAAAGTTAGGTTTCACTGTGAAAGTTTTTTCTCCCAAACTGCCCTTATCTATATTTACTAATTAAAATTGTTCATGGGTAGTTAGGTAACTACGTACATGAAAAAAAGAGGACAATTGTTTGCTCTTCCCAATAGCAAAAAGTTAAGAAACTTTGCTCTTCTCAAGTAGTAAAAGATTAAAAGATTATTGTTTGCTCTTCACAAAGTATTATAAAATACGTGCATATATACTAGACTACTAGTCTTCATAAAGTGAAATGGCATGATTCAATATGCTATTGCAAGCTGGTTTCACAATTTGACCAATCATCTCATTAGACTATGACAATTGAGAAGAATTCACTTGACACTTCAACTGAAGCAAACTATGAAAAAAGATCCATCTACCAGTTGTTTTAAAAGCACAAGACGCAATTAAGGTGCAAAGCTTCCTTGGGGCCTAGACGCAAAAGAATATATGGACCAGCAGGTAGACTCCATCAGTAAGTGCATGCTTTAGGATTAAGCAAGTAAGAAAACATGTTCAAGGTTATGACAAAAAAAAGACAATCTAATCTAACATATATTAGAATGAGCCCAATGCATAGGTGCACCCGGCACGTTGCAAGAGATGTGCCCCTCTATGTTGTGCCTTGGTAAGGCATGTGGCTCACCTTGGTTTAAGGCTCCGGCACATCGCCTTAAGTCTAGGCGTGGTTTTGAAGACATTTCCATCTACCAAAGCTAGGTATCAAAGAGGCTATCAAGCCTTCCCGGTCAACGAGGCTCAGAAGTGGGGGTGGGGAGGTCAAAATGAATCTCTTACGCTACGCGGACACTAATTGATTCCTAAGCAACAGGAGATAGCAAAGTAAGACATGTTCCGCGGAATTCGCCATCCTAGTCCAATAATCTGCTGCTATTTGGAAGTGATTGCTGTTGTTTAAGACCTTTACTGCTGGAGCACGTCCCCCTGCATGGCCAGGAGGACGTGGGTGCAATGGAGGGCCAGCAATGTCAAGATAATGCGGTCGCCCACCCTCTGACCATGGCGTCAGGCCAAACACATTGTGGATATGTCACACTAAACAAGCACTCCAACATACACTAGGAGATGCCAAAATCAATGTTGTGTTTGTGCCTTTGTGACCATGTGCGCATATTGCGTCATATTTGTCTGTGCAACATAGGGTGGCTATGGCCCAGGGCAAGCTAGGCAACTGGGCAACATTCCAGAGCCCAAAGACTAACGGGACACCAACATGGCTCTATCTAAAATATAACTAGTATGTAACATGGGTCACCCTTAACACAAAATAGTTGTGGTGTATGGGTTATCATGTTAGACTTGTACACTAGAGGTCCTTACTCCTTAGTTCGATTCTTGGTGTTAACTGTTAACAATTTTTTTAAAATTCTTTTATTTTAGTTTCTTTCTTTTACATTGTGTATGGGGGGCCATTTTGAAAGTTTGTCTCGGGCTCCCATGAGCTCAGGGCCAGCCCTGGCAACATAGTAAAGTTTGATGACTGTCTTACTCTTGCCTAGAAGTGTACAACCGAGACTCTTCATTGGAGACTCCTCATTGGCATGAATTTCGTATTAGTTTTCAACAAATATCTAATAGTATAATGCAGTTTGGAAACGGCTCAAAAATGTGTCGTCCAAGTCGTATGTATATCCTCTACTTAATAATAATAAAAATTAAAAATCTTTCTAACCGCGTATGTACCGTAGTTTAAAATAAAAATTATAAATCCTTCTTAACCACCTTAACATAAGACCCTTATGGTTACCGGGGAGAGACATAATACCCTGGATGGGTGGCGGAAGATCGGTGGATCGAGCCACGAATGAGTATTATTTCTTCCATTTATAAATGGTGGGAGTTGGGGGACAGTGGGCCCAAAAGGCATGCAACCCAGCATGCACAAAGTCCCGAATATATATATAATGTATTCAATATTTATAAATTATATTTAAACTAAGTACATGGTATTATCTAACTAAATACATATCCAAAATTCTAGAAACATATCTATAACAAATCCTAATTAAAACATACTCAAATCATATTTAAAATATTTTAATTAATTTAATTTTTATCTAATATTTTAACAATATTATACTTTTTTTTTGTACCACGTGAACTTGACTAGTAATAATAATAAGTATGATCTATAATTCAAACAAACTTTACATATTCACAACAACAAGCAATCAATCAACTAACTAAATCTCAAAGATTTCAAGTAACATCCGGACCTGGTACGCCTTGAGAGACTGATCCGCCACTTCCTTCCTCTCGTTGCCGGTCTTGAACTCCGCCAGATACCGATAGTAATCCCCCTTCCTGAAACCGAACCAAATTCAATAATAAAAAAAACCTAAACCCCGGCCAAATCAAAAAAAGATCTCGAAGATCCCGACACTCACATCTTGTAGTAAAAGACGGACGACTCCCCCGCGGTGGCGGAAGGGATCAAGTGCTCGTCGATGACGGCCATGATGTCGGTGCAGATGTTGGAGAGCTCCGCCTCGACCTTCTGCCTGTACTCCCTGATCTTCTTGACGTGGTTCTCGTTCCCTTTCGACTCCTCCTTCTGCTCGATCGAGGAGAGGATCCGCCACGAGGCCCTCCGCGCGCCTATCACGTTCTTGTAGCCGACGGAAAGGAGGTTCCGCTCCTCCACCGTCAGCTCCACGTCCAGTCCCGCCACCTTCTTCATCGAATCCACCATTTCTGTATGCAAAATTTTTTTAAAAAAATCAGATCCAAATACTCTAAGCCTAGCCAATCTGGCCTCGAAACCCTAACCCTAATTTGTAACTGGCCTTCGTAGCGCTCGGCTTGCTCGGCGAGCTTGGCGACGTAGACGAAGGTCTCTCTTTGGGAAGCCATGGCCGGATCTCTACTTCCTCTCTCTCTCTCTCTCTCTCTCTCTCTCCGAATTCGAATTGGGGAATTTTGAAGAATTGAAAGGGGAATTGGGAATTTTGTACGGAAAATTTGATGCGCTTTCTGCACGTCCCCCGAAATCTTGTGGACTTTTAATAAACAGCAATGCCACGTCTACAACTAAATGCTTACATCCTTCTTACAATCGTCATATGACGTTCACGTGGCTGCCACGTGACGGTCTTCCATTGAATGAGAGGAGGTATATGGGACCGTCATGCCACGTGGTAGTCATTTTATTGGAGAAGAGAGAGAACCGGATATAGCACACATAGCAAAGGGGGAGAGAGGGTTGTAAGTAGGTTGTAAGCATTCGGTAGTAAACTTAGCATTTTACTTTAACAAAGGCCTCTAAACTACATTAATTATAGATAAGTCTCCCAAATTATCTATACTCTATATATAAATAGATTTAATAACGGCTAAAAAATAAACCATATATAAGCCTAATATATATCATCAATAATTAAAAATTAAAAATAAATAAAATTTAACCAACTGTTTAACTATCAAACTATAATCAAATATTTTTAATTCAAGTGGATAAGATGAGACATTCTCTTTGGTCACGTGAGTTCGATTTTACGAAATATGGTATCTATAATAATTTTTTATTTTAATATTTTTAACAAATTTTGTTATATACGTACATGTTATTAGTGAATAAATAATATATAAATAAAATTATGAACTTTTTAGCCAAATGAACATCCTAACCGGATCACTTCTCCGAAAAAAGGACTTTTAGTAAAAATTCACTCATACTCATTAAAATTGGCCAATGTGGGACCTGCATTAATTTTCAGTTTTCCACTCATTTTTATTAAAATTAGCCACTGTGAGACATGTCGTTAAATTTCAAGGTTTCCATTCAAACAACCGTTAAGTTGGGCCACACATCACATGATAGGTCTTTCAGTCATTTTGCATCACAAATATGATATACAACGGGTTCATTTTTATTCATCCACCAAAACTACGATAGATGTTCATCATTCACTAAAAATTTAACATATATCAAATTAAAGATCAAAATCATTTTAGATGTTCACAAAAAAACTTCTAAAGTGATTTATGTTGGATGAAAATGACTCATGACAATTTTTTAGTGGAGAGTAGACATCCACCATAGTTTTGATAGGTGAACAAAAATGGACTCGATACAGAGCTACCCAAATAGACTTCATTTCAATCATCTTCCAATTTCAAATCTAGGGTTCTTATCTAAAGCGAGAATGGCCTAATACGAACCAGTGTATCGCACAAGTATTTGGCGTTTGGAGACATCTGAGATTCTCAAACTTGCTATGAACGGTCATGCCAGAGCCTAATGATAGAGAGGTATCAAGGATTTAGAGATAGCAGGGACCCTCTTACGAGACGTTTGGCACACATAATATTAGAGAATTCTACATTTTGGTAATTAAATTTTCAGTAATTAATGTCTCTGAAAAATTATATTATTATATTTAGTGACTATATAAATAATTTTGAGAAAAATAAAAAATATATAAAAGAAATTAAAAATAAAAAAGAGTAAACGAAATAAAAAAATAAGAGAAAAAAATGCAAAAAATAAAACAAAAATCATTCTTAAAAATGATAAAAATACAAAAATAAAGAAATAAAAAAATCTAAAAAAAAAAAAAAAACTTGAAGAAACAAATTTCCTTATACCAAACGTTCCTAATTGTTTTTTTTTCTATTAATTATATCATGTTTTTGTGGTTGTATGCGTTCTAAGCTCATATTCATTTGTTAGTTGTCGTCGTACTTTTCTATTAATTTATTCCACTTAAAAAAATGGTTCGGTTCAAGTTCAATTATATCAATGGTGTGTTTTGTTGAGTAAAATTGACGCTGAAAGTTTTTTTTTTTTTTTTTTTTTGTTGCTTTTTTGTTTGCTTGGGTTTAGTGATCAACAAAATCCGAGATTTAGAAAGAATCCGAACTGCTGACATGAACTCGCCAGTTTAATTGGCTGTAGTTCATGTCGGCCATGACAGACTTCATTTTCCCCACTTAGAGGAAATTCTATTTTTTTTATTAATTTGTAACTAAAGTGCAGCCACTTAATTTTTGGCCACTTAAATTTTTTTATTTCTTCCTAATTTCTTAATAGCTTCATTTTCGGTCACTAATGTTATTTCCTAAGATTTTTTGGTAATATGCATAAATTAAAATGAAAAAAAAATTAAATTAAGGTTATCAATAATTAGTTATTAATAAAAGTAAATCAATTAATTATTTTATTTTCTTGGTGATATTAATTATTAATATTAAATAAAAAAAAGTTAAATAGGTTTCCAAGATAAATTTTTTTTTCTTACTTTTTTCTAAATATTTTTTATTCATAAGATGACATTGAGGTAAAAACATTATTAAATACATTGTTTAGACTTTGGAGTTAGACAACAAATTTCACAATATCTTCTATAATACCCTCATCTGCAGCTGCTAATCCTCAAGCCAATCCAAGTGCCTCAACCACTTCGCATCAGGCAGGATCAATAATACCAGTAAATGGATTGAATTTGTCATTTACACATGCTATTGGATTCTGGCCAAGGTATTTTGAATTTTTTGGTTTGTAATATGGCAAGAGGGGATGCTGGTTATTTTGCTTTTTTTTATTCTTGAACCAGTTAAGGCTGATTATTGATGGGGTCTGAATTATTGAACAATTTCCAACTAGACTTTGTGTTGGTGCATGTCATGTTGGGGGGTTTATTTAACAACCCATAATTATATCTGTTGAAATTAGTTGATTATTTTATTGATTGTCTCATTGGCATTATATAGTCTTACAGTCATTAATACAATGATTTCAATCATTATGACAATAATCTCATAATGGAATATCCTGTGACATATTCTGACATCCCAATCAGGATATTCCCATGTGCTTATACTATACTTAAATATGACACCCAACATACCATATCAACACTCCCCCTCAAGATGGGTGAAAGATATTCACTAAGCCCATCTTGTCACATCCTCTAATCATGCTCACTGAGGCGAGTCCCTTGGTTAGTCCATCTGTTACTTGATCCCTGGTTGGAACATGGCCAAGCTCCAGTAATCCTCTATCCAACTTCTCTTTGATGAAGAATCTATCAATCTCGATGTGTTTGGTCCTGTCATGCTGTACTGGATTGTTGGCGATACTAATAGCTGACTGATTGTCACACCACAGCTTCATCTTGGCTCCTTGATCCAGCTTCAGCTCCACCAGCATATTCTTCAACCATAGCAGCTCTGCAACTCCCAAGGCCATAGCTCTGTACTCTGCTTCAGCTGTCGATCTGGCCACCACAGACTGCTTCTTACTCCTCCAGGAGACCAAGTTACCTCCTACAAATATGCAATATCCCGAGGTAGACCTCATGTCATCAGCACAACTAGCCCAGTCAGAATCACAGTAGCCCTCGATGCTCACGTGATTGTTCTTCCTGAATATTAGTCCCTTCCCGGGAGCACCTTTCAAGTACCTCAGAATCTGGTACACTGCATCCATATGACCCTTCTGTGGGTCATGCATGTAGCGGCTCACCACACTTACTGCAAAGCAGATATCAGGACGTGTGTGGCTCAAATAGATTAACTTGCCAACCAGTCTCTGGTATCTGTCCCGATCAACTGGTTCTCCAGCCTCAGCATCAATCTTGAACCTCTGATCTATTGGTGTCGCTGCAGGTTTGCACCCCAACATCCCAGTTTCTGTGAGAAGGTCCAGTGCATACTTCCTTTGAGAGAGAACAATCCCCTCTGCTTCTCGAGCAATCTCAATCCCAAAGAAGTACCGAAGAAGGCCGAGATCCTTCACCTCGAATTCCTTGCCAAGCTTTCCTTTGAGTTGGGCGATCTCCTGCTCATCATCTCCTGTGATGATCATATCATCCACATACACCGCAAGCATGGTGATGTGGCCTCCACTCCGACGGAAGAACACAGTATGATCAGCATTGATCTGCTGATATCCCATCCCTATCATCGCCCTTCTGAATCTGTCAAACCAAGCTCGAGGAGACTGCTTCAGTCCATAGAGGGACTTCTTCAACCTGCAGACCTTGCCTACTGTCTGATTGGTGCCAAATCCTGGTGGTATCTCCATGTACACCTCCTCCACTAGATCTCCGTGAAGAAACGCATTCTTCACATCCAGTTGGTGTAGCTTCCATCCACCATTCGCTGCCAGAGAAATCAGAGTCCTGACAGTGCTCATCTTTGCAACTGGTGCAAAGGTCTCGTCATAGTCGATGCCGTACGTCTGACTGTATCCTTTGGCTACTAGTCGAGCTTTGTAGCGATCAACCTGTCCATCTGGGTTCTGCTTCACGGTAAAGACCCACTTGCATCCAACTGCTCTCTTCCCCTCTGACAGTCTCACAAGCTCCCAAGTGTGGTTCTTCTCCAGAGCTCCCAACTCCTCGTGCATTGCCGCTTTCCACTTTGGATCGTTCTTGGCAACCTGCCAATTGTTAGGTACAGTAATACTATCCAAAGATGCTATAAATGCTCCATGAGAAGAAGGGATATGGTCATAAGAAACAAACTGAGCAATATCCCAACCATATCTGTTTGGAGGATTTCCTGCATTGCTGCGAGTGGTCCTCCGTACAGATAGTGGTGTGGGAGTAGTAGTAGTAGGAGGAATGATATCTTGTGAAGGAGAGGGTATCACCTGAAGGGGGGTTGGTGTCGGTGCCTCAGGAGTTGGGACTAACGCAGGCAAGTGACTTGGCACTGGCACTGTCGGTACTGGTCCTGCAGTTTGCTTCTCTCTCCTGCTGTAGGTAAGTAACTCTCCCTGAGCCGTAGGCCTAACACCTTCACCTTCTTGTCCCTTCTCCGTGCCTCCATGCCAAACTTCTAAATCGGTTACCACCAAGTTCTCCATCTCCCCCTCTCGCCTAATACTGGCAGTATTAGGCGTGTTGTGTGAAGTTCCGTCCTGGCGGTAGTATGGCTCATGCTCCCGAAAGTGGACATCCATACTGACAAACTTCTTCTTCTCTACTGGACTCCAGCACACATACCCCTTTTGGGTCGCCGAGTAGCCTACGAAGATGCATTTGACCGCTTTAGGGTCAAGTTTCCCAACTGATGGCCTGTTGTCCTTCACAAAACACACACACCCAAACACCTTCAGTGGGAGTATCCCACTATTATTGCCTTGCAATACCTCACATGGGGACTTCCATCCGTGGACCTTCGAGGGCATCCTGTTGATGAGTTGAGCTGCTGTCAACACTGCATGCCCCCACAGACTCTGTGGGACATTCATGTCGATCATCATACTTCTTGCGACCTCCAGAAGGTGTCTGTTTTTCCTTTTTGCAACTCCATTTTGTGCTGGTGTGTATGCACAGGTGGTCTGATGCTGTATTCCGTGTGCTGACAAGTATTCTGCAAGCGTCCTGTTGGTATACTCTGTTCCATTGTCAGACCTCAGTACCTTCACAACTGCTTTGTACTGAGTCTGGACATGCTTATGGAAATCCCAAAAACAAGCAGGTACATCACTCTTATTTTTCATCAAATATAATCAGGTAACACGAGAGGCACACTCAATGAAAGAAACAAAGTACTTATAACCATTCATAGTGTTAGTAGCACATGGACCCCAGACATCAGAATGTACTACCTCAAAAGCAAAAGTGCTCCTATGACCCGTGCCAACATATGAGCTCCTAGTAAGTTTTCCTAACTCGCACGCATCACATACTAATTTCTCTTTATTTGTTTTTGCATAAATCTCTGGATACAACTTACTTAGAGTATCAAAGGAAGAATGTCCCATCCTCCGATGATGGAGTATCAAGGTATCCTCAGTCCTCTGCTGCAGTCCTTCCAAGCCAGCCTTCTCTGCCATAGATACCAATGCTGAGTCCAGTCCTTCTCGATCTAGGTACCACAGTCCCTCATGCCAAGTGCCAGTCCCAAGTCTTCGTCCTGTCCCTTTCTCCTGGAAGGTCACCTTAGAAATATCAAAAGAAACAATGCATTTAAGTTGGAGGATTATAGAACTAATGGACAAGAGACTGACTGGAAAGGATGGAGCATGTAAAATATTGGATAATCTTACTGAACCTGTACAATTAACAGTACCCTTACCGACAACTGGCTGGAAAGTGCCATCAGCTGTCTGAATGCTGTCTGCTGATGCTAGGTGAGTGTAGAAAGAAAACTCACTAGCATTCCCCGTCACATGCCGAGATGCTCCCGAGTCGATAATCCAGTCTGATGATTTAAGGGAAGAGATAGACGCAAGGGCAAGTGATTCGTCGGTACCTTCTGATGGATGGGCATACATGGCAGCGTTGCCCCTAACAAAGAATGAGGTGGACGCCTCCTCTGTTCTACTCCTCATGTCTCCCAGTGCCTGGTCCTCCACAATAAAGGTGCCATCAGCTTTTCCGTTCCCTTCTGATATCAGGAGGTTTGCCCGATAACCTCCTCGGCCGCCTCGTCTATCCCCTCGACCACGACCATGTCCTCCATTATATCCTCGTCCGCCGAACGGTCCTCGTCCACCACCTGAATCTCCCTCCCTAGGTGGTTTGGTACAAGCATACCGATGATGACCCATCTTCCCACAGTTGTTGCACTGCCGGTTATGCTGCCAGGGCTCTCCCTTAGATCCTGTGTTACCTGAGCTGGTGATCGCTAGTGCTGACTTTGCTTCAGGGGGACCACATGTCCCGGCTTGCAGCCTGATGCGTGTCTCCTCCTGGATCATGGCTGAGATAGCCTCCTCAAGGCTATGGATCTTTGGTTGGGCTAGAAGTAGGGCCGTCCTTTGTGCGAAAGCTGCAGTCAGCCCTTTGAGGAACTTCATCGTCCTCTTCTGCAGACACACCTGTCTCTCCTTACACTTAGGGTCCCCGCAGCTCGCCCGATCTGAGGAGTGATCATAATCCAACCACAGACGCTCTAACTCCGTGGCATACTCCTGCACCATCTTCTCTCCCTGTACGGTGTCATCAATCTCCCCCTTTATCTGGAAGACCCGTAAGTTGTTCCCCACACCATCATAGGTCCTTCTCAACTTCTCCCACACATCTTTCACCATCTCAATATCGTCTACTGTGGCGGCAATAGACTGGACTAAGGAGTTGAGAAGCCAGATGTAGATCACCATATGAGTGGACTTCCACTCATCGCGTCCTGTCGAGCCCTCGTCCGGCTCTGTCGTCTCGCCCGTCAGGAACCCCTCCATGTTTTTTCCTGCAAGGGTTCTTCTCACCCATCGTGACCAACTTAGATAGGTGGCTGGTCCATCTAATTTCAGATCGATGGAGGAAAGCTTCAACTCCGACAACGTTCGTGTCATGTTCTTACCAGCCGACATCGTCAACAACTTCATCAACGTTGCCACCTCTGCAGAATCTAGCTTCTTGATGATCTCCTCCATCGATGCGTCGTCTATCCAGTCACGTCACGTCCGCTCCACGACTCACGCTTGTCCTCGTCGTCTGCTCCTAGATCCGAACATGTCTCCCCTTTTTTCAGATCTAGGCATCCCTATTAGGCGCTGCCTCGTGCTGGTGCGGAGGAGGCGGCAGCACACATGTCACAATCGCCGTCGCAGCAGCAGCAGTCGCAGCAGCCGTAGCAGCAGTAGTAGACGCAGCAGTAGCGGAATGAGGCAGCAACAGCGAAGGGCGGCCTGCGAAGGGCGGAGAAGAGGAGAGGAGGGAAAAAAAGGAGGGAGGGGCGTGAAAGAGTTCGGTGGAGGAGATATAGGAAATCCTCCTGTGGGTTTGTGGAAGCTTGGTGACGGCTAGGGTTTGTGGAAACTTGGCTCTGATACCATGTTGAAATTAGTTGATTATTTTATTGATTGTCTCATTGGCATTATATAGCCTTACAGTCATTAATACAATGATTTCAATCACTATGACAATAATCTCATAATGGAATATCCTGTGACATATTCTGGCATTCCAAATATGTCCTCAGGATATTCCCATGTGCTTATACTATACTTAAATATGACACCCAACATACCATATCAACAATATCTGTAAACTTTCTGAGATTTGGGTAACTTTTGCAATTGTGAACCCTAGAACATGTCAATGTAATCAAGGGCGGACCCAAACAGGAACCGGGGTGGGCTCCAACCCACCCCAATTTTATTTTTTTCATATATAAATATTTTTGATTTTTTTTTGTGAGTCAATCTATACCTAGTCTACCCTAACCCACTCCAGCCCAACCCAGCTCAGATTTCTGGTTCCGTCCTTGGATGTAATGGGCAGTGACTCAGCTGCTTATGCTTATTGGATGTATTACCTATTGAACATGTCTGAGTTATGATGTATTTTTGATATCTGGATTTTAGGTTACCGTTTAAGGGTGAATTTTTGATAGCTTGGATTATTATACTTTGCTTTGAAATAACTATAAAGGCCAACCGTGCTTTATACATCGTGGATGTTGGAAAATAAAATAAAAATGTTCAGAAGTTGGGTGTAGGTGAGAAGAGAGTGCTTGGATGGATGAGTAGGATTAGAAATGAATCTATTTGTGGGAATTAGAGGCCGTGCCAATTTCGTATAAATGAGAGAAAATTGTGTAAGATGCTTTGGATATGTGCAGCATAGATTAATAGGTTCATTCGTTAGGAGCCATAAGATATTAGTTAAAGGAGTTGCTAGAACTAGGGTAATGCTAATTGAACTTGGATTGAGGCTATGGAGGAAGATATCATTTTTCTTAGTGTTAATGAAGACACGGTCCGTGACCGAGCTGAATGGAAGAAAACTAGAAAATGATTCAAATTGCCATCCCAAAGTTTGGGATAAATACTTTTATGTTGTTTCTTTATATCTCTTCATCGTTCACCTTCATATTACTGTTTGGGTAAATTAACCTAGTTAACTACCAACTTTTTTGAAGTAAGAAACATTGAAAGTAATGTCTATAAGTAGCTATTTTATGTTTCCAGTTTGTGTGTATGTGTGTGGTGGTCGTGGTGGTTACAATTGGACTTATTCTCCTATGAGTGTCTATGCCTCACACATCTTAACATTTTCATAGTATTTTTCAAATTTTATTTTGTAATATGGAGAGAATTTTGATTTAGCAATATATTTGACTTGGGCACATCATATACACTGTAGGTTCATACGCTTTTGGTGAATTTAAAAATTCAGTAAAATTTGCCACAAGTCTAAGCAATTCATACTCTCATAATATCATAATACATTTGAGAATGAAATTGTACTGAAATGGTTTTTCTAGGATAACTTGAAAGGTTCATGACCTTGTGTCATGAAATTTTAAATCCAAAAGTAATTGAAAATTGTTGAGAGTATTAGTGGGTGTTTAGTCTAGTCTCTCCTATATATATGTAGTCTCATCCATTAATAAAATTAAGCCAAGTATTAAACCAAGTTTCTATATGGCATCAAAACCAAATTCTTCCACCCTTCTCCAAATCAGAATCCTAACCCTCTCACAGCCACCCCCTCCCTTCTTTCCCTGTCGGCCCCGGAGACCGCCTGGCCACGCGCTGAAGCGCCGCAGGCCTGCCCCGCCGCCAGCAGCCTCCGTCGGCCCCGGCGATCGCCTAGTCACAGCACAACCGGCCTTCCCCGCCGCGGCGGCTGTTGCTGTTGTTGCTGTTGTCGCGACTGCTGCTATTGCCGCTGCGATCCCGACGACCCCCAACCCCGATGATCTTCTTCTTTGTCTTCTCTCCTGCAAGTTGTAACTCGGTTCTGTCCATATGCAACTGCGATTGTATGGAAGACCGAAAAATTTAATTTTCTGATTATTGTTTTGTAGCAGTAAGTTATAATCAGGATATTAATTATATAGTTGCTTGTTGGATCAAGATATATCTGTGGTGTCCCGTTCCCTCTATTTGGAGAGCGCGGCTAAGAAATACAAGTCGGTATCGTTCGATCGGGATAGATTGAAACAATATTTTATCCTCGTTATGGATTTGCTTTTTCGGAATCAATTCCCATATTCAGTGGACCGTGCCCCGAGAATCGACTTAGCGGCAGAGTCAAGAGGGACATCTCCGCTGCAAGTTTTCTTGCCTAGTTTTCGCTGTCGCTTTGTTGCTTTCGTGCTTGAGTTGGTTTTTCGGATTTGTTTGCGTTTTCTAGAACGGTTTCGATGGATTTCATTGTTTTCGTTCGTTGAACTGCACTTCAATTCCGAGCTTGGAAAGATTAGAAGAGGTATTGATCAGCTGTTCGTGGCAATGCAGGTGATCTTGAAGTCGAAATGCCTCAAACTCCAAAGAAGAAGGATGTGACTGCCTTCGACTTCGCCGACTTCAAAAAGGTCTGCAACACGCCATTTAAGGGGACCGAGGACCCAATCGTGGCTCTAGATTGGTTGGTCGAACTTGAGTATCACTTCAAACTTCTAGAGGTACCCGAGCAGAAGCGTGTCGCGTGCGCCCAACTACAGCTTCGCTTGAACGCGCACGATTAGTGGGACGTGCATCGAAGATCTCTTCTAGTTGACGACGAAGAGGAGACGATCGCATAGGCTACTTTCCGTGGCGCGTTCGAAGAGGAGTTCATACCCCCTCCCGTACGTCGGCAAAAGGAGAACGAGTTCATGCAACTACGACAAGGCAGCATGACAGTAAAGCAGTATTTCGCCGAATTCAACCGGCTCGCCAAATTTGCAAGTTCCTATTTACCTGATGCGGCGAGTCGTGCTAGAAGATTTGAAGGAGGCCTGCGACCTGCCATCCATGCGCACGTGGTCGTTCCTCAGTACCAGACGATACGGGAAGTTTTTAACCATGCCCTTTCCCTCAAACCGTAGTATCCTCCAGTTGTTGTCGGCACTGTGCATACCTCCAATCACAAGCGCCATAGTAACGAGAGAGAAAACAATGCTACAAAGCGTCAAAATAACGGCGGTCGCCAGAAGGGAAATGTTGGGGCGCATTGTGAACACTGTAATAAGCCAGGGCACACCATAGACAACTGTCACTTCAGAAACAGGTTATGCTTCAACTGTAGTGGCTCAGGCCACATGTCTAAAGACTGTCTGCTTCCCTCCAAGCTTCGTCCTCAATATCCAAATTCTGCCCCTGCACCCCAAGCCAATCGAGCCGTACCTCAGCAAGAGCATCGCCAAGCTCAAGGTCGGGTGTATACTATGACACGAGAAGAAGCCCTGGCCTTTGACACCGTTGTGTCAGGTATATTACTTTTTAACAACATACCTGCACGTGTGCTATTTGATTCTGGTGCAATGCATAGCTTTATATCCACAAATTTTACCGTGGAAAACAATATAGAAATGACACCATTGTATCTAGATTTATGTGTTAGCACCCCGTCGGGCACGAAAATACCTCTTCGTTCAGTATGTCAAGGCGGTTACGTCTGTATTGGAGGAAGAAAACTATCGTTAGATGTTTTAGTCCTAGATGTTCGGGATTACGACATCATTTTGGGGATGGATTGGCCTGGCGCTTGCTCGGCAACTATCAAATGTGCAGAAAAATGAGTCATCTTTCGCCTACCTGGAGAAGCCAAATTCTGCTACACGAGTAGTCCAACAACCGATGCGTCCAGGGTCTGCATGGTAATTTTGGCGATATCTGCTCGGCGGATGCTACACTGTGGCTGCGAGGGATACTTAGCTTCGGTTCGGGACACGCAGCTGGATTACGCAAACGTTGAGTCTTCTTCCGTTGAGGCGGAGTTCCCTGATGTGTTTCCAAGCGAACTACCCGGCATGCCACCTGACCGAGAGATCGAGTTCACCATTGACACATTCCCAAATACTCAGCCGATTTCGAAGGCTTCGTACAGAATGGCCCCTGCTGATCTGAAGGAGTTAAAGTACCAACTTCAAGAACTGCTGGATCGTGGGTTCATCCATCCGAGCGTGTCTCCTTGTAGCGCACCTGTACTCTTCGTAAAGAAAAAGGACGGGATGTTACGACTCTGCATCGATTATCGGGAGCTGAAAAAGGTCACCATCAGAAACAAGTATCCTCTGTCCAGGATAGATGACCTCTTCGATCAGCTGCAAGGGGCAACAATGTTCTCGAAAATCGATCTTCTCTCGGGCTACCACTAGTTGGAGATTAAGCCTGGGGACATGCCCAAGTCAGCTTTTCGAACCCGCTATGGACATTACGAGTTTTCTGTTATGCCGTTTGGACTAATGAACGCCCCTGCCACTTTTATGGATTTGATGAATCGTGTATTCCGACCATTCCTCAATAAATTTGTGGTAGTTTTTATCGATGACATCTTAGTGTACTCGAAGAATAAAGATGAACACGCAGGACACCTGCAGATGGTGGTTCAAACCCTTCGAGACAATAAGTTGTACGCGAAGCTAAGTAAATACAAGTTCTGGTTGGACAACATATCCTTTCTAGGGCACATTATCTCTGCACAGGGCATCTCAGTTGACCCAAGGAAAATAGAAGCCATCGTGAAGTGGAGGAGACCCGAGTCAGCTAGCGATATTCAGAGTTTTCTTGGTCTAGCAGGCTACTACCGGAGATTTATAAAGGATTTTTCTAGAATCGTCTCGCCGCTGACCCAGCTCACTCGGAAGGGAGTGACGTTCGCATGGACGGATGACTGTGAAGCTTCGTTTATGGAGTTAAAGCAGCGCCTCGTCTCAGCACCAATTCTTACCCTTCCAGACGAACCCGATGATTTTAAGATATATAATGACGCCTCAGGAAAGGGATTGAGATGTGCCCTTATGCAACGGGACAAGGTGATAGCTTTTGCATCAAGACAGTTGAAGCCTCACGAGAAGAATTATCCAACCCATAATCTGGAGCTAGCAGTAGTGGTGTTCGCGCTGAAGTTGTGGCGCCATTATCTTTATGGTGTGCCGTGCGAGATCTATACGGATCATAAGAGTTTAAAATATCTCTATACACAAAAGGATTTGAATCTTCGACAATGGCGTTGGCTTGAACTCCTTAGCGACTTTGACCTGATGATCAGATACACACCTGGCAAGGGTAATGTTGTAGCTGATGCGCTGAGTCGAGTGTTCGTTGGGAGCCTGGCTATTGATGACAAGCTGCATTGGGATATTGAAGCTTTAGGCATTACACTTAAGATCCGATACAAAAAGGGGGCAAAAGTGGCACAGCTCCGACTCGAACCCGACTTATTAGAAAAGGTCAAGTCCGCTCAGAAGGATGACCTGTTCCTGCAAAAGATGCAAGGTCTTATCTTAGCAGGGAAGGCAACCGACTTTGCGGTAGGCACGGACGGAATGATACGAGTGAAGGGAAGATTGTGCGTTCCTAATGATGCAGCCCTCAGAAAAAAGATACTCACGGAATCCCATTATGCAAGTTATACTTCACATCCGGGTAGCACAAAGATGTATCGAGATTTTCGTATGACATTTTGGTGGCATGGCATGAAAAGTGATATGGCGCTGTTCGTGTCGCAATGCATGGCTTGTCAGAGGGTAAAGACCGAACACCAGAAGCCGGGCGAAGTGATGCAGAACCTTGCTATACCGGAGTAAAAATGGGAACACATAACGATGGATTTCATTGTTGGTTTGCCGAAGACGCAACGGGGAATGATGCCGTTTGGGTTATGGTTGATCGACTCACCAAGTCAGCTCACTTTTTGCTATCAAAAGTACTTGGAGTGCCGACCGTCTGGCCCAGATCTACCTCAACGAGATCGTTCGACTCCACGGCGTACCCGTATCCATTATCTCCGATAGAGATGGTCGATTCTTATCGTGCTTCTGGGAAAGCCTACAGTCAGCAATGGGGACAAAGTTGAAGTTCAGTTCCGCCTACCATCCACAGACAGACGGTCAAGCAGAACCTTGGACTTGAAGACGAGTTGGGACATGCATCTACCGTTAGCCGAATTTGCTTACAACAATAGCTATCAATCCAGCATTCAGATGGCGCCGTATGAGGCATTGTATGGGCGGAAGTGCAGATCCCCGATCTGTTGGGATAAAGTTGGAGAACGATAAATTCTTGATCCTGAACTTGTGGAGCAAACCATCCAGAAGATTCGGTTGATTAGAGAATGGCTAAAGGTAGCACAGAGTCATCAAAAAAGCTACTCAGACACGCATCGATGACCTCTTGAGTTCTTAGAAGGTGATCGGGTATTTCTTAAAGTCTCGCCCATGCGAGGAGTTACCAGATTTGGAGAAAAAGGAAAGCTAAGTCCAAGATTCGTCGGTCCGTTCGAGATACTAAAGCGAGTCGTCCCGGTCGCATATCGGATAGCCCTGCCACCGTCACTATCCGAAGTGCACGATGTCTTCCATGTTTCACAGCTTAGGAAGTACGTGTATGACCCGAGTCATGTGGTGGATCTTGATCAACTGGACCATAAGGAAGACTAGACTTATGTTGAACAACCTGTGCGGATCTTGGATCGAAAAGAGAAGTTGCTTCGAAGTCGTTCGGTTCCTCTCGTGCGCGTGCTTTGTAGAAATTATTCGGTCGAGGAATCTACTTGGGAGCTCGAATCTGAGATGAGAGAAATGTTCCCTTCATTGTTTCTTAGTGGTAGGTTCTATTCCTAAGTTTCGTGGATGAAACTTCCAATTAGTTGGTTAGGATATGGTGCCCTGTTCCCCCTATTCGGGGAGCGCGGCTAAGAAATACAAGTCTGTATCGTTCGATCGGGATAGATTGAAATAAGATCTTATCCTCGTTATGGATTTGCTTCTTCGGAATCGATTCCCATATTCAGTGGACCGTGCCCCGAGGATCGACTTAACGGCAGAGTCAAGAGGGACATCTCCGCTGCAAGTTTTCTTGCCTAGTTTTTGCTGTCGCTTTGTTGCTTTTGTGCTTGAGTTGGTTTTTCGGATTTGTTTGCGTTTTCTTGAACGGTTTCGATAGATTTTATTATTTTTGTTTATTGAACTGCACTTCACGCCAATAGGGTCATAGTGGTCGAGATCTGACCAATACTCAGAGATTGTATGATCTTCTTGGACCACCTTATCAAGTTCATCTTGTAGTTAGAAAAATCTCATAGGGTTGCACGACCCTGAGTACATATCTCTCAGAGTCATCCAAATATCACCAGCACCCTCCATTGCTTCTACGTTGCTTGACACTTGGTCGGTCAATGAGGTTGTCAACCATCCAGCAACAACATTATTGACGATCTCCCACACAGCAAATTCCTGCGAGGAGTGATCTTCAGGTGCCTTGGTTTGGCCATTTATATAGCCCACCAAGCCTCTTGCCTTCAGAGTCCGGATCGCCTGACGCGACCACTTCAAGTATTTGGAAGTACCCTCCAACTTTATCTCCAGTTTCTCCAACTTTTCTATTTTGTATGGTGAAGGATCCACATCTGCGTGTGCACCACGAGAGCTAGTCTCGGTCAGCCTCTTGGATAAGATATCGTCCACCAAAGCCTTCACCTCTTAGGCCGTCAGCTTGCCGTAGATCTTCTCCATCATCTTCTTCTTATCCTCTTCCATCAGCAAGATCAGCAAGACGGTGGCATATCTAGAATGGGCAATGATCAGTCCGATAGGAGCGCCCAGTCTTCGAGCTGGGTTTACCTTTGCTATCTGGCTGGTAGTTAAACAAATACCACCGCGTCAACCGACCGACAACCTATACCGTCCTGAATGTATGGTGTGATAAGTAAGAGTCGGGTCAGAAATGAGTGCATTGAAATCCATGCTTAACACATGCTCCAACGTCTTCATTTTCAGCTCGAAATTCGCTTACCATACCGTACAGGATGGGAAAGGAAGAGAGAGGGAGACCCCTGTTAGTCCCCACGGGTATATTTAGGGTTCGGTCTTCCCGCGCGTGCGTGTTCTATGTTACGGAGCAAGTAGAACCGGTATTTGCGAAATATTATAAGAAGTTCATGGAGTATGTTTCGCGATAGAGGATGATGAAGTTCCTGAAGGGGCCCAACCCAGCATTCGAACAGAGGAGGAATATCCTACTTGCTCAACCCAGGTGCCATCACTGGAGGAGGCCATAGATGCTATGGTAGAAGAAGAGGTACGACTGAAGATGATGCCTAGCACCACTAGCTCTCTAGGGAAAAAATCAGCTCTAGCAGCTTTTAACCCAAATCCTTCCGGAGGGGGAGGGTGCTACAACTGTAGAGACTTTGGACACTTCATCAGATTCTGTACGAAATTCCTAAGAGGCCAGGCCAATCCAGCGACCGCGGACGCAGCCGTGGAGGGCGTAGGGGTAGCAGAGGCTATGCTGGTGGCAGAAGTAATTATTCCGGAGGACACAAGGCAAACTTGGCATAAGAGGGAAGTGAGAGTCAGTCACTAGATATGGCCCCTAGTGAGAGAGAAATGCTAGAGATATGGAGAAACATGAAGCTTGAAACCAGCGATAGTCGAGCTAATACCTCTGGGGCATCAACTCCAACCACCTCCGGGGGTAATATCACCCACTATGCCCATACAAGCACATGTATACCTGCTCATGCCCTGACATCTATCCATAGACTAGGTTGGATAATTGACTCTGGGGCATCCCACCATGTCACGGGTGCCCATGATGAGTTCCAAGATTATACTTACCTGACGATGCCTGAAAGCATTCAGACTGCTGATGGTACGGCTAGACCCATTATAGATAAAGGCACAGTTGAATGCACCCCTTCTATACCCTTACTGATGTCTTGCATGCTCCATCTTTTTCCGTTAATCTATTGTCCATTAGTGTCATTGTTCTTCAACTTAATTGTGTTGTTTTCTTTGACATTCCTAAGGTAATTTTTAGACGAAATGAACGGGGAGACGGTTGGGGACTGGCACTTGGTATAAGGGGCTCTGGTACTTGGACATGGGTGGGTTGGACGCATCAATATCGTCACTGGTGGAAGAAGCACAACCGGAGGAGCCGCGAAGAACAGTGGAAGCAGAATTATTACTTCAACATATGCGCATGGGACACTCTTCATTCAGTCTATTGAGTCGGATGTATCCATCTATGTATCAAAAGGCTAATAAACAAAAGTTGGTTTGTGATGTTTGTGAGCTTGGAAAACATACCAAAGGCTCTTATGTGAGTTTTGGAAATAGGAGTTTAGCTGCTTTTGATATGATACACTCTGATATGTGGGGACCTTGTCCTACAACTGGAGTTAATAGTTTTAAATAGTTTGTTACCTTTATTGACTGCTACACTCGTGTCACATGGGTATACCTAATAAAGAGTAAGAGTGATATTTTTGCATGCTTTTAAGATTTTTATCGCAGGATTATAATACAATACAGTGTTAAAGTAAAGATTTTAAGATCTGACAATGAAATAAAATACACCAACAAGGCTATTGAATAGTACTTATCAGCCTATGGGATACAATATCAGACTTCGTGTGCCTATACATCAGCACAGAATGACATGGCAGAGCAGAAGAACAGACACCTATTGGAAGTAGCACGGTCAATGATGTTTGTCATGAATGTTCCTGAACACTTTTGGGGGCATGCCGTTTTGACGGCTGCGTATCTCATCAACAGGATGCCCTCTCAGGTGTTAGGATGGAAGACACCGTTTGAGATGCTTATAGAAGAGAATAAGTATATTGTTTCCTTAAAGGTAGTTGGATGTGTATATTTTGTGAAAGATAACAGACCTGCGGTAGAAAAGTTGGACCCTCGGGCAGTGAAGTGCATCTTTGTTGGCTACTCAGGGACTCAGAAGGGATAATCTTGTTGGAGTCCGGTGGAGCGAAGGCTCTTTGTAAGCATGGAAATTATATTCAGAGAGATGGAACCATACTACCACAATGGTTCTGGTGAAGGCTCTGCATTTGGTGACACGTCTAACACATGAGGTGTTAGGAGTGAGGGGCAAATGGGCCCAAGCGTGATTGTCGGATCAGTTCATGTAGAAGCATAAAAATTATGTAGGCCGCATAAGAGCTCATGCACCCCCAATATGAAAGCAAACCGCATAGGAGTCGTACGGGACCTATGCGACCAGAACAGCCAACCGCATAGGTGGCCCTCATGCGGCCTGATCATCCTCAGAATACGGGGACTGCATAAAAGAAAGATTGATCAAAACAAAACAAAAAAAATTATTTCGCAAAAAAGGGAGGTTACAACATGAAGCCATTAAGGCCCAAACAAAATAAAAAAAACAAAGAGAGGAAGACGCGATCATTCAAAAGAGCCGCAAGCCTCACGAAGCACATCCGCAACATCCGGGAGCGAACGTATGCCCGCACGATGAAACTGGCAGTGTACTCTTTCCCTCCATTATAATGTCTCCCTCTCCTCTGGAGTTACGGGCAGCAAGGTGAAGTTCAGAGTGTACTCTAGAGGCCGAGCAAAAGCCTCCAAAGTCAACCCCAACGAGGACAAAAAGCTTTCAGCCGTAGGCAACTCACCATCATCCCGTGCCATCCGTCTAGGCAGAAACGCCATGACAACCGGCGGAGAACTAAAAGCTCGTCCTTCACGAGACCCTCCAAGTTCAGACCCTCCAATACTAGAGCATTGAGACGTAGCAGGGAGGAGACGACGAGGAAGCAAGGCGGGTGGCCAAGGTTTCCAACTAGAATCTCCCTTGGACAACATGTTTCACGAACGGGAATATGACGGACCACGGCAATGGTATTTATAAAAGAAAGCGACGGTTCGCGTGACGACAATTATTGCGATGATGAACCTAGAAAGGGCGAATCCAACGGTTTGGCTTCCGAAAAGTCTGCATGTAACCAATGGTTAAGTTTCCAAGAAGTCTGCAAGAAGGCGGTTAAGCTTTCCAAAATGGTTGAGCCAAGTCTTAGAAATGCCATCTTGACGTTCATGCATCCAACAGCCATGACTATGCGCCCCCAAAATGAAAACTCAGAAGCGATCAAGCCGCAGAGTCTCCCTGCGGCCCAACAAAGCCAACAACCATGCACCCCTAAAAGGAGGCTCAAATCAGGCCGTAGAGTCTCCCTGCGACCCAAACAAAGGCGACATACATGTGTCCCCAATCAACCAAAGCAGCTTGGCCGCAAAAGAACCTAACGAGGCATCCCGTCAGCAGGATCGTCTTTGACACATAATCCTGACAAAAAAGATTTTTTGACTTCCTCAAAAGACGTGAACACACTAAACGATAAAAGTCTCACATCAGCACAGAACTTCACTCTTGAAGGATGTGCAGCACCGCGTGTACAACACAACCGGCCTACCAGACTCCATGCGGTCCATGCGTCTCTGGCTTCACGCGTCCCAGACTCCATGCGTCTCATGCATCTCTGGCCACATGGGTTTCAGACTTCATGAAGACCAAATCTTGTTGTTACGACAAGAGTGGTTCTCTCCAACCAAGTGTGGACTATGTGTCAAGCTAACCAAGACACGTCCACAAAGGACGAGAACCACCCAGATCTTCAGCAACAGAAAATTCTAACAAACGCCCACGTGGTAGCTCGACCTGCTCACGGTTATAGCTGCACCATGTTATGAAGGGATACGTGGCACCCTTTAGCATCAATGCGGACCAACATATGCTCGCCCATGATGACTATAAATAGTAGGGTACCACACCCGAACAACAGCTGGCTGGCTATCTGCGAATCTACACTCGAGCAAGAGAGAAGAGCTTCCACATCGGATCATCCATGGAGTAAAGAGAGTTGCTACACTCGTAACCCTCCATCGTTACCCCCCCAGAATACAAAATTTGTACTTAGACTGTCTATCTAGGACTCCTCTTTGTACTCTCTTTAGTTTGTTTATTAAATCAAGTTCATTCTTAAAGACTTTAGAATTTAATAGCGAATAGTTCCATGTCCAATGATAGAAGCTGGTCCAAGAGAACAAGGGGGAGATAGCGAGAGTGAGAAAAGTGATGAGGATACACATAATCAGGAGGAAGAAAGTGGTGACAATCAGGAGGAAGAAAATGATGCTCCAGTGCAAGGGGAGGAACAAACTACAAAACAATCTACAGAGCTCAAAGTATACAGAAGGAGAAAGCAACAGTCTACTACTGTGCCTATTACTGTGCATGTTGTCCCTACTGTGCCATGTCCCTTGCCTAACCCTATCCCAACTCTTGAAGATGCACCTGCACCGGATCCCTCTGATTCGGATATGGATCCCTCTGATTCGGATGGTATGGTCTCTTCACCACTTTCTCATATTCCCTTAAGGAGATCTTCTCGCAGTAATGCGAGAAAAATCGCTAATCGTTATGGTTATGAACATGATATTACCAATTTGTTATCCTACTCTAATATATGTAATACCCCATTCCGCTCAAGCGGACTGCCGATTCAAACGGCAAAGAGCAAACGTTCTGACCTGCCTTGCTCAAGCGAGGCAACTCGTTTGAGGCAAGGATATCCAGACTTGGTCCCTACAGGAGTTCGGCTTAGTCTTTCAGAGGCTCGCTCGCAGTATCACTCGACCGGGGCGGATCATCGCTAAGGTGGGTGGCTACGATGAACTTGTTTTTGCTTAGCCAACACACATAAAATACGGAATGATACATGCTAGTCGCTAGGTGAATCACCCCCTGCATGCTAATAAGAATACAACACACCTAGCTAAGGGAGTAATCCCAACTTGTATTGCTTATGCTAGAACATGGAAATGAAATATTGCTTATATATTCAGACTCTCGCATGCTACCTTTGCCTTGGGCAACTAGACCCGCTATGCCTCGGGTAGAACGACTTGTATGTATATTCAGTAGTGCACTGTTCTCTCCCTAACACTGCACAACCCTAGATAACTTCGCTCGGAAAGGCCCCGTACGGTTTCGCTCGGCTTACCTTCGGGCCCGAGCGAACTTGAATGCTTAAGTTATATAAGTGCATGCTTGCCTGCTTCTATATATTGCCTAGTTTCAATGCTTGCTGTACAACTATGCCCAAACCGTGAAACACTAGGCTTGTCATGCATTCATTTAGGTTCTCCTCGGAAGACTACCTCATAGTCGTTCCGTGCATGAATAAACCTGAATGTATCCGGGACCGTTAGGTCGCTAAGGTAATTCTCGAACCAGGGAACTTGCACCAATCCTGTGATCCAACAATCCCTGCTCATTGAGCAATACTGTCCTGTACTGAATCAAATGGCTCGTGGAGCTGATACTCAACATTTAGAGTAATCCTGATCCTGCCTCAACAAGTTACAAATATATATATCCTGACTTGAACTTGTTCCATGTAGCTTGTTCTATATATATATATCCTGCCCTGAACTTGTTCCTGTACCTGACCTGACCCTGAAGATTAGAGACTTGCATGGTCACAGGACAACTTGGAAACAAGGTTTTAGTTCCGCAGACGGTCGCTGGGGCACTGGCACCGATCTGATCCGGACGGAACTCCTGATAGTCGCCTGCTATAGGACGAAATACCCTGGGACGTCCTGCTCTATGCGTCGTACGACATTCCGTACTGAGACTAGACCGTCCATTATGGCGCCGTGCCAGTGACCTCATGTTCATATAGATAAGTCATCCTCGCTTAGCGGCTATCCGCGTGCGAGTCACTGCATCGCATCGAGAATAACTGAACACCTGAACGATCTTGTTATAACAACACTCGTGCATAAAGAGCACTTGATCATCGTATGCAACACACCTGATATTTTCTGTAACCCGTGCACCCAGAACGGGATCTCGCACTGAAACGCTTGTGTTTGCATATGCTTTGCCCTGAATGCTTATACATATTTCTGCTTGAATTAACTTTGGTTTGCCTTGGACAGGGAAGGACAAATGGTAAGTTGGTAAGTCTCGCCGTGTTCCCTCTTATATCGCACGGCGCACTGCCACACGAGTTAAGCTATTCAATGTTTGCATAAAACTGATCCTAGGCTCAACTAGAAAGACAACTTAATAGTTGGTGCATGAAACTCGTATTACGTGTTTGGATTTGTCGAGCGGGCGAGTAGCCTCCCCACCAGTGCATTCATGTACTAATAACCCACCAGATTGCTTGCAGGGTGCGGGAGAACCTCGTTCGGTGCGGATGCCTCCTTCGTGCGTGCTATGGCGTGAAGTTCAACTCAGAAGCCTTGGAACGCTACATCCGAAACTGAAGCACATATACAAGACATAATGTTGGAACATCGCCTCGCCTGAACATCGCCTGAACATTTCCTGTTTATCATCCATAAATGTAGCCACTTGGCACGCTTTTATGTTTCCGAGAGAGAGTGCTCGAGCGACTTGTAATCTCGGCTATACGCCGCCTGTAACACTGTTTATATCAATAAAAGAGCTTGCTTTACTTCAACTTGTGTTTCAATACTTTCGCTATGTTGTCGACTCAGTGAACCTGTTATCGATCGCCTATGCGTTCATGATTACGCTGCGCTCGAACAATCTGTACGACTCTGTGACTTAGAACTCTTACCGCCAGCCAATGAACCACGGCCTTGCACGGGCGTGGCTAGCGCTCGTGCGACATCACGTCCGGATGGGTCAAAGCGATCGTTCCGCGGGAGCGCTGGCGCGGTGATTCTCGCCTAGCGGGAACGGCCAATTTGCCTACGGGAGATCGGGGCGTGACAGATATACCATTCTGTCATGCCCCGGACCCACCCGGGCCGCCGCTCTGCCCTACCCCGCCCCGTACGGCCGGGATTAACGAACCGAGCACGAATCACTGTGCCTCGGCGCGCCGGACGAGAATCACCGCGCCCGTCCCGCGGGTGCGAGGGAGGAAGGGAGCCAAGCGAATGGCCCGTTCGAGCTTTCGGGGGACGTGATGCCGCACGGGCCTGGGGTTGCGCCCTTGCAAGGCCAATCGTTTAAGTTGGTAGTTGGCTATCATCGCATCAATCGAGTAAGCAGCAGAAAGGGACTTGTTGCAATACAATACATTTAGCCAACTGAGTGTTCGGGACAATCGAGGCAACTTGGGTTTCCTTTAGCAAAGGCACACGTTCGTTCCATACATTATGCCCCCTTATACGATAGCATTCTCGGGGCAACAATCGAAACTAGGATTCCGGGTCTTGGGGACTGTGGCACGCCTATCGCTCCCTCGGATGATCCAGTACCTGCAAGCAAGTAAACTGTTGGTGGGTCAGCACTTTATACAAGTACTGGTGAGATAAATCAACTGAACAGAAACAAGCATTCACTCAAACAAGCACTAAGTAATCATGTTATAAAATATTATATTACTAGTGATCTTTCTAGTTTTACCTAGGTTCGTTTCATGCAGTTGTCTAGCAGAGTCATATTACATTGTTTGGAAACATGTTTGGAAACAGAGTTTCATATTGAAATGCAAGCAAGCAATCGTTCATGTTTCAGGGTGTGCGCAGCGTGTCTCGTGCGACTCGAGGGTCAGATGCAGGCTAGACATACGATACACAATCTTAGGGGCAGTCATCTATCCAAGCCAACACAATGACTTAGCTATATGCAGGGTGGTCCCCGAGTATCTCAGGATCGGCAGCTGGTGGAACAGCATACCAATGACTCATTCTCTGATGCTAATGGCAGCTGTGACCCATGGTGGCTATGACGCATACAGTTCAGCTCTCCACCAAAAGCCATTGTTCGATCGCGTGCGAATGCATGAAACACTATCAAATAAACTCTAGTATGCAGACGAGATGAACCATCAGAATACAATCGTTGTTGCGGGGTAATCCGACTTATCACTTGAACACGTTCAGGCACAGTATGGTTCTCTCGAAGCATAGACGATAGTGAACATGTTCATGCACTCTAAGCAGCGATTCAGGATTCTCGTTTAGTAGACTTTGTTTCAAAGACAAGCTAGGTGAGTTCGTTCATTAACATGCAAGGCAGGTTCTATCATTCTCTTAAGAAAACATTGCAAGCAAAAACTCAGGTTATTATTAAGGCGTGCAAGAATCAGAGAACGAAGTTCTGCCCACTCACCTTGATACATAATGCCGGCGCGGAGTGGGGCGTTACAATATATCCCCTACTTATCGAGCATTCATTGCATCGTTAGTCACCACCTCTCTGCCTAAGTATTGGTAGAAAGCGAAGAAAGATCCAAGGTAGAGAACTGCAATATTAGAGGAACTTGGGGCACTTGAAAGAAATAGGATATGGGAGCTTGTTTCGTTGCCTAAAGAAAAGAGAGTAGTTAGATGCAAATGGGTCTTCACAGTAAAGGAGATGCCAGAAGGAAAGGTGGAGCGGTATAAGGCAATATTGCTTGCAAAGGAATTCACTCAATCCTATGGCATCGACTATGATGAGACATTTTTTCCAGTGGCAAAGATGAGCACTGTAAAAATCTTGGTCTCCCTTGCAGCAAACCATGGGTGGCAGCTGTATCAATTGGATATGAAGAACACTTTTTTCATGGAGACATACAAGAGGAAGTATACATGGAGACCCCCTCAGGGTTTTGCACGAAGCAGTCGACAGAAAAGGTGTGCAAGATAAAAAAATTATTGTATGGGCTCAAGCAATCTCCTCAAGCCTGGTTTAATAGATTCAGGAAGGCTGTCACAGGTATGGGGTACCGCCAGACCAATGTAGATTACACGGTTTTCTTCCAGCATGCAAGAAACCACATCACCATACTTGCAGTGTATGTGGATGATATAATGATCACAGGTGATAATGAGGAGGAGATCATCCAGCTAAAGTCAAAACCCGCCAAGGAGTTTGAAGTGAAGGACTTGGAAATGATGATGTATTTTCTCGGGATCGAGGTGGCTTGAGGAAGAGATAGGATCGTCCTCTCTCAGAGGAAGTATGTACTATACCTGCTCACAGAGACTGGTATGCTGGAATATCGATCGACAGTCACTACAATCGATCAGAAAGATAAGTTGAGTGCAGAGGCAGGAGAGTCTGTTGATCGTGAGAGATATCAGAGACTTGTAGGAAGATTGATTTATCTAGGTCACACTCGTCCTGATATCTCATTTGCTGTGAGTGTAGTGAGTCGCTACATGCATGATCCAAGAAAGGGTCACATGGATACAATTTTTTGTATCCTGAGATATCTGAAGGGGACTCCTGGAAGAGGGTTATGGTTCAAGAAAAATGGACACCTGGGTGTTGAGGGGTATTGCGATACAGATTAGGCAAGCTGCATGGACGACAGAAGGTCTACCTCAGGGTACTGTGTCTTTGCGGGGGGGGGGGGGGGTAACCTAATATCACGGAGAAGCTAGAATAGTCTGTGGTATCATGATCGACTGCTGAAGCATAGTATAGAGCTATGGCTCTGGGTGTGTCAGAGTTGCTGTGGGTAAGAACACTGCTGACGGAGTTAAAGGTGGACCAGGGAGCACCTTTGCGTCTTCTGAGTGACAGTCAAGCTGCAATAAGTATAGCTAACAATCCAGTCCAGCATGACAAAACTGAGCACATCGAGATCGATTGATTCTTCATCTAAGAGAAGCTAGAAAAATGGATATTAAAGCTCGATCATGTTCGCTCAGAAGAACAAGTTACAGATTGTCTGACTAAGGGTCTTAATTCATCGAATCTTTCTAAACTATGTGATAAGATGGGGATAATTGATATCTATCGCCCATCTTGAGGGGGAGTGTTAAGAGTATTAGTGGGTGTTTAGTCCCACATCTAGTAGAATAGTAGAGATAGGGGTTAGCCTCTCCTATATATATGTAGTCCCACCCATCAATAAAATTAAGCCAAGTATTAAACCAAGTTTCTATTGGAATATCAGAATATAATTCAAATTTTGGTGCAAAAATAATGTAAACTAACTAAACTTGTTCCTTTTAATAAAAACCTGCAAAACAATTAAGAACGATGTCAACAAGAATGAATTTTCTCATATTCATGAATCTTGGTGGAAATATGAAGTTTCTGGGATGCTTAATGGCTTGTGGGTTTTATAAACTTTTAGCATTTGAAACGGGATAAATGATTGCTTGACAAGTTTAATAGTTATGATAATTGGAGAATCCTATAAAATGGTGATTAGTGTGATCTTGTTAGATGTTATCTAATAATTGTCATTTCAGATTTTTTTTAGTGATAGTAAACTATGATTTCAAAATTCAAATACATGGGCAGCTGTAACATGTTCCACCTTGTGTCTTCTCCTTTGCCCTTTATGGTTTATTCCTTTCCTCTCATTGTCTCTCTTATTTCAAGTTTACTTGGAATATAATGTGATTACATTGTTATGCATGGTTTCATATTGCCGAGTTTCACTAAAGGTTGGGCAACCAAGTGGTTGAGGCCTTTGTATAGGGGAAGGGAGGGGGGCCTGGGTTCGATACCCAAACCGGGGATAATTAAAAACGGTCCTCAAGTCTGAAAAGAATTTGCTGAGCTGCTTCTTCTTGGAGATTCTTTTTTATACTCCCTATTATCCTTACATAGAGCACCATAGGTTAATATGAATCATGATAATATTTTCTGAAGTATTAGCTTCCCTTATGATTCTCCAATGCTCAGCTTTGGTGCAGGATTGCTTGGTTCGCTTGTGTACATACACATCCTTGGAATACAGTGGATTCCATGGCGGATGGAGCTAGGGGGCTGGTCAAGTACGTATTTCTTTATTGACAGAAAGTATGAAAAATTTCTTCTTATTTCATTACCTATTTACAAGAATCAATAGGTACATATAGGGAGAAAATATTAAATATGGTTATACATGTGTGCATAGCTAGCATAATTAATCACATTGATTACACATAATGGAGGACAACTCACGTCATAATGGAGGACAACTCACGCCAACACTCCCCCTCAAGTTGGAGCATATAGATCTCATATGCCCAACTTGCTAAGTGAGTTGTAGAAGCTTCTGCAACATACAGCCTTTGTAAGTATGTCTACCAACTGGTCTTCAGATTTAACGAACGGGAATCAAATTATCTTGGCCTCAAGATTTTGTTTGATGAAGTGTCGGTCTACTTCCACGTGTTTGGTCCGATCATGCTGGACTAGATTATGAGCAATGTCAATTGCAGCTTTGTTATCACAGAATAGGTCTATCTCGTTGTCAGGAGCAAAGCCAACTTCAATTAGTAGACTTCGAAGCCAGAAAAGTTCACAAAGGCCCTTAGCCATTCCATGAAATTTGGCTTCGACACTTGATAATGTTACCACCTTTTGCTTCTTACTTCTCCATGTAACTAGGTTCCCTCCAATAAACGTGAAATAGCCTGAGGTGGATTTTTTATCTGAGATATTTTCTGCCCAGGCAACTTCTATGTAACCTTCAACCCGTAGGTTATTATTTTTTGTAAACATAAGTCCTTTTTCGGGAGAAGACTTTAGGTATCGAAGAAGCCGGATCACTCCATTCATATGATCTTCACTTGGTGCATGAATTGGCTTACTACACTCACTGCATAGGCAATGTCAGGTCGTGTATGAGAGAGATAAGTTTTCCAACTACTCTTTAGTACATTCCTTTGTCTGTTGGAACTTGATTTGGATATTCTCCAAGCTTGTGATTTTGGATTATTAGGGTATCTGCAGGCTTACAATCCAGTAAACCAACTTCTGATAATAAATCTAAGATATATTTTCGTTGGAAAAGGAATATACCATGTTTTGACTTAGCAACTTCAATTCCCAGAAAATATTTGAGTCCTTCTAGATTTTTTATCTCAAATTCTATGGCCAATTGCTCTTGAAGGCTTGCTATTTCCTCCGGGTCGTCTTCTGTAATGATCATATCATCAACATAGACTATCAAAGCTGTTATCTTACCCCGGTGATGCTTTAAGAATAGCGTATAGTCTGAGTTGCTTTGTTGAAAGTCATATTTCCTCATTGCTGAGTTCAAGCACCCAAACCATGCTCTAGGAGATTGCTTCAAGCCATGCAAAGTTCGTTGTAGCTTGCACACAGTCTTAGCTTTAGAGTTTGCTATGTATTCTGGAGGGACAACCATGTAGATTTTTTCTTCAAGATCTCCATGGAGGAATACATTTTTAACGTCAAACTGGTTCAATGGCCAATCAAGGTTCGCTGCTGTAAAACCCCTATCCTAGAAAATAGTTATACCCTTTTTATTTATTAATTATTAATTTAATTGTAGTAATTAGTGGCTAAATAGGAGAAATAGATTTTTAATAATTTTTATTTTAGGTGTTCGGGCACTTAGAGGATTTATGGGACCATTAGAAATTTTTCAGAATTTATTTCATGTAGGAGACCCCTTGAGCAGTTGCTAGCCTAACGGTGTGCATTATTCTAATCTATAAATTTCTTATGAGTATATATATATATATATATATACAAATATATATTAAGAAGAAGAAAAGAAAAGAAAAGAAAGTATAAAGAAATAATTAATAATATAATAATAATACTGTACTAATAACTTATTAAAAAGCATAGCCAACCATCCACTTTAGCAAAAGTTAGCAAAACTAGCAAACTTGCTAGCAATTCTTAAAGCAAAACTAAGCAATGCAACCCTTTAGCAAATTCCTTCCCATCCCATTCCCACGACCAAACACAACGCCCCCTTGCGGACCCGCTAACTTTATCTCCTCTCTCCCTATCCTATATATATATATATATATATATATATATATATATATATATATATATATATATATATATATATATTATTTCATAAAACCCTAACCTAAAATCTCCAGGCCCCCTCTTCTAGAACCGCCACCGCAGCCAGAGAACCCCGCCAGGCCGTCCAAACCATTCCGACGACCCCGACCTCGCGCACTGCAGATTCCCACACGAGGTACCTTCGCTCCGGAGTTATTTTCCGTCGACTCGCTCAACCAAACGTCGTTCCGTCTTCACCGGTATGCTCACCCCTTAACCCTCTCCCATATTTGTATGATAATAGACTTCGAACAACGTGTACCCATAGGCGAAAACAACGCCCAAGTTGGCGCGAGCAGACCGAATTCTGGGATCGCAGAAAACTGCGGTGACCACCCATGTTGCCGAGTTCGTATCTCCCACCACAGAGATCCGAATTCGATGATTCCTTTTGATATGTGTAGAACACTTGACCTAGTTTATTTTTTGTTAAATAACCCTACACTATTAGCTGTTGTGGACAGAATTAAATTCATCACAAAACCCCGCGAACCCACTTTTTCCAGATTTTCAAAAGTTGAAAAACGGAGCGCGTCCCGCCAAACGGGACCGCCCCTCCATGTACCAAGTGTACCAAATGGTGCACGCAGTGTAACCGGACACGTAAAAATTTGTGAAAACTGATTCGGACGCGTGTACGCGCCGGAATCAGGCCGTATCCGCGGATACACCCCGTGTCGCAACTTTGTAGAACTCGCGCGTATTTTGTGCACGCTTGTCAGATTGTGATGAAACTTACGCCACTGGACTCATGGTAACGCGCTGGTCCTGTGACCCAATTTTCACGCAATTCTGAGATGGTTGACCAAGTCGCCAATTGGCGGGCCCCACAGTTGACTTTTTGGACAAAATTGTGTTCGGCCTATCGGAATTCACATTTGGACATACCGTTGGGTTCGTATTGACATTTAGAGTTGTTTGACCTATAGTTTGTCCCATTTAGAGACTGTTTCCTCGGCACGTTTTTTGGTGCAAAGTGGGCCACAAGTGGACCCCACTTTTATCCGAAATTACCGTTTTGTCCCTATGTCCAAATTAGATGAAAGGGAAGTACTTTTTAGCTATTTTGCTTATTCTGGGAACGTTGGTGATGTTTATTTCAGCATCCGGAGACATTTGTTCTGCGGCTATAGCTTTTGATCCTGTGTGTTGGACTTCTGGATAGTACACCTTGCAGCTTTCTTACCAGACAAGATACCTTGCCAAATTGCTTACAGTACTTTGCATGCTTATTATATTTCTGTATATTCATTGTATCTCTGTATATTCCTTGCATGTGTAGTTTCTTTCAGTCATTACTATATATTAGATATGTTGACACACACTTGACACTTAGTATCATAGAGGACAATTATTAGGCGTATGGACTTTTAACCACTATGGTGTACCGTAGTAACTAGCACGCACTATAGTAGTTGTGTCCGATGGTCGCTACCCCCGTGGTATATCGATTGATGGAGTCCGAGAGTCGCTACCCCCGCGGTATGTCGGCTGATGATGTCCACTGACGAGCGTGAGGTTGTGAGGATTAGATCGAGTAGCCTACCCTTGCCCATACGTCGAAAAGTTGTCCTCATTTGCATTCATATAGATTGTCTTGTACAGTGTACTTATCTATTTTCAAATATGATGCATGTTTACTGTATTCAAATTGGCTCGTATTTTCTATATCTTGTTACGTCCCTCTGAGGACCTGGTCCTCTGCCAGGTGTATCTGTTCTTGAGTATTTGCAGGAGCGCAGATTTGGATGGTGACATATGATCCGAGGATGTCTTCTCCTCGAGTCCGTGATTGATAGCTGGTATTCTTATTATGTTTATTGTGTTGTACTCATATTGTATTTGCTCTTATATTCGAGTTGGTAGTGGATTTGTTTCCATCCAACTATCATCCTTAGATACTTCTTATTGAGATCTAGTTTCATAGATACTGGTTATTTATTTCTATATGATTTTGGTGGATGAGATTTAGATTTTACCCTGTGACGTGTATTATATTTTATACCACTTGTGGATTTTGATATTCATATTACAGCGTACGTATGGATTTGGTTTCCATATATTGGAGTTGCCATATCCATGCGGCTGGCATGCTTACGTGTCCTAGTCCTACGTATTTTTGGGACTGGGGCGTGACATATTTTTAGTGGTGGCCCATGCAGGTTAAGAGCATATTGTCTCGGTTATATTACTGTACCGAACAAGCCTGCACCTAGGACTAGAGTATAGGATCTTATCCACAATTGACTATGATTCATCTTTCTCCTATCTGTTCTATTTGAACAATTGTATCCTGCTTGATTCCTGTACTTCCCTAATAGTTCTTTGAGTATGGACTTCTGCTAGAATATATGAACCCCTGTTATTAGGATGATAACTATGGTAGCACACCTATTAAGAATACAACAAGAATATAGACACACCACTAAGATTAGAATATCTAGTGAACCCTAGAATTTCTTATCTATAGATTGGTTTACCATTACCCCTTGATATATTATGAAGACTTGGGAGTAGTATAGATACTACTAGAGTTAGTTAGAAGTTTGACCATATTGTTTGACCCTAGTATTGAGGAACTAATAGAAAACTAAAATTGAATATTAGGACTGAACCTAACCTTCATAGTTAGATAAGTAGTGGAGAACTATAAACTTAGATCATTGTCTTATTAGTAGCAGACAGTACCTTAGGAATCCAAGAGCAATGAATATAACATTTCTCTCGATCATACATCAAACATAACAACTAGCATACCACTCCTCCTTAGAAAACCATGATGCTACCTAGAGCCCTCTATTTCATATGTTGTTCCTCTACGACCTTAACGTTCGCTAATGCGCGATGACTAATTATGTTTTCTTTTCTTCATCTTTTAATTCGTGCCACCTGACCCTTCTGATTGTAGACCATGTGATTTTATTCTATGTTAGGATATACATAGTTTGCTAGGATTATAGTTGTAGTCTGGAATTTGAAAATTTTGTGCTTGGTAGTTAGAGTTTGATAAGTTTGAGTTGATCTTATAGATTGTGACCTGGTGCTTATCCCTTAGTTTTAAATTGCGTAATATGTACCCCACCTCGACACGAGTTATATTCCCTTTCCCTTGAGGCCATTAACTGTTCAACTCTTACTATTGACACTTGCACTAAGACTAAGACTTAGGACGACAGTGTTTTTTTTTCAGACTGTAGAACTTAGAGGCTATACCCCCTACTTTGTCGACTATCGACTTAGACAAGAAATTAGTATGACAAATGTAGAGATTATAGAGTCTTATCTTTTTGTGAACTTGAATTGTTATGTACCTCCTTTCATCATAATCCAGCGTATTTAAATTTTCTGTACTACCTTGATTTATGCTGCTATTATAGCCTAGTTTTTGCAAGCTTATTCTTTTATCGAGCTTGCTCATGACATATGTATTATTGGGTGCACACAATGATACAATTGCCTAATCAGAATCGGTGTATTAAGGTCTAGCTAACCTTAGTGCACTTGGTTCGCTCTTCGCATGACTACTTTACGTGGATTGAGATATATGGTAGTAGACGGATATACTTGCCCCTAGACATGTCTGACACATCGTACCGGTTACATAACTGTACTGATACGAGCATGTAAATAGGAAGTTACCAAAAATAGGATTTCAATCCACAACTGTCCTGACAACTCCCTTTTCGAATTCTTTAATCTCTTTGAACCTTGTACTCATATTCTGTCACCTTCACCTTGAATTCTTTATTATTGCTCTCCGTCTTCCCTTATTTTGGAAAAACGAAACCTCGTGCTAGTATAAGTTGATACACTGATAGTACTAGATAAACCCCATAAGGCTAATCACATGACTTAGTGACACTCTTTTATAATTGATAAAGGGCATATCATAGGTGATATGTTGGTGTTGAATCCTGAGGATTGAATAACATGGTTAAATAATTTGAGGAATAATTTTTCTAGATGTACAGCCTTAGATAAAGGATGGATAAATTTTAAGTTCGGCAGATTGTGAACCCCTCACCCAAAATTTGACCTACTTGGCTGAGTTAGTGAGACTAAGGTTAGCTTGAGTCCAGTTAGAGATAGAACACGATATTTTATTTAATTTTGTAATAATTATATCACTTAGCGCCCTTACCGTGCTCCGATAATTGGAGCACTACACTAGCCACTACCTTCCTACAAATTCCACACCCTTATCCTAGACATGCCCATCATCCAATTCTTATCTTTGTACAATTTTCCAATTGTTGGGCACTTTTATGCAAAAAAGCATTTAGGTGTCCACACCATTGGACATGACACATGAAGAAACATATTATCGCTCATGTGGATTTTTTCATAATATTTGGGATGTGCAATGCGCAACATCGTCCACCCCTTTAAACCTAGCCTTGCATTTTAAACAATGCAAATCTTATACCACCCTTAACTTTCTACACGGCTTAGTTTTAATTTCGAGGACGAAATTTTTATAAGTTGGGTAGAATGTAAAACTCCTATCCTAGAAAATCGTATATACCATTTTTATTTATTAATTATTAATTTAATTGTAGTAATTAGTGGCTAAATAGGAGAAATAGATTTTTAATAATTTTTATTTTAGGTGTTCGGGCACTTAGAGGATTTATGGGACCATTAGAAATTTTTCGGAATTTATTTCATGTAGGAGACCCCTTGAGCAGTTGCTAGCCTAACGGTGTGCATTATTCTAATCTTTAAATTTCTTATGAGTATATATATATATATACAAATATATATATGTATATATATATTAAGAAGAAGAAAAGAAAAGAAAAGAAAAGAAAAGAAAAAAAAGTATAAAGAAATAATTAATAATATAATAATAATACTGTACTAATAACTTATTAAAAAGTACAGCCAACCATCCACTTTAGCAAAAGTTAGCAAAACTAGCAAACAAAACTTAGCAATGCAACCCTTTAGCAAATTCCTTCCCATCCCATTCCCACGACCAAACACAGCGCCCCCTTGCGGACCCGCTAACTTTATCTCCTCTCTCCCTATCCTATATATATATATATATTATTTCATAAAACCCTAACCTAAAATCTCCAGGCCCCCTCTTCTCATCTAGAGCCGCCACCGCAGCCAGATAACCCCGTCAGGCCGTCCAAACCATTCCGACGACCCCGACCTCGCGCACTGCAGATTCCCACACTAGATACCTTCGCTCCAGAGTTGTTTTCCGTCGACTCGCTCAACCAAACGCCGTTCCGTCTTCACCGGTATGCTCACCCCTTAACCCTCTCCCATATTTATATAATAGCAGACCTCGAACAACGTGTACCCATAGGCGAAAATAGCGTCCAAGTTGGCGCGAGCAGACCGAATTCTGGGATCGCAGAAAACTGCGGTGACCACCCATGTTGTCGAGTTCGTATCTCCCACCACAGAGATCCGAATTCGGTAATTATTTTTTATATGTGTAGAATACTTGACCTAGTTTATTTTCTGTTAAATAACCCTACACTATTAGCTGTTGTGGACAGAATTAAATTCGTCACAAAACCCCGCGAACCCACTTTTTCCATATTTCCAAAAGTTGGAACACGGAGCACGCCCTACCAAATGGGACCGCCCCTCCGTGTACCAAGTGTACCAAACGGTGCACGCAGCGTAACCGAACACGTAAAAATTTGTGGGAACTGATTCGGACGCGTGTGCGCGCCGAAATCAGGCCGTATCCGCGGACACACCCCGTGTCGCAACTTTTGTTGAACTTGCGCGTATTTTGTGCACGCTTGTCAGATTGCGACGAAACTTGCGCCACTGGACTCGTGGTAACGCGCTGGTCCTGTGACCCAATTTTCACGCAATTCTGAGACGGTTGACCAAGTCGCCAATTGGCGGGCCCTATAGTTGACTTTTTGGACAAAATTGTGTTTGACCCATCGGAATTCACATTTGGACATATCGTTGGGTTCGTATTGACATTTAGAGTTGTTTGACCTATAGTTTGTCCCATTTAGAGACTGTTACCCTCGGCTCATTTTTTGGTGCAAAGTGGGCCATAGGTGGACCCCACTTTTACCCGAAATTACCGTTTTGCTCCTGTGTCCAAATTGGACGAAAGGGAAGTACTTTTTAGCTATTTTGCTTATTCTAGGAACGTTGATGATGTTTATTTCAGCATCCGAAGACATTTGTTCTGCGGCCATAGCTTTTGATCCTGTGTATTGGACTTCTGGATAGTACACCTTGCAGCTTTCTTACCAGGCAAGATATCTTGCCAAATTACTTATAGTACTTTGCATGCTTATTATATTTCTGTATATTTATTGTATCTCTGTATATTCCTTGCATGTGTAGTTTCTTTCAGTCATTACTATATATTAGATATGTTGACACACACTTGACACTTAGTATCATAGAGGACAATTATTAGGCGTATGGGCTTTTAACAACTATGGTGTACCGTAGTAACTAGCACGCACTATGGTAGTCGTGTCCGATGGTCGTTACCCCCGCGGTATGTCGATTGATGGAGTCCGAGGGTCACTACCCCCGCGGTATGTCGGCTGATGATGTCCACTGACGAGCGTGAGGTTGTGAGGATTAGATCGAGTAGCCTACCCTTCCCCATACGTCGAAAAGTTGTCCTCATTTGCATTCATATAGATTGTCTTGTACAGCGTACTTATCTATTTTCAAATATGAAACATGTTTACTGTATTCAAATTGGCTCGTATTTTCTGTATCTTGTTACGTCCCTCTGAGGACTTGGTCCTCTGCCAGGTGTATCTGTTCTTGAGTATTTGCAGGAGCGCAGATTTGGATGGTGACATGTGATCCGAGGATGTCTTCTCTTCGAGTCCGTGATTGATAGCTGGTATTCTTATATTGTGTTTATTGTGTTGTACTCATATTGTATTTGCTCTTATATTCGAGTTGGTAGTGGATTTGTTTTCATCCAACTATCATCCTTAGATACTTCTTATTGAGATCTAGTTTCATAGATACTGATTATTTATTTTTATATGATTTTGGTGGATGAGATTTAGATTTTACCCTATGACGTGTATTACATTTTATACCACTTGTGGATTTTGATATTCTTATTACAGCGTACGTATTGATTTGGTTTCCATATATTGGAGTTGCCATATCCATGCGGCTGGCATGCTTACGTGTCCTAGTCCTACGTATTTTTGGGACTGGGACATGACATGTACGGCTGTTTAGAGATAGTAGAACCCTGATAGTACTCAACTTGGCCACATGTGAGAATGTTTCTTGGTAGTCTATACCATATGTTTGTGTATAGCCCTTTGCCATCAGTCTTGCTTTGTATTTTTCAACTGATCTATCAACTTTGTACTTGATGGAGAATACCCAATTATACCCTACTGTTTTTTGACCTTCTGGTAGAGGAATAAGAGCCATGTTTCATTTTTTAGTAATGCCTCCATTTCCTCCTTCATAGCTTGGATACACCTAGGGTCTTTTAGAGCCTCTTCAACATTTGTAGGAATATGATGTAAGGAAAGTTCATTCACAAAGTTCTTGAGAGGTTCAGACAGCTCCTTTGTAGAAACATAATTGGCAATTGGATATCTCGATCGTTGATTCTTCAGTTCTGGAGAATATCTGTTTGGTGGTTTGTCCCGATTGGCCTGAAAGGTAACTCATAGCCAATAGGAGTATCCACGTCATTAGAAATGTGAGGTGTAACAGGGGATCTTACCTCAATGATATGCTCAGGAGATGGGTCATTGGATACTGAAGAGTGAGAGGGGGCTTCTACTTCAGCTTCTGGAACTGTCGACTCTGGATTAGATCCCTCAATGATCGACTGAGAAGCATTAGGTATAATGTCATGGTCATTAGGTATCATGTCGTGGTTCCTGAACCAGTCAAATATCTTTAGATTAGATACCTCAATGATCGAATGAGAAGTATTAGGTGTCATGTCGTGGTCATTAGGTGTCATATCGTGGTCCCTGAACCAGTCAAATGTCAACCAATTCATCTCTTCCACTCGTGTCTCCCCCTGAAGGGAAGAATTGGATGGCGCAGGAGAGTAGAAAGTATCGAACTCAAGGAATGTGACATCCATGGTCATATAGGTGTGTCGAGTAGTGGGGACGTATCAGCGATCCCTTTTTTGGTGTACAACGTATCCCCAAAAAAGACACTGAATAGCATACGGGTCAAGCTTCGTGCGTTGGTTCTTTTGGAGATGAACAAATACGACACATCCAAAGACGCGAGGCGGAAGCATCTGTACAATGGGTAATGAGACATAGGTTGACAAGGCCTGTAGCGGAGTCTTGAATCCAAGAACTTTTGATGGCAGACGGTTGATGAGGTAGACAACCGTAGAAACAACATCAGCCCAGTGGTAGCTAGGTACGTGAGCTCCAAGTAACAGAGCACGAGCAGTTTCTAGGATGTGGCAATTCTTGCGCTTTGCAATACCATTATGTTGTGGAGTCTGGGGGCATGAGGTCTCCTGAATTAGACCATGTTGTTGAAAGTAATCATAGAATTGATGATTCATATACTCGCCACCATTATCAAATCGAAGAATTTGATGCTTAGCAGAGAACTGAGTCTGAATCATTGTATAAAATGATTGAAAGACCGAAAAAAACCTTATTTTTGTGTTTCAATAGATAAATCCAAGTCATGCGAGTACAATCATCAACAAATATTACAAACCAGCGGGAACCAGACATAGTAGATTTTGGGGAAGGACCCCAAATATCAGAGTGAATCAAAGCAAAGGGAACATCACTTTTATTCATACTCAATGGATAAGGAACTCGATGGCTCTTAAGCTAAAATGCAAGTCTCGCATTTTAAATCCAGAGTTGACACACCTGAGAATAAGTCTGGGAACACATGTTGCAGATAACCAAATGAAATATGGCCTAACCGACGATGCCAAAGCAAAATTTGTTCCACTTTGAGTTCTCTTGGATGGTGCATGTGGTGTGTTCGAACGACACTGAAATCATCCATATAATAAAGCCCCCTTCTTAGTACTACGTCCAATGATCTCCTTGGTGAGAATATCCTGAATAAGACAAAACGTAGGATAAATGAGCACAACATAATTCAAGTCTTTAGTAACTTGACCCACGGATAGTAACTAGTGAGAAAGAGAAGGCACAAGTAAAGTATGAGTTAATGGGAGAGCTGGGGACAACATTACAGTCCCAGCCCCTGTGACCGAAGAGATGCCTCCATTAGCATTAGTAATGCTTGTTCGTCGAGGAGGAGAGTGCTGAGAAAAATTATTTGTATCAAACGCCATATGGTCCGTTGCTCCGAAATTCAATATCCAAGCATTGCAATCAGCCTCCCGAGAAGAACCAAGTAGAGCATTACCTGGGTTATAGATGGAACCCTCAGCTGGAATAAGAAAAAGATATGGTTATGCTGCAGCCACCGCAGCCTTGCTCGTGCCATCAAAGTATGTAGTAGCAATTGCATCCCATACCAACTTGGCTGTTGGGAAGCGAATGAAGTTACTGATAAGAGAGGATTCAATAGAATTTATCAACCACCCTTTAACAATAGCGTTGTCGGTGCGTCATCGTCAAAAGCCTAGATCTGTTTGAGGAGGTTGAGGTAGGTCGCCATTTATGTATCCCCGTTTGTCTTTACCCGAGATATACATCTCGACCACCTGGGACCAAAGAGCATAGTTGGTACCATCCAACTTGATGCCGATCGGTGTAGTAGCGATTTCGAGGGTCTGGGTGGGGGTTGAAGTTTTGTTGAAAACTTCAGTCATTTTCGTGGCCAACTCGGCTAGGATGGAAGAAAACGAGGAGTCAATGGTAGGGGAGTATGTATTAGCCATGGAGGGGAGGTTGAAGAATGGTTAGGAAAGTGATAAGAGGATCGGTGGCTCTGATACCATGACAGAAAGTATGAAAATTTTCTTCTTATTTCATTACCTATTTACAAGAATCAATAGGTACATATAGGGAGAAAAAACTAAATATGGTTATCCATGTGTGCATAGCTAGCATAATTAATCACATTGATTACACATTGATTACACATAATGGAGGACAACTCACGCCAACATTTATTACTAATAGATATGATTTTTTATTTGCTAGTTATTTATTGCAACCTCAGAAGCTAAATCAACAATTTGTCCCTGTAATCTAAGCATACCCCTAATTCCCTTGATTTTGTTGTCTACATGAATTATTTTCACGCATTCAGATCTATTAAGGGCAATCTCCTCTGTTATATATACCCTCACATCTTAGAAGCTATGTTGCACGGAAACACATCACGAGGACCGTATCGTGCTAGTATTCGTACCCGAAAAATATTGGAGATGATACTTCCTATTAGATATAGCTCGCCCATGTCTAGGCTCCAAAGGGATCCAAAACTTTTTGTACATTCATGATCGTGCCAAGTATAATTGAGATATTAGCAAGTAACAATTTTTTCCATTGAACCTTTTTTATAACTTTTTGGAACCTAGTTACTATCCAAAACTAGTATAAATGTTATTAAGATCTGACGTATAGAATGTGTATAGGTGTGTTTCATGCATATATGTCACTGTATCCACGCCTTACCGGTATCCCAAGTTTTTTTTCTAAAAATGCTGTTTTCTGAATCCATATTGTGTCCGTATCTGAATCTGTGTCTGTGTCCATGCAAAATGGGATAGAATGAAGAGACTTGTCAAAAGGCTAGAAGTTTTCATCAAGTTCGGTAAATGCTTATTTGGGCATGATCAATCTTTCTTTTCTTTCCAGATTTCTCTATTAAAGTTAAAAGCTACGAGTCCTTTGTTCTCTCAAGCTCTGGTGCTATATACTGTGTTGGAAAGCTTCCATGTATCCCATGCTGGTTCCAACCTCTAACCTGGCTTAGTGTGATGGCCAAGGTGGCTGACAACCCACTCTTTGCCGGGTATCATGTTGTGCACAATGCCTGCCACGTCAGACTCCGCAATACAACTTGTAGACTATTAAAAAAGTATTAAGTTTTTTATTTGATAACTTTGGGATAGGTTTGTTATTTGTTGGAGTCAGTAAGTCAGTTCAGCATGTAGGGGTAATGTGCTCCTGTTAAAGCATTTTAGGTTTCATTGAAATATGTAGGAGGATAAAGACAGGCTTATGAAATTGTTTGGTTACTTAAAAGAAATGCTTCTACAGGGGAGCAGCAGGACAACCAAGACTATACTTGTGTGATAACATGGACATCTAGCTCTCGAGATTTGTTCAAATTGATATTCGTTGATTTCTGCCAACTATATTATGTTCCCATGCTTCTTTAATGGGATCTTAGCCACTCCCTAGTGCAACCTTGTTTCTAATACTCTACCAATGCAGGATATGGTTCCAGAATATGGCTTCATGCACCTGGAGCTGATACCGATGCTCGTTGGGTTTTTTCACTTGTAAGATTGCCACTTTTACCCAAGCTATACAAGAGGCTGTGACTAGCTGAGAAGAAAAACTGAACTTGAAATGAACATGCATGCTTCTAGAGGTGAGCACAAACTTGGTTCTTGTTTTTAACATTGGAAAGGCAAATGAATAGTGTATCAAGTATGAAGTGTCCGTGAACGAAATCAACAATCTGAGGTGTGATGGATAGGACTTACATGCTCCAAGTGATCTACTACTTGATATCCACAGTTCGTTGTCGGTACTTCTATTATGATTTTCAAAGACACGATGTTGAATTTGATTTTCAAAGACATGATTTTATATTAAATGGCATTTGCTCAATATTTGATATAGAACTGAAGGCGAGAACCACAGCTACAACAGAGTTGATGACAGCCATGTTTCTTATTTCCAAGTGCCTCTGAAATAAATAAAAAAAATTGTTAATTATAAAGCTCTTCTATACTTTGTTTGAAGTTATTCTCCTAGTCTTGGTTTTGAGCTCTAATCGGTAAGAAATGAAATGATCAAATGTGGAAATAGGAGAGCTCTTCTATACTTTGTTTGAAGCGTGCTTCGATTTTGTCGCATTATTTCTTATTGAATTCTTCTTTGTCTATTTCTCTTACTGATGTAGACCATAGATCTTATATTTGTCATGTACGTTCCTGTATACTCTTCTAGCGCTCGACTTTGGCTCGACAAGTGGAACCATCAGCATAAAATGGATTGTATTATTTCCAGGGTCTTGGCATTGATGTTTTTAATCAGAAAGATTTCAGAATATGTTTAAATGTATGCAATCTAGCAACGGTATGGATTCAAATTTTGTCCCTTGTAGTAGTTTGTAGATGCAATTTACTTTAAATTTCTAGCAATTAGTATGTAAGCAAATTCTTTGGTACATGAACTGTTTGTACACCAAATGGCACAGAAGGCAAGACCGAACCTTTCTTAGCATACGAAGGCAATGGACCGGACTCATCACGTGAGAGTGGTGATGTCTTGCTTTCCTCCAATAATAGTATGACATACCATCAGGACCGGCCCTGAGCAAGTGTACCGAGTGTACCCGTTCCGGACCCCATATTTACTGGGGCTCCAAAATTAAGATGTAAGTTGTTAATTATAAAAAAAAATTATGGTGTAGTGTTTAACATAAATTAATTGTTATGGTGTAGTGTTTAACATAAATTAATTGTGATGTAAAAATAATTGTGGTGTAGTGGTTAACATATTAGTCTTGCACTTTAGAGATCTTTAGTTCAAGTCTTGGCGATGTGGATAATTTTAATTTTAATTTTAATTTTTTTTTTTACATTATATATGGGGGTCCATTCTGAAAGTTCGTCTTGCTCCCCCATGAGCTCAGGGCTGGCCCTGCACACCATTCTTGTAGTATCATGTTATTTGCTCTTTTCGTGGTGTGTCATGCTGCTATTGGAGAAGTACAAGGTCTCACCAGTGCCATGTGGTGAAGCCGGTTCACTGAATAATTTCTCCATACGAAGGCTTTCTATCATAGTTTACAGTATAGTCCGATACTGATCCGATACGTCCGATACTGATACAGTTTTGTATGTCCCGATCCGATACTGACCGATACCGACATTGGGGCTCTTTTCCGATCAAGTCGACAAAGAAAATTGAATGAAGAAGACCAATCGGCAAGGATGTAAAATTATAGTAAATCTGTAAAAACATGTAAAAGAAGAGAACGTGTCTATTGCATGTGAACCAATCGAAAGAGTGATTACTAATTCATTCAATTTTAAAACTAATAAGAAATAACACTGAAAATACTTCAAATTATGCCTAAATGTATCAAATATATTTTCTAAAATATTAATAATTTATTAGTAATTATTTGATTTTCGATACCAAAAAATTTGATATTTCGATCCGAAATAGCCGATACTGTCGATCCCGATACTCGTAGAAATGGTCCGATGCCGATACTGGAACCTTGCTTTCTATTTGTGTAGTCTCACATGGAAGAAGGTTCGCTATTGTTTCTCATTTGATGTTATTGAGATCTTTTTCCATTTTCTTTGCACTTAAATTACCTAGAACATAATTTATGGGCATACTAAAGACGAGTTCGAACTTGCTGATTTCGGTCTCCTCCAAGAACATACTCGATGCTGAAAGAAAATCTGTCCCACATTCCTTTTCATTCTCTTACTCTCGAAACAATGTTCTCATGAACGAATTTTTGTTAATTCTAACTAGTTATTGTTGATGTATGGGGGTCATAGAAAACTAAAAGAGCTATAGAAATAAATCTAAAGGGAAGATAAATGTTTTCTTGATAAGTGAATATTCCAATTAGTTGATCATTACTTGCAAGTTCCTATTTGATAATTTGGTTTGATATGATATTGTAGTCCAATTAATCACATAGTTCCCATCGTTCCTGAGGCGTGAATATTATGAACTAGTGCTTGCCAACATAATGTTAATAAATTGCGAGGGATATAGGAGTTGAAGGTAATTTAAAATAAGGATACACTAACAAGAACCATTCCTAAAAGCATCTCATAATCAACGCAAGTATATAAAAAAAAAAAAAAGACAAATCCATTGCGTATAAAATAAGAGAGAACTAAGTTGGAACGTGTTGACCAGAGACTAATTTAACATCCATGATTAGCCACAATCCAAAAACAAAAGCATTCATTTAGCATATTTATGTATGTCACTTTTTGCGAGCAGTTGAAAATTGAATTTTTGGAAGAATTATTATTTTGCTAAGAGGATTAGAAAAAACAAAGGTATCATATGTCATACTTGTATGGAAGTCAGCAGTAAGAACAGTGACTCATAAATCATCATCATTCTGATGAGAGCTAAAAAGGTGTGACCTCAAATGGCACATAACTACATAAGTAAGCATAATTACACTGAGCATGTTTTAGCGTCTAAGCAATCTCAAGGGTTTGATTAGGAAGAGAAAAGGAAAGGAATTAATTATTAGTTAATCCTTTTTTTTTTAAATTGTAATTTTTATTTAAAAATAATTGGTGTTTGGAAAGGTCCAAAAAATTGGGAAAAAAGTAAATAATTAGGAGGTGGAAAAGTAAATTATGAGATGGGTGAGGGAATCATTTTCTTCAATAATTTTCTTTTTCTTGGAAATTAATTTTCTTTTTTGCTATTTTTTTTTATATCAAAATACAAAAAATGAATGACTTTTTTTTGTCAAGGTTCTAATTCTACGAACCAAACGTGACCAAAAGGTTCATCAACCAATATTTCATCAAACTACAAACAAATATCGGACTTGAACCAAATTGACATCATGACAAAAGAAGAGGAAAGATGGAACAGAGTATAAAAATAAAATAAAAATCAACCGGTTTTACCGATTAAAAGTTAATCAACCTATGGACATGAGTCCGAGAATGATAGATTTTTGCCAAAAACAGACCATTTAGGAGGGTCACTGCAGATCGACATCGAAGGCAGCCCAAATCTAGGTCGTGATGCTTCCTTTATTTACACATGGCCGTCTCCTATCCCCTGGATGCTGGTGGGGAATCCATTATCGGGTTGTTGTCCTGCTGCGTTTGGCCCGTCCTCTAGGCACCTTTGGAAGGCAGGGAGTGTGACAACGTATGGATTCACAATCCACTGTCTTGATTCACTTGGCTACATCTATCCCTGCTAGCACGCGATCAGATATTTTATTAATCCTCCCTATGATTTTATCTTTCAAATTTTGACTGTTGAACAGTTCTGGACTTTCGAAGGGATGAAACTGGGGAGGAAAAAGATTGGGTTTTTTCCCCACTTATTAGAGTGTAACACTAATTAACACAGGATTATTGCTGTGGAGTCTTAAAATTAAGTTGATTGATACCAAAACATCTATACCATCTCAAAACAAGTAAGAAGAATGATCATCATCATCATCATCTTGCACACAAGCCCATGATAACTAACTAAGGACAATATATATATTTTTTGAACGTTGACCATCCTTCGGATCAGGAGACGAGCCACCTCTCCCCCTCCTCCTCCCCCCCACCTGCAACCAGACACATCCCTCCTCCCTCGTCGCCGCTGCCGCTGCCGCTGCTGCTGTCCTGCGGCAGCGCGCGGTTCTTCCTGCGGCCGGCGCCCACGGGCACGTTGCGTAGCGCCCCGCCCGCGGTCCAGTAGCGGTGGCAGGCCTTGCAGAAGTGCCTCGGCTGGTTGACGTTGTAGTTGTTGAAGTAGCAGAACTTGGTCTCCTTGCTCTTGCACCTCGGGCACGCCAGCAGGTGCCCCGGCCCCATCTTCGTCCCCGACGTAGTCGTCGTCGTCCTCGCCTTGGTAGTATTATTCTCCAAGCTCTCCTCCTCTTGATCCGCTATAGTTATACTACTATCATCATCTTGATCTTGACCGTCTTTCTCCGACGCCAGTACGATCGTCTTCCCGAACAGTTTGAAGCCAGATGACGACGACGAAGAAGGCTCGCCATTGATGTCCATGAGAGAGAGAGATTCTAGGCTGAGAGATGGTGAGGCATGCGGCGGCTATATAGAGGCTGGGGAGGAGATGGAGCTAGCGTGTTCTTTGTTGAAGTCGTCGCCAATGAGTACATGACAAGTAAAGGAAGAGAAGGCTCATGCCGAGCATTATTAGTAAAGTCCATCCTACATTTTAGATTGACAAATTCAAATGGCACTATAAAACTTAGTTAGGCTAGACCAATTTTTTTTTGGCTCTTGAAAACGGCACTACAAAAATAACTAGGAAATAATTCAAATTTTTACTATTGATAATTACAAATTTGTCACTTCAAAAAATTATTCATCGGACTGTCCATTTCAAATTAATTTTTTTTTATAATCAGAACTGTCAAAATTTTGATAGTCTTACCAATTGTTAGGACTGTCAAATTTTTTTTTAGGAATGTCAAAATTTTGACAGTCCTACCAATTGTTAGGACTGTCAAAATTTTGACAGTCCGGAAGGGAGGGCTACGCGAGGTGACACGAGGGTTGGGCTGCGTGGAGGGCGGAAGGGGGGACGAGGCGGAGGAGCGGGAGGAGGAGGAGGAGGCGGGGGAGGAGGCGGAGGCGCACGCGCGGCGAAGGACTGGGCCGCTGCTGCGCGCGGGAACGGCGGCGAGCGGTGGGGACGGCGGTGAGCGGTGGAGGAGCGGGAGGGGGAGCAGGAGGAGGGAGGTGAAGAGAGTTGGCAGCCCTAGTAAAATTTGGGCTAGCCTGAGTAAATTTTTTTCATAACTGGGCTAGCACCAATACTGGGCTAGCCCTGAGTCTACTTTGTAGTGCCTTTATCACAAGCCTTTTTTTTAGTTATTTATAAGTTTGTCATCGAAAAAATTACTCCAGGCTGTCCAATTTTTGTTTTCAGTACTGTCACTATGTTGACAATCAGTCCTTCCAATTGTAAAAACTGTCAACATACTAATCCTAATAATTAGGAGGATAGAAAAAGAAGAGGAAGCAGCAGAAGTAGCATCAGTAGTAGCAGCAGCGGGCGGCAGTAGGGTGCGGACGACAGCAGTAACAACAACGGGGGGCGGCGACGAGCGGAGGCGGAGGCACATGCAGGGGGCGGGTCGAGGCGCAGGCGCACGCGCGCGCAAGGGCGGCGCACGGCGGAGGCGCACGATGTGTTGTGCCCCGGCAGAGGGATGTGCTCGCGGGGGTCTGCGCGTGACGGAGACCCCCTCCCCCTCCTCCTCTCGCCGCCGCCTCCTCCTCGTCCTCCTCCTCCAGCCTCAGCCTCCGCCTCCTCCTCTCGCCGCCTCCTCCTCCAGCCTCCTCCTCCTCCTCCACCTCCGCCTCCATCTTCTCCGGCGGTTGAGGTTATGCTTGGGTTGTCCTGAGTAAAATTTGGATTGTTCTAGGTAAATTTTTTAAAAACCTGGGTTGTCCTGAAGTAATGGGCCATCCTAAGTAAAATGTTGAGTGCCTTTATAATTTGCCTTTAGATTCTAGATTCAAAATGTAGAAGCTCATTTGTAGAATACTAGTTTCAATTTTTAAATTTTCGATCTCATTCCACCTATAGGTACTAAGAATTGGACCTCCCTATTTCTAGATTCTTTATGTAGGAACTCATTTTGTAGAATAATAAGTCTTAATTTGGAGTCAAACTTTCTAGATTCTATAGTTTACATTAGTTTTTTCACATCATTTTTGACCATACAATCTTTGGGACCAGAGCTCAATTTATCATTTCCTAATATTCTCATACAAACCCAACCATTATACATTTAACTTTTTTTTTTGAAATTTTGGACCCCAAATTGCATTGGAGAATCCTAATCACTAATGATGCTCTTAGAGCATCCACAATGAGAGATGTTTCAAATAATACATTTTGACTTTAGTCAAATTTTGTAGCACTTGAATGCTGCAATAGACACTTGTCCATACTTAAAAAATACTATAAAGCTAAGAGACACTATAGATTTGGTGTGTGTCATATCTCCTTTATATTAATTGTTGGGCCCATCAAAAGTAATCAAATAGAGAAAGAGAATAAAAAGAAAAAAATGGGAGAAAAAATCTTACCAAACAGAAAAGAAAAAGTAACAGAAAAGAAATGATGAAAAAATATGAGATTAATTTTGGGTATTTATTTAAAATATATCATTGTGTGTCAATATCAAAAAAACACTATAAAAATAATAATTTATATAATTTTTAATAATTTAAAATAAGTGTTTGGAGTGTACATAGTGTGGATCCGCCCTTTAACTGCTGTCATTATACTCTATCTTGACTTTATAAAAGCTTCTAATTGTAAAAGTCCCTGTTAATGTATCAAACCCCCCTAAAATATTCATGATTGAGTTCGAGAGTTTTATGTTTCGGAATCTCAGCCACCTGCTATCTGCTCAAGCGGTAGTGTAATATATATACTATTATATAATTCAGATATCAGGATTATTATTATTTTTTCAAAAAATTTACTGTAACAAAATTAAATTATATTAAATTAATAAAAACGAAACAAGTTTACTAAAATTAAAAATAAAAACAGAGTCAGCCAACTCAGTTGGCAAAAAACACAACAGAGCGAACACGTAGGCAAAAATAACCAAATGTGGACCCCACAGACCAATTTTTGCCAACAGTGTTGGCGGAAATTGTCGGCCAACAGTGTTGGCAAAAAATGGCCTGTGGGGCCCGCGGTTGGGTTCGGGTGTTTGGTTTGGTTGGTTTGGTTTGTTTTATTAGTTATGTTTTGGTTTTTTTTATTTAGTTTTTTTGAATTAGTTTAGTTTTGGAATTTGGTTTAAGAAAATATATTTTAACGAATAAAATTAAAATAAATTAATTGTAAAGAAAAATTTACAAAAAAATTTAAAAAAAAACGGTTTGGTTTTTTTAGAAAATTGTAAATAAAAATTTTCCTTAAAAAAACCGGCTACTGCAATGTTTGATAAGAAAAAAAAAACTAAATAAAGAAAAAAACTAGTATTTATTTGTGTCCTCTAATTTTCTGTTTATTTTAATGGTTTAGTTTTTTTTTATATGAAAAAAAAGACTTAAGTAAAGAAGAAAGACAAATAATAGGTTGGGGAATAATTTGGTTTTTATTTCGGTTTGAAATTGGGTCTAGGTCTATGGATTGATGTTGGTTTAGTAGGTGGTTTATGTCCAACGGCTATTTCACAACCGCTCTTTCAATGGCTCTTATTTTTTCAACGTTCATATCCAACATTCATCTAACGGACGTTTCGAAGTTACCTATATAAACGTAGTATTTGTTTGATATCAGCATATCAAACATTGCAATCAAAAAATTTATTTCTTTCCATACGAAGTTTCTTTCTTTCCACACAGGAGAAGCTGAGTTCAATATACAATCTGTGAAGTCCATTTTCTTGTTGCCATGGATCGAAGTATAACAATACTATGCTCGCTTGGTGGTGTACTAAATGGGTTAGCTTATGAAGGAGGTTTAGTTGAAGTTCTTTTAATTAATCGAAATATTTCGTTTGATAATTTACGTAATCTAATAATTAAAATATTTTCTATTGACTATGAATTTTTATTGGTACATATTTATCTATCTAATTGTATAAATTTAGTTAGTGAGGAAGTATGAAAATTTATTCTTGAAGTTAATATACAATCACCGTATATTAATATTTTTGTGACTCCACCACCACCACCAATAATTAGTAGTGCTCATAGTTCTTCTTACCAAGTTATTTCATTTACTGAAGAAGAACATAGAGTAGATGATGGTAATACCGACGATGAAAATAGTGATGATTTAATAGAAAATATAGATGATATACTTGATGATAATGTTGATAGTTTAAACAATTTATTCATTGGAAGAGAATTTATAAATCGTCATGCATTTAGAAGTTTTATTAGTGATATAGAAATTGCAAAAAAAATTATTGCAAGGCTACTGGAAACAATGCCACTGGAATTGTATATAAATGTAACGTTTCTAGTTGTAATTGGAGACTGTACCTAAAGCCATTGGCAACGGCGAAACATTCGTCATTAGTACTGTAAACCCCCTGAATTTTTCAATTTATTAAATCTTGGATTTTTCCCAATTTTCTGGAATTTTCTGAGAATTTTCTGTAATTAAAATCAAGGTTTTCAATTAATAAATAATTTTTAATTGGCAATAAATAATATTAAAATATCATGAAAATAATATTTTTGGGTGTAAAATGGAAAATTGGACTTAGGGTAATTTTTCTGGATTTTTCTGGGCCTCAGACCTATTTTTAAATGCCTGAAAACTAATTAATTAATTAATTAATTAATTATCTATTTATTTAATTATTTATTATTTATTATTTATTTTATTTTTTATTTTATTTTATTTTTCCTGGCCCATTGGGCCGCGGCCCAGCCCGCTAACCGGCCCAGACCCTACCCTATCGGGTCGGGTCGGGTTCAACCGAACCCGACCCGCCGTCAGCCTGACTCGCCAGCCTAGTCTCCCCGACCCAGCCTTCGTGCCCGCGTCCGGCGCCGCACCGCCCGCCGCACCGGCCGGCCACCTCGCCCCCACGTCGCCCGCACCCCTCGGCCGACCCCGTCTTCAGCGCCGCCCTCCCCGGCCCTCGACGCCTCCTCCTCCTCCTTTATAAACCCCCCCTCGCGGCTACACCCCTCCAGCCTCCTCCTCCGACCACCGCCTAGCGCCGCCGCCGTCCTCTCCTCGCCGACCGCCTCGACAGCTCCGCCCTGCACAGCCGCCCCTCCTCTGCTCCTCCTCCGCCCTCCTCGGCGTCCGGCCAGCAACAACCGCAGCAGCAGCACGAGCAGCTCCCCACCGCCGCTGCCGGCCGCCCTGAGCCGCCGCTCCGCCCGTGGACGCCGCGCCGCCCCTCGGCGAACCATCCCCCGCCCTCGCCGACGCATCTCCGGCCAGTCCCCGCCGTCCACGGCCGGAAATCCACCTGAACCCTAACCCTAGCCCTATTTCCCCTTCGCGTGTCCGACACGAGTCGGACATGTCTCGACCCTGATTTTCGGGTCCCCTTCAGGTGCGTGTAACTTTCGCCTCGTAGCTCTGTTTCCATTTTCGCAAATTGCGTTGTGAAGCCTGTATGACCCTCTCGGTGTCCGGACAAACTGTTCGGGACATCGCGTCTTGTGGTGATCGCACACCGCGATCCAAAAACAGGAAAAATCAGACCCTGTTTCACCCCGGAACTGAGTGCGCCCCGCCAAACGGGAAGACTTGGTCGCGTGCGGTCTTCACAGATACGTGCGCATCGTCGATACGGACGTGTGAGATTTCGTGGAAGCTGATTCGGGTGTGCGTGCACACCGGAATCAACGCGTATCCGCGGACATCGTCCCGTATCCGACTTTTCGGCAATTCGCCCTAACTTCTTGTACACTCGTCAGATCGAGACGAAACTTGCGCCATCGGACTCGTAGCGATACGCTGGTCCTATGGGTCAAGTTTGGTTCGATTCTGAGAACGTTGACGAAATCGCGTGTCGTGGGCTCCATAGGCCCCGCTCGACGGGCGATTTTGTCTTCGGCTCATCGGAATCCAAATCTGGAAGTTCCGTTGGGTTCGTATCAGCGTTCCTGACTTGTTGACACTAAGTTTGGTGAATTTGGAGACCTTTGACCCGGACACGTTTTTCGGTGCAAAGCGGGCCTACCGGCGGACCCCGTTTTGACCCGAAACTGTCGTTTTTGCCCTTGTCACAAATTGGACCCAAGGACAGGCATTTCTAGCTATTTGACATCTTCTGAGAGTGATGATAATGTCTATTTCAGCTTTTGGACTCATCTCTGGAATTTTCCCCCAAGAGCCAATATTAATCAGATCCAAACAACAGGCAAGTACCTGCACTTCAAGTTAATCTTTATATATTGTGATAATTAATTCCCTGCCTTACATGTACCCTTGATGATTACACCTAGTGTTAGAAATGCTGGATTTTATGCCTTGAATATTGGAGTTCCTGTCTTGTTTTCATGTCGGGTGGGAGAATACCTAGAAGGCATGTAGTTTACCCTTCCCCTTGTCATGTTTAATAGCTGTTGGTACACGACTGTACCTCAGCCGGATCTCGATTTCCCCTGTTTAATAGCCGTTCATGACGGCCGGATTAGCCTTATAAACCCCTACATGCCAACTATGTATTCTAAAAATAAACACAAGTTCACACAGATAGTTTCTGGTCTTGTTATATATCTTGCTGACTGTTGTAGTTTCAATTCCTGTTTCATTTATTTCTGCTTTCTCGTATTCCTGCTTACAGCTTTAACTCTGAGATCATGATGTTCTGTTATGCAGTTTCTTAACTTGATATTCAATATTAATTGTCATAAATATTTAGTTTAACCTTGTTGTGCACTGTGTACTTTGCTCCTTTTCTGACTGGATCTGTTGATTTAGGCGATGATGAGGATCTTGCCCCTACTTATTATGGTCCCTATGAGGGGACCGATGATACCTATGAGGAGCCAGAACCCACCCAGGAGACCCCTACTGCAGAGTAGCTAGTAGTAGCTTTCTTTATTTATATTCTTATCTCATTTATCGGGTTTGTCCCCGATTTCATTCTGAATTGCTGTACTAAAACATTTGAATATGTTATCATATTTATTTTCAGTTGCAATCTTAAGTTCCAATTCTCATTATTATCTCGCCTATGTTAATTGTGAATGAGCTAGTTTAGTAAACCTGGAATTGACCTAGACAGCGTACTACCGCCGACTCTGCGGCGTAGGCTGGACGTACCCACGCACTCGTGCCCGAATTTCCGGGTGCGGATCGTGACAAGTACGCTAGAAAATGTACATTCTTGTTTAACTATCAATTATATCCAATTGCTTATACTGTTGCTGAGAGCAAAAACACGGATTCTTGGACTTGGTTTTTAAACGGTTTAAAAACATCTTTTGAAGGTAGTTTTAATGCGTGGGATACAATTTCTTTTATATCAGATAAACAAAAATGATTAATAAATGTCATGCGTGCTACTTTTCCAGAATTACCTCATTTTTATTGTATTCAATATTTTAAACAAAATTTAAAACAAGTATGTAGACTGCCTTATTTTCAACGTAAATTAGACTACCTTGCAAGATGTTATAATGAGACAGATGCGAATATTTGCTTTGAAACAATTAAGGCTAAAAACATCGATGCTTACAATCGGCTTGTTGGAGTAAATGATGAAGCTCGTGTTTTATCACACTGGATAACAACTTATTCTTCTTGTCCTAGATTAGATATTAACACGTCGAACCTTGCTGAATGCTTCAATAACTGGGTTAAAAACTTACGCGATAAACCAATAACAACACTACTTGATGGTATTCGAACTAAAATTATAACACTTCAGGACAAAAATTGGCAAAAAGCTGAAAATCTTGCAACTGACTATTGTCCGAAGATGTTAAATACTATGGCCAGTATCACAAGAAAAAGACACCAGCTGCAAATATTGAGTATAGTTGGTTATTTGTTTCAAAATACTAGATCGTGAAATAAACAGAACATATGTTGTTAACTTAGATGAAAAATATTGTACATGTTTTAAATGGTATCATACTTGTCTGCCATGTGTAAATGTATGTTATGCTTGTAATTCTAAAAATATTAGCATCGAGAGTTTTTATCCAGGTATTTTTCCAAAGAAGCATTAAGAAGTGTATATGAGCCGCACTTGGAGCCAATTCTAGTCCCTTACAACATTTAAAGTACATTGGTTATAGGCAACATTGGAGTATCAGATGTACGACGGAAAGCGGAAAGACCAAAGAAGAACCGAATCATGACGAAGGATCAATCATCAAGAGATCTCCGATGTAGCAATTGTAATGGTTTAGGACACAATCGAAGAAGATGTACCAACCAACCAAGAGAATAAATGTATTGGCATAGATTTTCTTAGAAAAGTTATAAGTTCATTGATGTAATTTTATTTCTAATACATAATTTCTAATAAAACCTAGTAGTAGAAGATTTTCATTCTCTGCCTCTTGCCATCCTGTCATAATACCTACGAGGCCTTGGCCTAAGACCAAGTCTATTTCTTCTTGCTACTGTATCCTCGTGTCTCTCCCATGGCAATGGTGCCCATGGGTCAAATTTATCAGTCTCATGTGTCTGCACCGGCGCTGTTGGAGTCACAAATAACTGAGTCCATTAGTTGAGACGACTATACCGCGGGCTGTATCTCCAATCTAGAATTCCACTGTGGAATCATTTTGCTTGCTCTTTTAGTTGCACTCCCTCTACTACGGTTTAAATATGGTGGCTCATCAGAAATCTTTTGTTTCACCCAGAATTGTCGCATAACGCGATCAGCTGGATGATACATGATTTTACCGTTGAATATTAGGAAACAACTATGGATACTAAGGTCATAGGCTATTGTTTGTATTTCAATAAGATTATGCTCAATCTGGTACGGACAATATATCACCTATTTTATGACAAAAAATTATAAGATAATGGTCATAATGGATTTATAAAATAATAATCCAAATATTTTACCTCGTTATACTTCAGTGTATCAAATTAGACCCGGTATAAAAAGATAACCGTATGTTCACAGTGTACTGGATCTGCTGCATCCGCAGTCCACCATAAAGCTGACAGGAAGACACCAACGTCGGTATTTGTCACGCCCCAGTCCCAAAATACCAAGGGACCGGACGCGTGGCAATGGCCAACAGCACACACCGATGGACAAACCCAATTTAATGGATCCATCGGGGCATGCTTAAGCTGTAATATCACAATAAATAGGTCCAATGATACAAGTCACAGTCTATACTAATCTCATCCACAACAGATAATCACAGATCACATGCCTGAATAAATGTAAATAGAAATAAACTAGCATATCTCAATAAAGGTGTCTCGAAGAACAATCCGAGAATAAGTCTGATACATCAATGAAATAGACTGGAAATAAAATAACTAGAAACAGAAATAAATGAGTATCTCACGCCAATACTCAAGAGAAGTCCTCTGGTATGATCTCGTCCTCAGATCCTGCTCCTGCTCCTGGTAATGCTCCTGTACTGTATAACTCTGGGTGGATCTCCTCTGCTTATCCTGGGGACATAGTCCGGATCCAGGTCCTCAGGGGACATACAAGGTACAGATAATACAAGCCAAAATGCAGTATAATAGTATATGAAGTAAATAGGGTAAACTATATAACCAGCTAAGTGATATGCAAGTTGAGAGTTTTAGTCATACTCGGGCTGAGACTACTACAGGATCAGTGTCGGAGAAACCCATAGCAGTATTTTCTCGAAGGGCCAGAACTGGTGCCATAGCTCTGTGTCAGAGACTAAGACACATCCAGATGAAAATATATATATATATATAATATAATCAGCCTTTTGTATGGTAAATCTCTCTCCACCCAATGTAATCTCACGTCTCATATCCATGACACGCAGAATCAAAGCTAATGCATCAAGTCATATAATGTCTAAGCATGTATAATGTATATGTCATAAACCTGTATCCTATACAGAATCACCATAAATATCTCAGGAAGATTCTGTCACATGTAAAGTGTCAAGTGTCCTGGGGTATAATGTACTTGATACGACAAGTACGAGAATGTAAAGGGGTCACGAATGTCCATGTCTAGATGACAATACACAACACTGCGTACAGTGTTGGCACCCGACTAATAATCAGACGCTGAGTAAGTCACACGATCCTAGGTCAAGCAGGCACAAATATATATATAGTCAAAGGAATGAATAACAAGAACTGCAAGTTTGGCAAGGTACACTTGCCTGGAATTTTGGCTCCAACTGTAGCTCTGGTCTCAGTGGAAATTATAGGGACTCCTCCGGTTGCTGAAATAAACATCACCATTAGATTCAGAAAATATCAAATAGCTAGAAACGCCTGTCCTTAAGTCCAATTTGGACACAGGGGCAAAAATGACATTTTCGGGTCAAAGTAGGGTCCACATATGGGCCGCTTCGCACCGAAAAGCGTGTCAGGGTCAAAGGTCTCCAAATTCATCCAACTTAGTGCCAATAATTCAGGAACGATGATACAAACCCAACGAAACTTCCAGAACTGGATTCCGATGAGCCGATCACAAAACCGCCCGTCAAGTGGAGCCTGTGGGGCCACGATACGCGATTTCGTCGACGTTCTCAGAATCGAACCAAACTTGGGTCACAGGACCAGCGTATTGCTATGAGTCCGATGGCGCAAGTTTCGTCTCGATCCGACGTGTGTACACAGTTACGACGTGTTCCAGAATGGGCGGATACGGGGCGTTGTCGGCGGATACGCGTTGATTCCGGTGTGCACGCACATCCGAATAATCTTCTGCGAAATCCCACACGTCCGTATCAACGACGCGCACGCTTCGGTAAAGATCGCGTGCGACCAAGTCGTCCCGTTTGGCGGGGCGCACTCAGTTCCGGGGTAAAACGGGGTGTTAGTTTTCCTGTTTTTGGATCGCGGTTTGCGATCACCACAGGACGCGACGCACCGAGCGAGTTGTACGGGCATCGAGGGGGTCACACAACCTACGAGTCACAACTGACGGAACAGAAATCGGATCAGCGAGGAGAGAGGAAATGCTACCTGAACAGGGCTCCGTGAAGACTGATTTTTCCGTGTTCGTGTCGAGCTTCGTGTCCTACGTCCGTGTCCGGTACTGTTACTGTGTCCGTGCTGCGTTAGGGTTAGGGTTTCTGTCGTGGCGGAGCAGCGAGGTGTTCGAGGGCTGCTCGAGGCCGACTAGGGCATCTAGGCGGAGGGGGGAACCGAGGTCGGGGAGATCGTCGGCTTGGGCAGGCTGTGGGAGGGTCGTGGTACGGCGCTGTGGATCGGGGAAGACGAGGGACAGGGCGGAGCAGTTCGTCGTGTCACCCCCATTTTTTGGATTAGGGGTATTTTCGTCTTTTCGTAATTAATGAGTAAATGACTGCATGATAATTGATTATTCTCAATTTTTGTGACTTTATTTTGTTGCACCTTACCGTCATTTCGAATTTTAGAACACCACTTGCATTCACTTTTATTAAATTGATTCATAAGTCGAACTTGTACAACTTTTCATTGTTTAGACACCTTGGTGCAAGAGTACATTGAGGTATCCATTCCGTTGGACGATACGTAAATAAACCCAAATTCTCCTTTAGGTGTAAATTCCATAAATTCTTGGAAGTGTGTAATACAACATCAATTTTCGTGAACCATGGCCTCAGACCATCTAACCAAAGCATTCTAGCAATTTCTTTATTAATTGAAATTCCAACCATTGTAATACCCATTAGAAAGCCCAATCCCAAGAAGGCCTTGACCAGTCCTAATTCTAAGTCAACCCAAAGTCTACTATGATTACATATATATACATAAGTATTGCTTCCCTATTTCCTTCTCAATCAAAACCTAATACACCAGTCGACCATCTCTGACCACCCCCGACTTTACTGTTCCTCGTCGGACCCCGAGCGCCGAACAGCCCGCTGACCCTGAGCGCCGAACAGCCGCTGATCCTGAGCGTCGAACAGCCGCTGATCCCGAGCGTCGAACAGCCGCTGACCCCGAGCGCAGGACCCGCTGACCCCGAGCGCAGGACCCGCTGCCACCGAGCCTAGATGCTGCCCCGCCTGAACGCCGCGTCGAACCAGCCTGAACGCCGCGTCGAACCCGCTGAATGCTGCGTCGAACCCGCTGAACGCTGAACCAAGCCCGACTGCGTTCGCCTGGAGCCGTCGCGACCTGCTGCTGTCGACGCCGAGTACCCCGCCGCTCGTCAACACCACTTCAATCGACCGACCACCCCCTGATCGTTGACATCATCGTCCTCATCATCGTGCCGCGTGCAGGTTCGCTCCTGTCCACGTTCCCGTCATTTCCTGTGATATATATATATATAGCTATAAGGACGTATGTATATACGTATTTGCATGCGTATTGGTATATTGGTATGTATTTTATATGTTCCCAGCTAATATCTATATACATACGTATAAGTAGTGTATAGGTATCCCCTAGTATATAAATACGTGTATTATAATCATAATTAATGAATATTAATGCAGATGCTTATGAACCGTATAATTCTCAATCAGCATAATACATACATATATAGAAATGTGCATCGTATGAATTGAATTAAGTATAAACATATGAATATCTATTAATTGTGTAATTAATTAGTACTACTAGATACGTTAGTCGTAGTATGTACTATGTAATATATGCCCTAGATGACTTGAATGTAACCACGAAAACCCCGTCATTACATTGACCTGTGACCATGTAGTATGTTAGCAGACTGCCATATATACACCGACGTACTGGCAAGACCATATTATTGACTGTCTGTTATGCACAACAACGACATACGTGACCACCCCTAGTGTAGCCTGTTGAGATCATTATGTTGATTGTGTGCTAGAGTATTGTCTGATGAAGTATTGTATTATATGCTATGTCTATAGGACTGTTGGATCATTCAGACGATACCTTGGAACCCAGACAGTGGTATTGCCAGCTAAGGACCACAGGCGAGTACATTCTCTGACAGTTTCCATTATGTTGATTATCTCTATAATTCTTGTTATATAGCGTACATGACTCTGACACTGTTCTTTACACGAGTTGGCATCATTGAGACCTGTCACGAGGAGTCGTGATTGGAATCCATCGTGCTAGCTAGAAAAAATGGGGAAATATGAGTAGTTTGTGTGATCATACCCAACTTTACATGCAGCATTAGCTCACCCACATCTCACGTCGGTGCAGCCTTACCCTTACATGCCTCATCGCTGTTACATCTGGTTATCCTGACCTGTTGGGGATGATCGCTAATCCATGTAATGAGTCATATAGTCCCAAGCCGATCACATGATATACTGATGTTTCACATACTTAGATAGATGATTTCTTGACATGTATCTTGGTAGATTGATCTTGTATTTCCATATGTTCTAGTTGCTGTTATTATACACACTTATATACCAGTTTTTTGTACTTGCGTACACTTGTAGTTCTATTCCTTGTTAGATGCATATTGATGATGATGTTCCAGTACTTGTTCCAGTATTTCTCATGGCCAGTATTTCATTCTGTCTTGTATTTCTTTACACTGTATTATAGTTTTTGTCAATATTTGTGGAACTGCTGTTAGAGGTGTATTTTTGTTCCAATCCTGACTGAATATTTTTTCCAGAGAATCTTGAGGATTTCTGTACCACGCACTATGGACCAGGTATAGATGCAGACTATGTACCAGAGATCCTAGAGGAGACTATGCTTCTAGATGAGACATTGCCTACAGCTATCTAGATAGTATTTATTTATGCTTGAGACTTATGGAGGTTATTTCAGTTTATGTTTAGACTTATGTTAAGTTTAATTGGAGACTTGTGTTGGACAGCTAGACTACGAGTTATCTTCATGTTTGAGACAAGGTGTTTAACTATGTCATTTCCTTTTTATCTTTTATCGTGCCTTATAGTTGTTGTGATTGAGTTACTTGTGAGATTATTGTGAGATGTATGTTGACCTCCTTATGGAGATGGACATCATTGACAGGTGTTAGCTGTATAGTATTACTGTAACCTAGACAGCGTTCTACCGCCGATGCTGCGGCGTAGGCTGAACGTACCCACGCTCTCGTGCCCCTATACCGGGTGCGGGTCGTGACACGTTTTTAGTGGTGGCCCATGCAGGTCTAGTTTCGCAAGTTATGCGATATCATGGTAGTGCGACAACTTAGTTGTACTGCTGCGAGCCTGTGCTAGGATATAGGAAATATGATCTAGGATGAGAATATGCTCAATCACACTAGGAAATTCTGAACTTCATATTGCTATTCTAATGGATTGCTTCCTTTAGCACTGAAGTGTCCTTCTTTGATAATATCACATCTATCACCTTAATTGATTCTTTGATCTGTATTCAGGATGTCGCCGAATACTAGATCCATGAGAATGGGAGCAGCTAATTCAGAGAGGACTGCCACCTCTCAACCTGACGAATAGATACCTGGAGATTCTCCTACATCTCCTGTTCGTGTGGGAGTGTCTGCAACTAACGGGATTCCTCCTCCACCTATACAGAGGATTGCCCCAGCTATGACAGACAACCTTCCACCACCACCGACACCGATTCCCGGAGGAGTGCCCGCTGACGGGGCATAAATATTCGCATTGATGCAGGGCATGCTAGAGGCCCAGAGAGTAACAGCAGAGGCTCAGCGTGTTCAAGCTGAGGCTCAGAGAATGCAAGCAGAAGCACACCAGGCGCAGACCGAACTGATGAGAGAGAGCATGGAGAATGCTCATCAGGTGACTCTCCAGGCTGTGGAGAGAGTAACACAACAACCGCAACATCAAGGTCAACAACAACAGAGGCACGGTACAATAGTGGACTTTAAGAGGATGATGCCTCGAGAGTTCAAAGGCACAGAAGGAATACTATATGCTGAAGAATGGTTAGAAGACATAGAGAGGAATCTGCGCTTATCACAGATTCCAGAGATTCTTCAGATAGAGGCCGCTGGCAGCCAGATGTTTGATATCGCACTGACGTGGTATCGTACAGAGCCGAGACTCGCCGTTGAAGGACTTACTTGGGAGGACTTTAAAGGAACTCTTCAAAGAGAAATTCTTTCCTGACGTAGCCTTGGGAGCATTAGAAAGTCAGTTCCATGACTTAGTCCAAGGAGGTATGTCAGTCGACGAATATGCTGCAGAGTTTTATCGATTGAGTCGATTTGCACCATCGATGGTTCAATATCCAGGAGACAGAGCACAGAAATTCAGAAAGGGACTAAATAGGGAGATCAAGTCTCGTACTTCGGGACGACGTACTGCTACATTTGAAAGTATTCTGATGGATGCCCAGATTGTCGAAGACGACTTGGACCTCAGGCCCAAGAGAGGACGTGATACATCCGGAGCAACATGAGGTAACACAGGACCAGCCAAGCGCCCATATTTTCAACAACAATATAGGCAACACCAGCAACAACACCAGCAACAACACCAGCAGCAATACCAGCAACAGATACCAGTTCGAGGACATGCTCAACAACAGCAACCACAAAGACATAATCAACTCGTTGCCCCATGTTCGTATTGCGGAAAGATGGGACATACAAGAGACATCTGCAGGAAAAGGTTGGGCACTTGCTTATTGTGTGGATCAGCAGCACATCAGTTGAGGGACTGCCCAGCTATTCAGACTCGCCAAGGAGGAGGAGCAGCTCAGAGAGGACCAGCCAGAGCACCTATTGCACCAGGAGGCCAGCAGAGAGGACCTCCACTTCCATCACAGCAGGAGAGGTTTGCTCAGCAGCAGCAGCAACAGAGAGGAGCACCACAAGGACGAGCTTACGCCATGACCACTGAGGAGGCCGAGCCAGCTGGAGACGTGATTTCAGGTTCAGTTTTACTTGATTCTATTCCAACACTTGCATTATTTGATTCTGGCGCTTCCCATAGTTTCGTATCTGTATCCTATGTCATTAAACATCATTTAGAAATGGAACCATTAGATAGGACTTGCAAGATCACGACAGAAGGAGGCATTATCCTAGTCCGTGATTGTTGCAAGGACCGGAGAGTGTCATTGGAAGGCCGAGAATTGAGCGTGAGTTTACTCGTCATGCCACTTCCAGAATACGATATTGTACTCGGAATGGATTGGTTAAGTAAACACCATGCTTCTATAGTTTGTCACGGAGTAGAGTAGTATTTCGACCACCAGGAGAGCCAGAGTTTGAGATTGCCAGAGGAGTAGAGGAGCGGAGCAGAGGCACTTTTTGCGGAGCCAGGGTAGAAGAAGAAGAGATACCGCATCCACTTATAGCGGAGTTCCTGGATGTATTTCCAGAGGAGTTGCCAGGTTTGCCACCAGACAGAGATGTTGAGTTCTCTATAGACTTTATACCAGGAGCGGAGCCTATTTCGCAACATATCTATAGAGTTAACAACAATGAGTTGGTAGAACTAAAGAAACAAGTTGAGGAGCTGCAAGACAAAGGTTTTATTAGGTCCAGTTCATCGCCATGGGGAGCACTGGTATTATTTATACCAAAGAAGGATGGCACGGTACGTATGTGTATCGATTATAGAGCTTTGAATAACCTCACTATCAAAAACAAATACCCTCTGCCGAGGATAGATGATCTTTTCGATCAATTGAACGGAGCGAAGGTGTTTTCAAAAATAGACTTGAGGTCAGGCTATCACCAGGTGAAAGTACCGAAGACCGCCTTTCGAACCAGATATGGCCAGTTTGAATTTACAGTAATGTCGTTTGGTTTAACCAATGCACCAGCAATATTTATGAACTTGATGAACAAGGTGTTCCACCAGTACCTTGACAAGTTCGTAGTAGTGTTTATTGACGACATTCTAGTATATTCAAAAACTCCAGAAGAACATGAAGAGCACCTGAGAATAGTCTTAGAAACACTCAGGAGAGAGAAATTATACGGAAAGCTTTCAAAGTGCAAGTTCTTTCTTGAAAAGGTTGAATTTTTTGGACACATGGTAACGGGTGACGGAATTTCAGTTAACCCAAAAAAGATAGAGGCAGTGAAGTCATGGGCTACCCCGGTACGGTAGCTGAAATCAGGAGCTTTCTCGGACTAGCAGGATACTACAGAAGATTTGTATAAGACTTCTCCAAGATTGCAGAGCCAATGACTAGGCTGACCAAGAAGGATGTGGAATTTGTCTGGACAGAAGAATGCCAAACCGTATTCGATGAGCTGAAGAGGAGATTAACGACAGCACCAGTTTTGACGTTGCCATCAGGGACAGGTGGATTCACTATCTACAGTGATGCTTCAGGAAAAGGGTTGGGATGCGTTCTTCAACAATACGGGAAAGTAATTGCCTATACTTCAAGACAATTACGCCCTCATGAAAAGAACTACCCCACTCATGATCTGGAGTTAGTAGCAGTTATCTTTGCCCTAAAACTGTGGAAGCACTATTTGTACGGAGAGCGTGTGGAAATTTTCACAGACCACAAGAGCTTAAAGTACGTGTTTATACAGAAGGAGCTGAATATGAGATAGAGAAGGTGGTTAGAATTGATGAAAGACTTTGATATCTCATTACAGTATCATCCAGGGAAAGCCAACGTAGTCGCGGATGCCTTGAGCAGGTACCCAATGGCTATGTGCTTGACTTCGAATAGACACTTATTAGCTAATCTTGAGAGCTTGGAAATTGAGGTATTAGTTCCAGGAGCTGAGATTCAGATATGGGGACTGCAGATTCAATCAGAGCTGATAGACAGAATTAGAGCTGCGCAGTACGATGATGAGACTCTAAGGAATATTAGGGCACAAGTTCAGGCAGGATTGATAGAAGATTTCACTATTGGGAGTGATGGATCCTTACGACATGGCACGAGGATGTGTGTGCCAAGTGGAGAGCTGCGCAAAAAAGTTTTACAGGAGGCACACCGCTCTCAGTACTCGATGCATCCCGGAGCCAACAAGATGTATCAAGATTTGAGGAAGCATGTATGGTGGTATAGTATGAAGCACGAAGTAGCACGCTTCGTATCCCGATATTTAGTGTGCCAACAGGTAAAAGCAGATCGACAGAGGCCAGGGGGATTGCTTCAACCTTTACCCATTCCAGAATGGAAGTGGGAGCACGTGACTATGGACTTCGTTTCGGGACTTTCTCGTTCTCCAGGAGAAAAGGACGCAATTTGGGTCATCGTGGATAGATTGACTAAATCAGCCCACTTTTTATCTTTTAAAGTGGGTACTTCAACGGAGAAGCTAGCAGAGATGTACGTACAGCAGATTGTCAGATTACATGGAGTTCCTGTGAGTATTGTCTCAGATCGGGATAGTCGTTTCACTTCCCATTTCTGGAGGAGCCTGCAGTCTAGCTTGGGCACTCAGCTCAAGTTCAGTACTGCATATCACCCTCAGACAGACGGGTAGTCTGAAAGGACGATTCAGACCCTTGAAGATATGCTACGCACTTGCGTATTGGATCTCGGAGGCTCTTGGGAGAATCATCTACACTTGGTAGAGTTTGCTTTCAACAAGAGCTACCAGGCCAGCATTGAGATGTCACCATTCGAGGCTTTATATGGACGGAGGTGTCGTACCCCTTTATCTTGGGATGATGTTGGAGAAAGAGCCTTATTAGGACCAAAAATGGTCGTGGATGCAGCAGAAAAGGTAAAACATATCAGAGACAGACTGCGAGCGGCACAGGACAGATAGAGGCATTAGGCAGATAGTCACCGTAGACCCCTAGAGTTTCAGGTATTGTTTTGATTTGTTTTGTTTGGTTTGTGATTGCTTTGTTTAGGTTGCATGTTAAGATCATTGTTCTAGGTTGGCGATTTGGTGTTCCTACGAATTTCTTCGACACGGGGCACGATTCATTTCGGCAGAGGAGGAAAGCTTAGTCCACGATACATCGGGCCCTTCAGTGTTCTTGCAAGGATCGGTACAGTGGCCTATAGACTAGACTTGCCGCCTGCTCTAGATGGAGTGCATAACGTGTTCCACATGTCACATCTGAGACAGTACGTGGCAGATCCTAGTCACGTATTAGATCACTCGGAGATCGAAGTTGGACCGACACTCAGCTATCCTGAACAACCGGTGGAGATCTTGGATCTTAGAGAGAAGATATTGCAGAACCAGACTATTCCCTTGGTTCGTATTGCATGGAGAAATTACTCTCCAGGAGAATCAACTTGGGAGAGAGAGGACGAAATGCGCGAGCGGTATCCATATCTCTTCGAGACTTGAGGTATAATTCATTAATTGATTGCTTGTTCTTGTGTTAGTCATTTTAAATTTTGAGGACGAAATTCTTTAAGGAGGGTAGACTTGTCACCCCCACTTTTTGGATTAGGGGTATTTTCGTCTTTTCGTAATTAATGAGTAAATGACTGCATGATAATTGATTATTCTCAATTTTTGTGACTTTATTTTGTTGCACCTTACCGTCATTTCGAATTTCAGAACACCACTTGCATTCACTTTTATTAAATTGATTCATAAGTCAAACTTGTACAACTTTTCATTGTTTAGACACCTTGGTGCAAGAGTACATTGAGGTATCCATTTCGTTGGACGATACGTAAATAAACCCAAATTCTCCTTTAGGTGTAAATTCCATAAATTCTTGGAAGTGTGTAATACAATATCAATTTCCCTGAACCATGGCCTCAGACCATCTAACCAAAGCATTCTAGCAATTTCTTTATTAATTAAAATTCCAACCATTGTAATACCCATGAGAAAGCCCAATCCCAAGAAGGCCTTGACCAGACATAATTCTAGGTCAACCCAAAGTCTACTATGATTATATATATATATACATAAGTATTGCTTCCCTATTTCCTTCTCAATCAAAACCTAATACACCAGCCGACCATCTCTGACCCCCCCGACTTTACTATTCCTCGTCGGACCCCGAGCGCCGAACAACCCGCTGACCCCGAGCGCCAAACAGTCGCTGATCCCGAGCGACGAACAGCCGCTGATCCCGAGCGCCGAACAGCCGCTGACCCCGAGCGCAGGACCCGCTGCCCTCGAGCGCAGGACCCGCTGCCACCGAGCCTGGACGCTGCCCCGCCTGAACGCCGCGTCGAACCCGCCTGAACGCCGCGTCGAACCCGCTGAATGCTACGTCGAACCCGCTGACTGCTGCGTCGAACCCGCTGAACGCTGAACCAAGCCCGACTGCGTTCGCCTGGAGCCGTCGCGACCTGCTGCTGTCGACGCCGAGTACCCCGCCGCTCGTCAACACCACTTCAATCGACCGACCACCCCCTGATCGTTGACATCATCGTCCTCATCATCGTGCCGCGTGCAGGTTCGCTCCTGTCCACGTTCCCGTCATTTCCTGTGATATATATATATATATAACTATAAGGACGTATGTATATACGTATTTGCATGCGTATTGGTATATTGGTATGTATATTATATGTTCCCAGCTAATATATATATACATACGTATAAGTAGTGTATAGGTATCCCCTAGTATATAAATACATATATTATAATCATAATTAATGAATATTAATGCAGATGCCTATGAACCGTATAATTCTCAATCAGCATAATACATACGTATATAGAAATGTGCATCGATGAATTGAATTAAGTATAAACATATGAATATCTATTAATTGTGTAATTATTTAGTACTACGAGATACGTTAGCCGTAGTATGTACTATATAATATATGACCTAGATGACTTGAATGTAACCACGAAAACCCCGTCGTTACATTGACCTGTGACCATGTAGTATGTTAGCAGACTGCCATATGTACACCGACGTACTGGCAAGACCATATTATTGACTGTCTGTTATGCACAACAACGACAGACGTGACCACCCCTAGTATAGCCTGTTGAGATCATTATGTTGATTGTGTGCTAGAGTATTGTCTGATGAAGTATTGTATTATATGCTATGTCTATAGGACTGTTGGATCATTCAGACGACACCTTGGAACCCAGACAGTGGTATTGCCAGCTAAGGACCACAGGCGAGTACATTCTCTAACAGTTTCCATTATGTTGATTATCTCTATAATTCTTGTTCTATAGCGTACATGACTCTGACACTGTTCTTTACACGAGTTGGCATCATTGAGACCTGTCACGAGGAGTCGTGATTGGAATCCAACGTGCTAGCTGGGGAAAATGGGGAAATATGAGTAGTTTGTGTGATCATACCCAACTTTACATGCAGCATTAGCTCACCTACATCTCACATTGGTGCAGCCTTACCCTTACATGCCTCATCGCTGTTACATCTGGTTAGCCTGACCTATTGGGGATGATCGCTAATCCATGTAATGAGTCATATAGTCCCAAGCCGATCACATGATATACTGATGTTTTACACACTTAGATAGATGATTTCTTGACATGTATCTTGGTAGATTGATCTTATATTTCCATATGTTCTAGTTGCTATTATTATACACACTTATATACCAGTTCTTTGTACTTGCGTACACTTGTAGTTTTATTCCTTGTCAGATGCATATTGATGATGATGTTCCAGTACTTGTTCCAGTATTTCTCATGGCCAGTATTTCATTCTGTCTTGTATTTCTTTACACTGTATTATAGTTTTTGTCAATATATGTGGAACTGCTGTTAGAGGTGTATTTTCGTTCCAATCATGACTGGATATTTTTTAGAGAATCTTGAGGATTTCTGTACCACGCACTACGGACCAGGTATAGATCCAGACTATGTACCAGAGATCCTAGAGGATACTATGCTTCTAGATGAGACATTGCCTACAGCTATCTAGATAGTATTTATTTATGCTTGAGACTTATGGAGGTTATTTCAGTTTATGTTTAGACTTATGTTAAGTTTAATTGGAGACTTGTGTTGGACAGCTAGACTGCGAGTTATCTTCATGTTTGAGACAAGGTGTTTAACTATGTCATTTCCTTTTTATCTTTTATCGTGCCTTATAGTTGTTGTGATTGAGTTACTTGTGAGATTATTGTGAGATGTATGTTGACCTCCTTATGGAGATGGACATCATTGACAGGTGTTAGCTGTATAGTATTACTGTAACCTAGACAACGTTCTACCGCCGATGCTGCGGCGTAGGCTGGACGTACCCACGCTCTCGTGCCCCTATACCGGGTGTGGGTCGTGACACCTTGGCTCAGGCGGCTCTGGGCTTTGCGGGGAGTCGTCGTCGAGAGGTGACGGAGGTGGAAGACGATGTCGGACAGGGTGGCGAGGTCGGGCTGGGGTCGGGCGGCGTCAGCGCTGGAGGGGTTCTGCGGGTCAGGGGAGAGGGGAGAAGTCGGGCCGGCTCTGTGGCGGATGACGGCGAGGGAATTGGCCGAGGGGGACGCGGGTGGTGGCTGTCGAGGGCGAGGGCGAGGGCGATTCGAGGAGGGTCGGCTGTGAGGGGTTGAGGCGGTTGCGGCTAGGCAGCTCTGGCTCGGCGGAGGAGCTAGGGCTCTGGTGGGGCTCTCGGCGGCGAGGAAGATGGAGGAGGAGGCCATGGAGGAGGTCGAGCGGGGGAGGCTGAGGCCGGGCGGAGCGGAGCGGGAGGTCGGGACTGCGGCTAGGTTAGGGTTAGGGTTAGGGCTTGGGATTGGGATTAGGGATTTTGGGATTAGGGATTTTTTTTTTCTTTTCTTTTTTTTCTTTTCTTTTTTTGTTTGTGGAGAAAAACTAGGAAAAGTATGTATTTATACATACAGAAATTTGGACTAGGGTTTGACTTAGGATTTGGGCTGGGTCAATGCTCCTTGGGCTTGGCTTTGGCTCTCATGGGGATGTTGGGCGTTTGGCACGGGTTTAATTCAGTTTAATTCTACATCGATTTTCAGGGCTTTAAAAATGCTTCCGGAGTCCAATAAATTCCCGAAAAATTATCCTATGTCCGGTTTTCCATTTTACACCATAAAATATTATTTCCATAATATTTTAATATTAATTATCAGCAATTAAAAAATTATTTAATTATCAAAAGCCTAGGTTTTAATTACAGAAAAATCCCAAAAAATTCCAAAAAATTATGAAAATTTAAATTAAAAATTCTTGAAAAATCAGGGGGCTTACAATCTACCCAACTTATAAAAATTTCGTCCTCGAAATTAAAATAGGGTAGGGTCTCTCTATCAAATCTTACTTGATTACAGTCTAAAGAATTTCTCTCAGGTGAACATTGCGGTCTCTACCCAACTTAGAATTTACCCATCTATCATCTAAGGCTATCTAAGAAAGCTATGTCCCAAATCATGTTATTGAATCCTCAAAGTTTTTAACACTATCCACGTCATCTATGATATGCCCTTAATCATTTATAAAAGATAGTCACCAAACAATACGACTGACATGCGGGGTATATCTAGTACTGTCTATATATCAAACTTATACCAAGCACGATGTTTCATCTTCCCGAAATAAGGGAAGACGGAGATCAATAATAAAGAGTTCAAGGATGAGGTAATAGAATAGAAGTATCGGGATCAAGGCGTTTAAATAATTCAAAGGGGAATTGTTATGGCAGTTGTGGACTGAAATCCTATTTTGGGCAACTCCTATTCACCTGCTCGCATCGGTATAGTTATGTAACGGATACGATAGGCTTAGACATATCTAGAGGGCAAGTACATTCGTCTACTAATTACTATATATCTCAATCCACGTAAATTAGTTGTACGAAGGGCGAACCAAGTGCACTATGGTTGATCAGACCGTAGTATACTGATTCTGAAATGTATTAGTGTATATGTCCACTAATACATATGTCGTGAACAAGCTCGATAAAGAATAAGCTTGCAAAACTAGGCTATAAAATAGCAGCATAAGTCAAGTACGACAAATTTAAGTTCGCTAGATGATGATGAAAGGAGGTACAAATTAATCAAGTTCACAAAACAAAATAAACAAGCAACCATAATAATAACAGACTCTACAATCTCTACAGTTATCATACAACCTCCTTGTCTAAGTCGCTAGTCGACCAAATAGGGGCAATGACCTCTAAATTCTATTGTCTGAATAACCACTATCTTCTTATACATGTCTAAAGTTGTGTCATCCTAGTTCACTTCATCAATGGGTCAATAGGGCTAGGTGGTACTATGTTGTGAGGCATACTACCAAACTTAAAACAACAAACTAATACTGAAATCGTCTTAAGGATACCGTGGAAACTCTTTTTAAGGTCTACGAGAAGGGGTCTTGGTACTTATTAGGGTATACATAGGTCATGGTCGTCTTAAGCCTTGGTCTTAGTGCCTATAGAACAAGTGTCGATAGTGAGGATAGGAGAGTTACTGGCCGTCGAGGGTAAGGGATCTAACTTGTATCGAGATGGAGGTACTAATTACGCGACTTAAAGCTAAGGGGTAATCATTAGGTCACAATCTACAATAATAACTTAAACTGCCAAGTTCTAATTACCAATCACCTAGAAAAATAAAAAAATTTAGAGTAACAACCAAGATAAACAATAAGAAGCGCACAGGAATCAAGGCAGGATGCAAGTCAAGAAATTAATTCGAATCCGATATAGATGTCAGGAATGATTCAAGCAAGTGGATAAGATTCAAAACTTATCCTATTCTTATTGCAGGCTTGCTCGGTCCCTAAGTTGAAACCGAACAATTTAGTCGTTGACCTACATGGGCCACCACAAAAACTATGTTACGCCCCAGTCCCAAAATACCAAGGGACCGGATGCGTGGCAATGGCCAGCAGCACACACCGATGGACAAACCCAATTTAATGGATCCATCGGGGCATGCTTAAGCTGTAATATCATAATAAATAGGTCCAATGATACAAGTCACAGTCTATACTAATCTCATCCATAATAGATAATCATAGATCACATGCCTGAATAAATGCAAATAGAAATAAACTAGCATATCTCAATAAAGGTGTCTCGGAGAACAATCCGAGAATAAGTCTGATACATCAATGAAATAGACTGAAAATAAAATAGCTAGAAACAGAAATAAATGAGTATCTCACGCCAATACTCAAGAGAAGTCCTCTGGTATGATCTCGTCCTCAGATCCTGCTCCTTCTTCTGGTAATGCTCCTGTACTGTATAACTCTGGGTGGATCTCCTCTGCTAATCCTGGGGACATAGTCCGGATCCAGGTCCTCAGGGGACATACAAGGTACAGATAATACAAGCCAAAATGCAGTGTAATAGTATATGAAGTAAATAGGGTAAACTATATAACCAGCTAAGTGATATGCAAGTTGAGAGTTTTAGTCATACTCGGGCTGAGACTACTACAGGATCAGTGTCAGAGAAATCCATAGCAGTATTTTCTCGAAGGGCCAGAACTGGTGCCATAGCTCTGTGTCAGAGACTAAGACACATCCAGATGACAATATATATATATATATAATATAATCAGCCTTTTGTATGGTAAATCTCTCCCCACCTAATGTAATCTCACGTCTCATGTCCATGATACGCAGGATCAAAGCTAATGCATCAAGTCATTTAATGTCTAAGCATGTATAATGTATATGTCATAAACCTGTATCCTATACAGAATCACCATGAATATCTCAGGAAGATTCTGTCACATATAAAGTGTCAAGTGTCCTGGGGTATAATGTACTTGATACGACAAGTACGAGAATGTAAAGGGGTCACGAATGTCCATGTCTAGATGACAATACACAACACTGCGTACAGTGTTGGCACCCGACTAATAATCGGATGCTGAGTAAGTCACACGGTCCTAGGTCAAGCAGGCACAAATATATATATATAGTCAAAGGAATGAATAACAAGAACTGCAAGTTTGGCAAGGTACACTTGCCTGGGGTTCTGGCTCCAACTGTAGCTCTGGTCTCAGTGGAAATTATAGGGACTCCTCCGGTTGCTGAAATAAACATCACCATTAGATTCAGAAAATATCAAATAGCTAGAAATACCTGTCCTTAAGTCCAATTTGGACACAGGGGCAAAAATGATAATTTTGGGTCAAAGCGGGGTCCACATATAGGCCGCTTCGCACCGAAAAGCGTGTCAGGGTCAAAGTTCTCCAAATTTGTCCAACTTAGTGTCAACAAGTCAGGAACGATGATATGAACCCAACAAAACTTCCAGAACTGGATTCTGATGAGCCGATCACAAAATCGCCCGTCAAGTGGAGCCTGTGGGGCCCACGATACGCGAATTCGTCGACGTTCTCAGAATTGAACCAAACTTGGGTCACAGGACCAGCGTATTGCTACGAGTCCGATGGCATAAGTTTCGTCTCGATCCGACGTGTGTATACAAAGTTACGACGTGTTCCAGAATGGGCGGATACGGGGCGTTGTCGGCGGATACGCGTTGATTCCGGTGTGCACGCACATCCGAATCGTCTTCTGCAAAATCCCACATGTTCGTATCAACGACGTGCATGTTTCGGTAAAGACCGCGTGCGACCAAGTCGTCCCGTTTGGCGGGGCACACTCAGTTCCGGTAAAAATGGGGTGTTGGTTTTCCTGTTTTTGGATCGCGGTTTGCGATCACCACAGGACGCGACGCACCGAGCAAGTTGTACGGACATCGAGGGGGTCACACAACCTATGCGTCATAACTGACGGAACAGAAATTGGATCAGCGAGGAGAGAGGAAACGCTACCTGAACAGGGCTCCGTGAAGACTAATTTTTCCGTGTTCGTGTCGAGCTTCGTGTCCTACGTCCGTGTCCGGTACTGTTACTGTGTCCGTGCTGCATTAGGGTTAGGGTTTCTGTCGTGGCGGAGCAGCGAGGTGTTCGAGGGCTGCTCGAGGACGACTAGGGCATCTAGGCGGAAGGGGGAACCGAGGTCGGGGAGATCGTCGGCTTGGGCAGGCTGTGGGAGGGTCGTGGTACGGCACTGTGGATCGGGGAAGACGAGGGACAGGGCAGAGCAGTTCGTCGGCTCAGGCGGCTCTGGGCTTTGCGGGGAGTCATCGTCGAGAGGTGGCGGAGGTGGAAGACGATGTCGGACAGGGTGGCGAGGTTGGGCTGGGGTCGGGCGGCGTCGGCGCTGGAGGGCGGAGGGGTTCTGCGGGTCAGGGGAGAGGGGAGAAGTCGGGCCGGCTCTGTGGCGGATGACGGTGAAGGAATTGGCCGAGGGGGACGCGGGTGGTGGCTGTCGAGGGCGAGGGCGAGGGCGTTTCGAGGAGGGTCGGCTGTGAGGGGTTGAGGCGGTTGCGGCTAGGCGGCTCTGGCTCGGCGGAGGAGCTAGGGCTCAGGTGGGGCTCTCGGCGGCGAGAAAGATGGAGGAGGAGGCCAGGGAGGAGGTCGAGCGGGGGAGGCTGAGGCCGGGCGGAGCGGGAGGTCAAGGCTGCGGCTAGGTTAGGTTTAGGGTTAGGGCTTGGGATTGGGATTAGGGATTTTGGGATTAGGGATTTTTTTTCTTTTTTTTTGTTTGTGGAGAAAAACTAGGAAAAGTATGTATTTATACATACAAAAATTTGGACAAGGGTTTGACCTAGGATTTGGGCTGGGTCAACGCTCCTTGGGCTTGGCTTTGGCTCTCATGGGGATGTTGGGCGTTTGGCACGGGTTTAATTCGGTTTAATTCTACATCGATTTTCAGGGCTTTAAAAATGCTTCCGGAGTCCAATAAATTCCCGGAAAATTACCCTATGTCCGGTTTTCCATTTTACACCATAAAATATTATTTCCATAATATTTTAATATTAATTATCAGTAATTAAAAAAATCATTTAATTATCAAAAGTTTAGATTTTAATTACAGAAAAATCCCAGAAAATTCCAGAAAATTATGAAAATTCAAATTATAGAACATTTTATTTTAGATGATTTTAGAATATTTATATTACTTAGTGCACCTTACCGTTGCTTCGATAATTGGAGCACTACACTAGCCACTGCCGTCCTACAAATTTGTATCCTTGTGCACAAATTTGGGTATCACTTAGTACACCCTTGTCCTAGACATGTCAGTCTTCCATCCTGACCTTTGTGTAACTTATAATCATGCTCTCTTGTGCTATATTTTAGTCGCACGATATTTGTCGCGGACGTTTATATTTAATTCTAAATAAATACGACTTTATATTCTTGTGCGTTCCAATCAAAATTGGAGACACAATCTTGACCCGTTTTGTGCAACCCAATTTATGATAATATTCTATTCTTAGTCCTCTACGTCCGTGACACTTGTGTCCCACATAATTTTAGCCCCATGTACTTCTAATTAGTTTTAGAACACCCATTGCATTAATTTTAATTAATTTAATCTAATATCCATCTTTGTGTAATTTTCTAATTATTGGGGACTTTATTGTAAATGTGCATTAAGGTGTCCACACCATTGGACACAATATATGAAGAAACCTATTTTTCTGTATTATTTGGTCATGTAAAATTTTTCTATGATTTTTGGAGTGTGTAGCACTCAACATCACCCCCTCATCAATCCTAGCCATGCATTTTAAACAATACAAATCCTAGCCCTCCAAACACCCCCATGTGAAGCCAAGCCCATCCCAAGGATGTTGACCAAGCCCAATCCCCTAGGTCAACACCCAATCCTACTTTTCTACATGTATAAATAATAATTTTTCTTACTTTTTCATTCAACACAACATCACAACCCAAACCCAATGCTATACCTAGTCGACCCCTACTGTTCGTCATCTTCCCCTTCCTCATGTGCATCTCTCTTCCCCGGCCAACTCGATCGGAGACCTCGTCGGACCTCCACCTGCACCGAGCACCGCCCTCTTCTCTCCTCCCTGTTCTCTCCTTCCTCGTCGAGTCCTCCCCAAGCAGTCGACCCGCTGGATCAATCTCCACCTCCCTCCTCATCTTCTCCGGCCTGTCCTCCCCCTTCGACCGCTGCACCCCTTCGACGACTCACCATAGCACGACTGAACGCCTTCACCCGCTAGCACCCTACCGCCTCAACTGCTCACCGCCTGCTTCAACCATGACGCCGCAGCCCACCTGACTTTGACCCACTGCTCAACCGACTCGCCTGCACCCGCTGAAGCCGACCTGAGCCGCACGACCCAACCTTCCCCGCAGTCGAGCCTCCCCTCGTTGGACCCGTTCCCGACCTCCTTTTCTCGCCTGAGCCCCCTCGACTCGTCCCCCTGCCATTCATCCTCCTCGCCGAGTCCACGCACCACCAGCACCTTTAACACCACCACCATGCACTCTCCTTCTTTTCCCTATCCTCCTCTTCCCTGTCCTCCGTCGGTTTCCCTCGTCGGACCTCCCTGACCGCCAGACTCCGGCAGACTTCAACCACCATCATCCCTATCATCATCATCACCATTACCATCCTAACTATCATCATCACCATTATTATAACCTAATCATTATCTCATCATCACCATTACATCACCTAATCATTATCTCATCATCATCATCACCACCATCATCATCATCATCATCATTACCTGAATCATCATCACAATCGTCGAAGACCCGTCGCCCTCGTCGAAGATGACCTACAACAGTCACCCTCGATCCTCGTGCCATGTGCGCGTACCCCGAGGACCATTGGATTGTTCTACGAGACTCCAGGAGCAGGCTATTGGTACTATACAGCTTCCTTACCAGGCAAGATACCTTGCCAAATTGCTTACAGTACTTTGCATGCTTATTATATTTTTATATGTTCATTGCATGTGTATTTTTCTTTCAGTCATAATTATATATTATATATATGTTGACACACACTTGACACACAGTATCATGGGAAGGGAGGACAATCATTAGGCGTATGGACTATAACCACTATGGTAAACCATAGTTTCTAGCACGCACTACGGTAGTGTGTCGTGCTGGTCGCTACCCCCGAGGTATATCTATTTCTGGTGTCACGCTAGTCGCTACCCCCAAGGTATGTCGATTTCTGATGCCCCTGTCGTATGTGTGAGTTGTGAGATTTAGATAGAGTAGCCTACCCATGCCCATACGTCGAAAACTTGTCCTTATTATGCATTCATATAGATTGTCTTGTACAACGTACTTACATATTTTCTACCTATTATGCATGTTTACTGTATTCAAATTGGCATTCTTCTATGTATCTTGTTACGTCCCTCTGAGGACCTGGTCCCTTTCCAGGTGTAGACGATCTTGACTATCCGCAGGAGTACGGGCCATGACCTGACATATTATTTTCAGCCGAGGAGGTCTTACCTTCTGAGCATCATTGATTATCTCTAGCGATAGTTCGCTTCGCTGATACCTTTATATCATCATCTTATTTTATATTGGAGATTTACCCTCCTCTCTCATTTTAGTATTGATATAGTCATTGCTAGTGAATTTGTCTCCACCCGACTATTATTTTTGGATGATTCAGACTCATTACTCTAGTTTAGTTATTTCTTTTCTGTGATTTGTTGTGTGGATGAGATTAGTATTTCTGTGACTGGTGACTATATATATACTATATATGAGTTAATATTCATATTATAGCGTACATATGTATTATGGTATCCATACATTGGAGTTGCCATATACATACGACTGGCATGCTTACGTATTCCTAGTCCTACGTATTTTGGGACTGGGGCGTGACATGTTTTTGTGGTGGCCCATACAGGTCGAGAGCATATTGTCTCGGTTACGTTACTGTGCTGAGCTAGCCTGCACCTAGGATTAGAGTATAGGATCTCATCCACAATTGATTATGACTCTTCCTTCCAATCCAGTCTATTTAAATAATTATATTCTGCGTGATTCACGTACTTCCCTAATAGTTCCTTGAGTATATCCCTCTCCTAGAATATAGGAGTCCCTATTGTTAGGATGATAATTAGGGTAATATTCCTAAGAAGAATACCACTAGAATATTGACACATCACTAAGTTAGAATACTTAATGAACCCTAGCATTCCTTACTACCTAATGAACCCTAGCATCCCTTACCTGTAGATTGATTGGCCATTATCCCTTGGTAATTAGGGATGACTTGAGAGTAGTATAGACACTACTAGAGTTAGTTAGAACTTTGACCGTATTGTTTGACGCTAGTATTGAGGAACCAATAGAAATCCAAGGTTGAATATTAGGACTAAACCTAACTTCCATAGTGAGATAGTATTAGAAAACTATATATTTAGATTCTTGTCTTGATATTAGCAGAATAATACCTTAGGAAACCAAGAGGAATGAATAGAATATTTCCCTTGGTCATACCTCAAACACAGATATTAGCATACCATATTTCCTTAGAGAACCATGATATTATCTAGAGCCTCTATTTTAATTTCATATCTTGTTCCTCTGCAACCTTAACGCTCTCTAGTTGTGCGATGACTAATTTTTTTTTTCTTTATCTTTCAATTCGTGCCACCTGACACTTCTGATTGTAGGCCAAGTGATATTCTTTTATGTTAGGATATATAGTTTGCTAGATTTATAGTTGTTAATCTTGAATTTTGAAATTATGTACTTAATAGTTAGAACTTGATAGTTGAGTTTTTCATTTAGATTGTGATTTTTGATTATCCTTTAGTTTCAAATCATGTAATTTGTACTTTCACTCATCATAATCCAACGTACCTATATTTTCTGTACTACCTCGACCTATGCTGCTATTATAGCCTAGTTTTGCAAGCTTATTCTTTTATCGAGCTTGTTTATGACATATGTATTATTGGGGGCCCACACTAATACATTGTCTAAATCATAATCAGTGTATTATGGTCTGATCAATCGTAGTGCGCTTGGTTCGCTCTTCGTATCGCTACTCTACGTGGATTGAGATATAGTTGACTTAACTTGTTAGACGAATATACTTGCCCTCTAGACTGGCCAGCACATATCATGTCAGGTACATAACCGTTTTGATGTGAACATGCGAATAGGAATTTACCAAAATAGGATTTCAATCCACAACTGCCTTGACAACTCCCTTTTGAATACTCTAATCCCTTTGAATCTCATACTTGTATTCTATCACCTCCACCTTGAATTCTGTATTATTGTTCTCTGTCTTCCCCTATTTCGGAAAGACGAACTCTCGTACATGGTATACATTGGTATACGGATAGTACTAAATATACCCCATAAGCTGATCATATTACCTTGTGACTATCCTTTATAATTAAGAGCATATCATATATGATATATGTTGTATGTTAATTTTTTTTTTGAGGATTGAATAACACGACTAAATAATTTAAGGAATATTTTTCTTAAATGTATAGCCTTATGTGATATGGGTAAATTCTAAGTTGGGTAGAAGTTGCATTGTTAACTTGAGATAAAATTCTTTTAGATTGTGATCAAGTGAGATTAGATAGAGAGAATTATGCCTTATTTTAATTTTGAGGACGAAATTATTTTAAGTTGGGTAGATTGTAAACCCCCCTCAACCAAAATTAGGCCTACTTGGCTTAGATAGTAAGACTAGGGCTAGCTTGAATCCAATAAGAAGTAGAATATTTTATTTTAGACGATTTTACAATATTTATATCACTTAGTGCACCTAACCGTTGCTTCGATAATTGGAGCACTACACTAGCCACTGCCTTCCTACAAATTTTACACCCTTGTCCTAGACATGCCAGTCTTCTATCCTGACCTTTGTGTAACTTATAATCATGCTCTCTTGTGCTATATTTTAGTCGCATGATATTCGTCGTGGACTGTTTGATAATAAACGAAAGAAATGAAAATAAGTTTATACGAAACCCTTTCTTTGGTTTACAAACAAGAAGTACTATTAATCCTATACGAGGATGTTAAGTACAAAAATTTAATCTGGGTAAATATTGCTATAGGAGTCTGATCTGCGGTCGATCACTTTGTCCCTTGGACCACACGATGATGAAGAAGTATTATAGAAGAAGAAGAAGCTTCAAAGACTGCAGGAGGGATTGAACTCTCGTTGCCAAAGTAGCCAATTAACACTCTCTGGATATACTCTCTTTTCTTATAAAATCTTCGACCTCTCTCCTCGATTTTTTGACCCTTTTTCTCCATCCCGGACCTCCGTGGACGAAGGTCTCTATTTATAGAGTTTAGTGACAGTAACTGTCCAGTCAGCGTAGAAGCTGAACAGTGGAGAGTGTGGCACTTTTTACGCGGCGGTTATAATAACTGCCACCCACGTATAAATGATCTTCTGATTCAGCGTGTGACGCGTGTCCCATTATGAGGTAATGCGTATAATTGCTGCGAAGATCACGACATGCAAGCCACGTAGGTAACTGCCCCTCGCGTAGAAAAGGTTGGCGTAGAAGCCAATGACTGTCACCATGGCGTAGAAGCCAAATAGTTATCAAGTTTGGCATAGAAGCCAAGTAGGCGTGGAAGCTTGATGCTGTATAGATAGGTAGCTAGCGTAAGGACAGCCGGTTATCCTTGCTTGACTGAGGTCTTGAGCGTATTCTGGGCAAAAATAGCCTTATCACGCACCAATGCAAAATATAGCCTGAGTTGGCATATTCCGAGGAGATAGCATACAGCATGCTCCTGTAGTTGAAAATAGCCAGGTCGGCGTATTTCAAGGAGATAGCGTACAGCATACTCCTATAACTGAAAATAGCCTGATGGCGTAATATGCAGAGGTGCTGATGTGGACGTATTAGCCATAATTATGGCTCACCCAGTCTTTGAAAATAGAACCAAATATCGTGCATTAAATGCAAAGATCTGCCCTCGTCACGCGCATTTACTGCAGAGACGTGCCTCGAGCTCTGTACGAAGAGCAACTTTTGACGTGGCGGTTCGTTTCGTCTCCTGTTGAGCATAAAAGCTCACATCTGCCTGTGTAAAACTAGGCAGCGTATTCCCTTGAATGCGTAAAAGCAATTTATATCAAAGAAAGTCACTAAACGACGGTCTGGGCTTCTGTGCCGAATCATCATTACAGCCGTCGTCTGGATAGTTGTGCAGTACTCGTTGTCAGGCGTCAGATTCACTGTATGATCTGACAGGTTCGTTCAAGGAATACGAAGAGTTCCCCGTACAGCTTCCCACTGCATTAAAAGCGAGCAGGTTTTACGCCAAAGTGGCGATGTAACAACCTTTTTACGCTGAAGCAGTCTGGTAATACTGTATTACGCGGGTTGTTCTGGAGCTATATTTTATGCTGTACTAGCGATGAAGCTCTGCTGTACGCCAATGGCTCTGAAGTCATATCTTATGCCACACAGTACTGAAACTCTGCTTTACGCGGGTTTTATGCATACTGCGTATAATTCTGTAGCATATTTTTTATGCTTCTACAAGACCCCCTTCAAAGTTTTCAAATTCCTCGTAATTTGAAACACTTTGAATGAAGCATGAAACGGTCAAGTCTAACTCGTTCCTCGAGGCTGATTTCTCGGCAAATTTTTGGGAGTTTGTTGGGATTCGGTATGTTCTCCTCTGCCTATAAAAAGGCGAATGGGTTAACCTGTTTTTCCCATACTTCCTTCACCACACAGAGATGATTGCCGAACTTCGTCGGGTCGACTTGAGGAAGAAGAAGATCATGCTCTTCCAGCATGTAAGAAGCCGTAAAAAGAGGCGTCTTCGAGCAAATGTCCACTGCAACGATGGATCATGGAAGGATATCATAGCTTCCTTTGCTTGGGATGATCAGCAATTTCATATGGCGATTCGTCCAGGAGAGAGGAAGGGTCGTATTGGACCACACAGCTTGCAAGCTTTATTTTCTTCCATCATGACGGTGGACGAGGGCAGACAAACTGGCCCCGTCTTCCAGTATTGAGTTGGGTCTAAAATCTCAACTCAATCTGTCATGGCATGGAGGATGGGCTCTTGAATAATTTACACAGGCCCAGTTATGTATCCTCCCGCAATTAATCATTTTTTTGTTAATCAGCCGCGGAAGCCGATTAATCTGCTGAAGAAGACGACAAAGATCTCCACCAATATGAGAACCTGGCAGAACATATTCTTGGCGCGATCTTAAATGAAAATGAGAAACCCTTCGTAGAAGAAGGATTTTCATCATATGTAATCATGAAGATAAAAAACCCTTTGTAGACTGAATTTCCATCATATGTAATCATGATTAATAAAATTGTCTTCTGTTACGCATATGATAATTTGCCATATTTTGCTGTGATGAAGTCTGAATAGTGTGCAGCTTCGACACGTCTGAATAACTTTACGCCAACTTGATAAAAGAATATCTGATCTCGTTCCATCTTTTACGCGTGGTAAGAGACGCGTGGAAAGTTGCTTAGCATTTAAGTCGAATATCGAACTGTTATGCTGTTTTGAACGAGAAGTCGCATAAAATTTCTGAACTGTTACTTCTCTGATACGAAGAATTCTTGTTCAGACCGTCATCTTCAAGAATGATTTCCCGAAAATCCCTTAAAATAGGGCGAGAAATAGCTGTCAAAATTGGCCATGCTTGAACTGTAAAAAGAAGATTCTGACTGGACTTTGGATGAACTTCCAATTGACCCAAGAAGAAGAGTCATCTTCAACGTTGAACTTTGTATATTTGGGCACTTAGAATTTGTGGCTATGAAGGAGCATCTTCTGCGTAAACCCTTACCATTGGCCATCTGTAGCTTTCAAGAGTAGAATCGTAGATTTGTAGCCTCTGAGCGTAAAAAGCTCGTGAGCGTGAAATCATAGATTTGTAGCTTCTAAGCGTAAAGTCGTAGGTTTATAGCCTCTCGAGCATAAAAGCTACTGAGCATAAAAGCATCCGGGCGTAAAACCATAGACTTATAGCCTCTTAGCATAAAACCGTAGATTTGTAGCCTCTCAAGCGTAAAATCGTGGGTTTGTAGCCTCTTGAGAGTAAAAGCTAATGAGCGTAAAAGCATCCGGGCATAAAATCATAGACTTATAGCTTCTGAGCGAAAAACTGTAGATTTGTGGCCTCTCGAGCGTAAAAGCTCCTGAGCATAAAATCATAGATCTGCTCTTTGCGTAGAATATGGATCGACTGACTGTCTGTCTTCTTTTTTCAAATAATAGGCTGACGTGGCCCCAAATTATAAACGAATATTAAATATCAAAATTGGTTAGGGATTCAAAGAGTTATCCGAACTCTATAAATACCCCAAGGCTTTCAGAGAAGAAACCCTTTATCTGTCTTTTACAAGAAAATTTTTGTCTCTTTGAGAACTCTTTTTCGTCTCTTCCTTTGAGAATTCTGAGTTTTAGCCATGGCACCGAAATCAACTTCCACCTCTAAGGGAAAAGAAAGCTGCATCTTCTTCTCGCTCCTCTGCTAAAGCACGAGCGACTCCCATTGGGCTGAGCGAATCTCGCTCTGAACGAATTGTCCCATCGTCAAGCTGTGCACCAGGTGTCATAGGTAAAGATTTTAGGATGAAGAAAAATAAAAAAAACCCTTCGCACATGTTGTACGTGAATGCGCTAGGTCGTCTTCTGTGCTGAGAGCCTCTTCGAGGAAGATGATGCACAGAGATGTTTTATCATTTACGCCCACATTCCTAATGTGTCAGCGTAAAAACCCCATATTTTTGCAGTCTGGTGTAAAAGCTCTGACTGTCAAAATTTGGCGTATACGACAAACTTTGAGTGTTACGCTTTGGATGAAAATTCTGGCGTAACAACTCAAATTTTGGCAGTCTGGCGTAAAAATACAGACTGTTAAATTTTTGTGTATACTGCCAACCTTGAATTTTATGCCTCGGAAATAGGTTCCCGCGTAAAAGCTCAAGTTTTTACAGTCTTGGCGTAAAAGCACAAACTGTTGATATTTGGCGTAAGCTGCAAGACTGTAATGTCTAGTGTAGAAACTGACTTATTCTTCTTGCATTTTGTAGTGGACTTGCAGATCCCTCTATTGGCTGAGGTAATGGGTTCTGCTGCTGGGATGCTGAACTCTAATTATCTGGAGGATTTGTCCCACGTGACATTTTCTATTTCTGGAATCCAGTATCCTGAAGGAAGGAGAATTCTGATATCGTCTCAAGGAGAACGAATGCTGTTGAACATGATCAGCGGGGAGCCTCTGACATATATAGATGGGGCCAAATATATAAAACTAACTTTCCTATTTGGGGATATGATTGATAATCAATCCCAGACGAAGCCCAAGAAGAAAAACTGGGTTTTTACTAATGGGGGTATGGTCATGTACCTGCCCAGGATGCCGAGAGATTACCCTATCTCGGCATTCTTCCATGCCACGCATCCCAGAAAGATGTCGTGGACCCTGACCCCTAATCTTCACGGCCAGCCGGGGAAGATAATTTATCAGAAAGGATCAGGCCAAGGATTATTTATGAGCCGTCCTTCAGGTCCTGTTATGCCTTTCTGGGGATTATTTCCGGGTAGTGTCCCGAGTGAAGACACTGCACTAGTCCAGCCAGTTAAAATATTGACCTTTTGCAATGACTTCATGGGGCATGGAGGAGTATACCCCAAGGTTAATCCTCGGACCAATGGGTGGCTTACCCCTGGAAATCTTTGATGGGCTCGTTTAGCTGCCTGGGCCCTGAAGCATTTTCAGACGGAGCTGGAGAGCATTGGTCTGTTCGCGGCAGTGAATGCTACCAGTATTGGGCTGCCTCCCAACCCCAACCTGTTTTTGGCTTTGATGGAGCGGTATATCTCGATCATTGGGACTTTCGCCACTCCGTTAGGGGAGTTGGGATTGTCCCTTCACGAGATGGCAGAGATTTCAAGACTGTCAATGGGGGATACTCCTTATAAGGAGTATGTTCCCACAAACAAGGAGCTGAGGGATACAAACCCTCGGGTAGTGGCAGTGTATTAGGAGCTGAGGTGCCACTACCTTGCTTGCACCACTTTCTATCAGGAGCCGTCTGATTTGGCTCACACCAACAAGTGGGCATCGTATCTCTTCTTTCATCAGGCCAGAGATGCTAAGCCAGACAAAGTTGTGGATAGCAGGGATAAGCCTTTGAACTTTCTGAGCGTACTTAATGGTCAAATAGTCGATGATCTTATTGAAGATGCTGGGGCTTCAGATCAAGTTCTCGATGAGGAGATAGAGATTTATCCTGCAGGCACTAAAGCCTACAGTTATATGAGGCATTGCCGCAAGCCTCTGTCAAGGAAAGCTCAGTTGGCTGGCTTCCTCTCTGTATGGCTACGCCGATTGGTAGTACCTGGCATTGCATCTTCGGATCATATTTATCATAACACCTTATGTCCTGCAGTATGTTTAGTATTTGGCGCAAGACTGGGCCTGCTCCCTGCCATGGTATGCCGGATACAAGCTGGTCTAAGGGCCATTTCCGATGGGCTGCTTGCAGATGAAACACGGCGTGAAAGCTTTCCCAGGGTAGAGTTACCATTCCTATATATGATGGGATGGTTAATTCTTCATAACCCCAGGGTGATGTCTCCCGGCTCTGCCAGTAGTTCAGGAAATAATTTCTTGTTGAATTACAAGAATTCCACTTGGAACGTGGCCACCGTCGTAGACTGTCGGCGAGCATTAAATTTTGCTCATAGCTGTAAGCTCTTCTGTGTCGTCCCCACTGTACATATCAATCAACAGGGGACGAGACTTCAAGATTCAGGTGACGGAAAGACCGTTCTTTCTCCCGAAGCTTTTTATTGGTTGGTCTGCATTAGACCTTCCCATTTGTTGTACAGAAGTGAAGACCATTACTTCTTGGAGCCTTATCTGCCTAGTCGGTTCGCCAGACAGTTTGGGTATGACCAATTGCATGTGGGAAATGCCATCACCAGTTTCAAGTCCAGAGGTGGATTTATTGATGGAGCGAGAGGATGTCGGTACTTTATGATGGGTTCTACTGGAGCAACCTTTATTGTGCCCACGACTTCTCTCTCCATGGAGTTGCGCATCCTCCATTCGTATGCCCAATTTTATGTGTCCATCAATACCTTCCATCGCAATTTTGATATGCGTGGAAGTTTTAGGATGCCTTCTCATAAATCTACTGGAAGAGAGGAGGTCCCATCAGTCTCCTCTGACGAAGGTGAAGACCCTGTCGGTCCAGATGAGTTTTTATAGACAGTACCGAGAGGCATAATACCTCCACCTGCGGAGCCTCTTGTTATCCCCAGTAAGCGAAGAGCTCATACTCTGAAAAAGACTTCCCCACGCAAGAAAAAAAAGACTGTTAGTGGTCCTGTCAGGACTTCCAGCCATGAGGCTCCTAGGAGTGAGCCTGCTGTTTCCCCAGTCGGGGATGATCCTTTGATTAGAGGTTCCTCGCCTTTTAGAGAGGGAACCTCCACAGTTCCGGCTGATAGTACCGGAGATTCTTTGCTCGAGACTGATGTCGCTACTACCGCTTCAGGTAGTGCTACGAGATCGCCTTCGAGGCTGAGCAAAATAAGATTGCGTATACCTTTATCCAGACCCGTAACGGGAGTAACCCCTGCCGCGTCTGTAAGTATATCTAGCTAGATTCCACCCGATGAGCCTCGAGTGGATCTTGGTGAAGACTTGGAAGAATACCTGCCAGTGTCAGTTGGCACACCCCCTTCTCCAGGTATGACAGCTCGTTTAGTATCATTAAAAAATGATTTAGCTGTACTGGCTGCGGACGCGACATATATACCATCAGCCATGGGTAAATGTCGTCTTTATGCCTCTTTTAGGAAAATTAACATCGAGTTGATATAAACTTTCTCTTGTCTTCTTTTCAGGGGAAGACATCTACGGGGAGGGCAGCGTCGACGCGACCTTTGGCTTTGTTGCAGCTCCCGCCGATGAAACGATGGTGCTCGACCTTGAAGAGGAAACATTTTCAGGTGTCGGCTCGCCCAATACAGTCCCGATATCTTCAGAGGAGGATGAGCCTGTCATCACGACTATGCCTCCTTTGTTGAGTACGCCAGCCACTTCAACCGTTGTTTGTGCCTCTACTTTTGTCGCGCCATCTGTTGAAGCGACGACTATGATGACACCTTTTGCTGTCGTTCCTGGAAGGGGATTCACCGATATTGCAGCCACTCCCAGCGTCCATTCGGATCTCGCCATGCTAGTTGAGCAGTATACTAGCATTTTCTATATCACTTTGAAAACGCTGATATCAATGGTTCTGGAGAAGAATCTAGGCTTCGAGGCTTTGAGGATGTCCTCCCAGGTTGCGATAGCGCTAATCAGAAATTTCAACAACGCTAGGAGAGCTGATGCACTGGAGCAAATAATTAATGATTTAGAATAACCCATTAATAATTATTTGTAACTATCCTGAGGCAGCATTGATGACCTGATTCAGGCTGAATATGACTCCATGACTACGGAACTTGTTGGGGAGATGGAAACTCTGAGCAAATCTATCGAGGCACGGCAGCAAGAGATGAATGAGGAGCATGCCGTATTGGGGTATATCATTCCCCAGCTGGCTCAAAGCGAGGCCGAATATGAGGAAGAGGCAGCGAGGGTCCGCAAATTGGAAGATGAACTTGCTCAGGCAAAGGAGAGGGCTCTCGCTTTATCGGCAGCTCGAGATGTGTTGAAGGACCGAATGGAAATGGCTCAGCAGAACCTGGCACATGCGGGTGTCGCCCACGCAGGTTTTGTACATGCTCGGTCTGAATTGTCTGCCTTGAACAATGAGGAGGCAAGGTTGGAGCGGGCTCACGCTACAGTTTTGAGCTCCAGGAATGAGAAGATGACCGCTCTAGCGCAGCAGATCCGTGATTTGACTGCTCCTCCCCAATGATGTACCTTCTTATTTCTCCTGTAATTTCTCGGAGGTAATAAAGACACATTTTTTGACTTTGTGGACCCATCGCTTTAGAATGTGATAGGCTAGGGTGAAAGTGATATCAGAGGTATCATTAACATGACATTCTTTCGTTAAGGTTTTGCTGAATGTAAATCTATTCAGAGTTAACATGAACCTGAAAGAATATAATCCAACTAAATTTGTATACTAAACACTATCAGAGGTAATATGAACATGATAGGCTTACAAATTAGTTAAGGATATCTATTCGCAGGTCACATGAACCTGATAGAATATGATCTAGCTAACCTTTGTGCATGGTATCATCAAAATAAGATCTTCGTCATACTCCGTTAGGCAAAGGAGATTAAGTATAGTACTTCTTCAGGAATTTGCCGTTTGATAGGAGCCATTGCCAAAAAATGTATGAGGACATCCCACTGGGGCATCTTTGGTGGACTTCTTATTTGTTGCGCACGTTGAGTGCAAATAATAAGTTCGAAATAAGCCCTATCAGAGTTAGTATGGACGTGATAGGTATTGTGGCTGATAAAGATATCCTGCTAGGGGATTTTTATGGACCCATTATTTTTTGCGTATGTTAGTACAATTAATAGGTTTGAGACGAGTCCTGCCAGAGGTAATATGGACATGGCAAAATATGACTTTGTGGGGATAGTGAATAGTCCAGAGGTAATATGAACATAAACTAACTTTTTCTCCGCTGGGGAAAATGAACAATTCGTTTCCATTACGGATATTCCACAGGGAGGTTTTTTGGTAGACCTATTACTTCTTGTACATGAGAGTACAAGTAATAAGTTTAGGACAAGCCCTGCCAGAGGTAATATGGATGTGGAAGTTTTTGTGGACTTAACACCCCTGGCGTACTTAGAATTAAGTACGGGTGTTAAGTTGAGATGACAATCGATATCAGAGGTAATATGGACATGATAATCGATAGCCAAACCAGAAAGGTTTGTTCAGAGGTAATATGAACATGACAAACTTTTGAGTTTGTAACTCCACTGGGGATGGAGGTATATATCTGCTTAGAGGTAATATGGACATGGCAATTTTTTTGGACTTAACACCCCTGGCATACTTAGAGTTAAGTACGGGTGTTAAGTTGAGATGACAACCGATATCAGAGGTAATATGGACATGATAATCGATAGCCAAACCAGAAAGGTTTGTTCAGAGGTAATATGAACATGACAAACTCAGTTGGGGAAATGTTATGACAGTAGTTCAAAGGTAATATGGACGTGAACTAGTGTCTGAAATACTCTTTGAGAAATGATTCGTTGAGTGGGAATAGACCTCATCATCTGGCACTTCTTTAAGGAGTAAATTGCCACGTGGGTGTGAGATCAATTTGCCGTGACCGTCATCTTGTTTATAGATGCAAAGTGATGACTTTGGCGTTGATCAACTCCTGGATTCTCCTTTTCAATACATAGCACGCTTTCGTGGAGTGATGAACGTACCGATGAAAGAGACAATATTCTGGGTTATCGACTTTACCAGCCCTTTCAGGGTGTCTGATGTTGGGTAGCCGAAGTTTATTTTCCTTCATCAATATATTGAAGATTTCAATGATGTCATCTTCATTGAAGGAGAAAGTCCCCTTTGGCCTTCAGGCTCCCAATGCCTGAGTTTTACGGTCTTCCGAGAATATGGTCATCGTCGCATCATCTTCGGACTCAGAGGGAATTCTACCCCCAGCTTTGGATGCTGCTCTATTTTGTCGAGGTAGACTACCCCCAGACATGTCGTGGCGTTTGTCCACAGAAGTTGATTTAGAAGGGCCTGCCTCTTATATTACAGGACCAGACTCTGGAGGTTTGGAGTTTGCAAGAACTGCAGTGTACTCTAACCCGAAATAAGTTCGTTGACAGTAGGGATCACTGTACAACGGCATTCGCCTGCCTTTCCCGTAGTTGAGGCTTGGTTCTGACTTCAGATCATAACCCATACTTTGTATAATCTTCAAAGCTTGCGGGCTATATCTGTGAACTTGCATTTTCCCACCATCTGACTTGCGAGATTCTTCTTGTACAATCGGTCTATTCCGTATTCGACCGAAGATTATTTGATGCTGATCATCGCGAGTAAGTGGAACAATAAAGATAGACTCTTCATGTTGCCCATATGTCATGACGATATTAGATGTTGACTCATCTTCCCACATGGTCTCTCTACGCTTGGAAGATAGGGGCGCTGAATCTTGATTTTGACCCCTGTCTTTGTGTTTATGGATCAAGAAATCACGCAAATCAGGGAGATGACCAGAATAAGAAGAAGAAGGCTTATTCTGCCTTTTTACATCATTGGGCCCGTGGAGATTAGGAACCAAAACACTTTCTCTGCCATATGAGTAGAGCAGTTCAGCCATGTGAGTAGCACATGATCCGTGAGGAGCGTATCTATCCACAAACTGTGCCTTCTTTACACTGAGGGGCTTGACCTGGCGTAATTTGGAACTTTGCTCAGGTTGGCGTAAAACTGAGGAAGTCCTCAAACTGCCATCAGCGTTTCGCGTAATCTGAAGAGCGGGCAAATTCTTCTCTTGATGGCGTAAAGGCCGAGAGGTTGGGAAATCCGCCACTTATTTTCCTTTGCGTTGATTGCAACGACCATCTGTTTTTCCACGGAAGAAAGATGCATTTTTACGCGCAGAGCACGTTTGGAATTTCTGAATTGGCGCTGAGGCATTATCAGAAATTTTGTCTGCCATGTCACAGACGGAAGACTGAATTTTACGCGCAGGGCACGGAGCAGACTTCTGGGTTAGCACTGAGGCATGACCATAAGCTTTTTCTGCCACGTCACAGACGGGAGACAGAGTTTTACGTGCAGAGCGCGGAGTAGACTTCTGGACTAGCACTGAGGTATTGTCAGAAGTTTTGTCTGCCACGTCACAGATGGAAGACAGAGTTTTATGCACAGAGCGCGGAGTAGACTTCTGGATTAGCACTGATGCATAACCAGAAGCTTTGTCTGCCACATCATAGACGGGAGACAGAGTTTTACGCGCAGAACGCGGAGGTTGCGAAGCTACAACCTTGTTGGTCGGAGAAATTAGAGAGTCGGCAGGAATGGTAGGGGATGTCCGGGGCATCCACACCTTACGCAATTTCCTATTTTCTTGGACAGAGAGGGAATGAGAGCTACCCCCTGCTCGAAGCATGTCTTCGTAGGCTGACTGGTCGAATTGGACGACCAAGGTCTTCTTCATTGATCCTACTGATACTGCATCATGTTGAGCAATTATTTTCTCGTCAGATGAGAAAGTAGTCCCCAGCAGAGTCACCATCTTGTGTTTGATAATAAACGAAAGAAATAAAAATAAATTTATACGAAACCCTTTCTTTGGTTTACAAACAAGAAGTACTATTAATCCTATACGAGGATGTTAAGTACAAAAATTTAATCTGGGTAAATATTGCTATAGGAGTCTGATCTGCGGTCGATCACTTTGTCCCTTGGACCACACGATGATGAAGAAGTGCTGTAGAAGAAGGAGAAGCTTCAAAGACTGCAGAAGGGATTGAACTCTCGTTGCCAAAGTAGCCAATTAACACTCTCTGGATATACTCTCTTTCCTTGTAAAATCTTCGACCTCTCTCCTCGATTTTTTGACCCTTTTTCTCCACCCCGGACCTCCGTGGACGGAGGTCTCTATTTATAGAGTTTAGTGACAATAACTGTCCAGTCGGCGTAGAAGCCGAACACTGGAGAGTGTGGCACTTTTTACGCGGCGGTTATAATAACTGCCACCCACGTATAAATGATCTTCTGATTCAGCGTGTGACGCGTGTCCCATTATGAGGTAACACGTATAATTGCTACGAAGATCACGGCATGCAAGCCACGTAGGTAACTGCCCCTCGCATAGAAAAGGTTGGCGTAGAAGCCAAATAGTTATCAAGTTTGGCGTAGAAGCCAAGTACGCGTAGAAGCCCAGTAGGCGTGGAAGCTTGATGCTGTATAGATAGGTAGCTAGCGTAAGGACAGCCGGTTATCCTTGCTTGACTGAGGTCTTGAGCGTATTCTAGGCAAAAATATCCTTATCACGCACCAATGCAAAATATAGCATGAGTTGGCGTATTCCGAGGAGATAGCATACGGCGTGCTCCTGTAGTTGAAAATAGCCAGGTCGGCGTATTTCAAAGAGAAAGCGTACAGCGTACTCCTATAACTGAAAATAGCCTGATGGCGTAATATGCAGAGGTGCTGATGTGGACGTATTAGCTATAATTATGGCTCACCCAGTCTTTGAAAATAGAACCAAATCTCGTGCATTAAATGCAAAGATCTGCCCTCGTCACGCGCATTAACTGCAGAGAAGTGCCTCGAGCTCTGTACGAAGAGCAGCTTTTGACGTGGCAGTTCGTTTCGTCTCCTGTTGAGCGTAAAAGCTCACATCTGCCTGTGTAAAACTAGGCAGCGTATTCCCTTGAATGCGTAAAAGCAATTTATATCAAGGAAATGTCACTAAACGACTGTCTGGGCTTCTGTGCCAAATTATCATTACAGCCGTCGTCTGGATAGTCGTGCAGTACTAGTTGTCAGGAGTCAGATTCACTGCATGATCTGACTGGTTCGTTCGAGGAATACGAAGAGTTCCCCGTACAGCTTCCTACTGCATTAAAAACGAGCAGGTTTTACGCCAAAGTGGCGATGTAACAACCTTTTTATGCTGAAGCAGTCTGGTAATACTGCATTACGCGGGTTGTTCTGGAGCTATATTTTATGTTGTACTAGCGATGAAGCTCTGCTGTACGCCAATGGCTCTGAAGTCATATCTTACGCCACACAGTACTGAAACTCTGCTTTACGCGGGTTTTATGCATACTGCGTATAATTCTGTAGCATATTTTTTATACTTCTATACGGACGTTTATATTTAATTCTAAATAAATACGACTTTGTATCCTTGTGCGTTCCAATCGAAATTGGAGACACAATCTTGACCCATTTTGTGCAACCCAATTTATGATAATATTCTATTCTGGGTTCTCTACATCCGTGACACTTGTGTCCCACCTAATTTTAGCCCCATGTACTTCTAATTAGTTTTAGAACACCAATTACATTAATTTTAATTAATTTAATCCAATTTTTATCTTTGTATAATTTTCCAATTATTGGGAACTTTATTACAAAAGTGCATTAAGGTGTCCACACCATTGGACACAATACATGAAAAAAATCTATTTTTCCTTCATTATTTGGTCATGTGAATTTTTTCCATAATTTTTGGAGTGTGTAGCACTCAACATCACCCCCCTCATCAATCTAGCCATGCATTTTAAACAATGCAAATCCTAGCCCTCCAAACACCCCCATGTGAAGCCAAGCCCATCCCAAGGATGTTGACCAAGCCCAATCCCCTAGGTCAATACCCAACCCTACTTTTCTACATGTATAAATAATAATTTTTCTTACTTTTTCATTCAACACAACATCACAACCCAAACCCTATCATATACCTAGCTGACCCCTACTATTCGTCATCTTCCCCTTCCTCCTGTGCATCTCCCTTCCCCGGCCAACTCGACCGAAGACCTCGTCGGACCTCCACCTGCACCAAGCACTGCCCTCTTCTCTCCTCCCCGAGCAGTCGACCCGCTGGACCAATCTCCAACTCCTTCCTCATCTTCTCCGGCCTGTCCTCCCCCTCCGACCGTTGCACCCCTTCGACGACTCACCGGAGCACGACTGAACGCCTGCACCCGCCAGCACCCTACCGCCTCAACTGCTCACCGCCTCCTTCAACCACGACGCAGCAGTCCGCCTGACTTCGACCCACTGCTCAACCGACTCGCCTGCACCCGCTGAAGCCGACCTGTGCCGCACGACCCAACCTTCCCTGCAGTTGAGCCTCCCCTCGTCGGACCCGTTCCCGACCTCCTTCCCTCGCCTGAGCCCCTTCGACTCATCCCCGCTGCCAGTCATCCTCCTCGCCGAGTCCATGCACCACCAGCACCATTAACACCACCACCCCGCAGTCTCCTCCTCTTCCCTGTCCTCCGTCGACCTCCCTCGCCGGACCTCCCTGACCGTCGGACTCCGGCAGACTTCAACCACCATCATCCCTATCATCATCATCACCATTACCATCCTAACTATCATCATCACCATTATCATCACCTAATCATTATCTCATCATCACCATCACCATCACCTAATCATCATCTCATTATCTTATCATCATAATCACCATTATCATCATCATCATCATCATAACCTACGTCATCATCATCATAACCTCAATCATTATCACAATTGTCGTCACCAATCATCACCCTCGCCATCATCATCAACATCAATATCATCATCATCGTAGACCCGTCACCCTCATCGAAGATGACCTACAACAGTCACCCTCGATCCTCATGCCCTGTGCGCGCACCCTGAGGACCATTGGATTGTTCTGCGAGACTCCAGGAGCAGGCTATTGGCACTACGCAGCTTCCTTACCAGGCAAGATACCTTGCCAAATTGCTTACAGTACTTTGCATGCTTATTATATTTTTATATGTTCATTGCATGTGTGTTTTTCTTTCAGTCATAATTATATACTATATATTTGTTGACATACACTTGACACATAGTATAATGGGAGGGGAGGACAATCAGTAGGCATATGGACTATAACCACTCTGGTAAACCATAGTATCTAGCACGCACTATGGTAGTGTGTCACGCTGGTCGCTACCCCCGAGGTATGTCGATTTCTGGTATCGCGCTGGTCGCTACCTCCGAGGTATGTCAATTTCTGATGTCCCTGCCTTGTGTGTGAGTTGTAAGATTTAGATCGAGTAGCCTACCCATGCCCATACGTCAAAAAGTTGTTCTCATTATGCATTCATATAGATTGTCTTGTACATTGTACTAACATATTTTCTACCTATTATGCATGTTTATTGTATTCAAATTGGCATGCTTCTATGTATCTTGTTACTTCCCTTTGAGGATCCGATCCCTTTCCAAGTGTAGACGATCTTGACTATCCGCAGGAGTACGGGCCAAGACCTGACGCATTATTTTCAGCCGAGGAGGTCTTACCTTCTGAGCATCATTGATTATCTCTAGCGATGGATCGCTTCGCTGATACCTTTATATCATCATCTTATTTTATATTGGAGATTTACCCTCCTCTCTCATTTTAGTATTGATATAGTAATTGCTAGTGGATTTGTCTCCACCCGACTATTATTTTTGGATGATTCAGACTCATTACTCTAGTTTAGTTATTTCTTTTCTGTGACTTGTTGTGTGGATGAGATTAGTATTTCTGTGACTGGTGACTATATATATACCACATGTGAGTTAATATTCATATTACGGCGTACGTATGTATTATGATATCCATACATTGGAGTTGCCATATACATACGGCTGATATGCTTACGTATTCCTAGTCCTACATATTTTGGGACTGGACGTGACAAATATGAAAGTGCTCGTAGGACCAAACCTAAAAAATACGAGCATATATGATATGAGTGCATATATTTTAAATGTAAATAGAATTAAGTAAAACCTTTTATATGATATAAGTACACATATTTTTATACATGTATTAATGTCACGCAACCACTTAAATTTACCTTTGTTGCATTCATGTCTTCAAATTATACAAAATCTGTCATAGAACTATATAAATATGCCAACACTGACGCTCCCCAAGCGTGGCGCGTAGGTGCGGCCAGGTCTACCAAAAAAGGTAGAAAACGTAAATCAACTAAATCTGATGAGTTTGGAAACATCATTCTGTAAACCCCCTGATTTTTTAGGAATTTTTAATTTAAATTTTTCACAATTTTCTGTAATTTTCTGGGATTTTCTGTAATTAAAACCTAGGTATTTGGTAATTAAATAATTTTTAATTATTGTTAATTAATATTAAAATATTATAAAAATAATATTTTATGGTGTAAAATGAAAAACTAGACATAGGGTAATTTTTCGAGAATTTATTGGACCCCGGAAGCATTTTTAAAGCCCTATAAACTAATTAAAATTTAAACCAAAATAAACCCTGAAATAAACCCGGTTCAATTGACCCAAACCAACCCAAACCAACCCAGACCCGGTTCAACTGAACCAAACCCAACCTTATCGGGTCGGGTCGGATCTAAACCCGACCCGAAACCCGCAGACCCAAACCCATACTTAAACGATAGCGGATCGGGTCAGATTCCTATTGAACCCGACCAGCGGACCCGGACCCAAACCCGTTACCCAAATCCTATTCTGAACCCTAACCCTAATTCAAGTCGAAACACTGTTCCGACGAGGCTATTTAAACCCCCCCGTCGGCCAAAACCCTAACCCTAGCTCTCCCTCTCTCCGCCGCGCAGCGCCCGCTCCGACCAGCGCCTCGATCACCCTCGCCCTAGTACAGCCCCTCTCCGCCTATCTCCTCCTCGTCGTCTCCCCCTCTCCCCTGACCCGCAGAACCCCTCCGCCCAGCCTACGTCTTCCTTTCCCGACCTCCTGATCCACCCTAGCCGCTGCCCTGCCCATCCATCTTCCTCCTCCCCGCCTCGACAGAACCCTAAACTTCTACGCCCCGACAGCTCTCCCCTCGACGACCTAGAACCCCCGACATCGTCCCCGACCTAACTCCCCCATTCCAGCAGCCCAGTCCCTCTCCTCTCCGCCCTCGACGACCGCCATCTCCCCGACGCCTCAGCCGGGCTTCTCCGCCTCCCTTCCCTGTCTTCCTCCTCCAGCCCTCGAACACCTCGCTGCTCCACCACGACAGAAACCCTACGCCCTAGCCGCCTTGAACCCCGACTCCACCACCCTCCGCAGAACCTCTCCCCGGCCAGCCTCTTCGACTCGTCCCCGGCCGTCTCTGCCCTCCCCCGATGAGTCTCCGGCAGCCCTCGAAACCCTAGCCCTAGTAACAGCAGCTCGGACACGGCAGCACAGTACCTGGACACGTGTCCCGCTGTGTCGCGTCGATCACCGATACGAGGATTCGGTCTTCACGGATCCCTGTTCAGGTAGCGTTTCCTCTCTCCTCGTTGACCCGTTTTCGATTTTGTCAGTTGTGACACGTAGATCGCGTGACCCCCTCGATGCACGTGCAACCCGCTCGGTGCGTCGTGCCCTGTGGTGATCGCGAACTGCGATCCAAAAACAGGAAAAACAACGTCCTGTTTCACCCCGGAACTGAGTGCGCCCCGCCAAACGGGATGACTTGGTCACGCGGTCTTTACCGAAATGTGCGCGCCGTTGATACGGACGTGTGAAATTTCAGAAAAATTAATTTGGATGTGCGTGCACACCGGAATCAACGCGTATCCGCTGACAACGCCCCGTATCCGTCTATTTTGGAATGCGTCGTAACTTTGTGTACACACGTCGGATCGAGACAAAACTTACACCATCGGACTCGTAGCGATACGCTGGTCCTGTGACCCAAGTTTGGTTCAATTCTGAGAACGTTGACAAAATTGCGTATCGTGGGCCCCACATGCTCCACTAGACGGGCGATTTTGTGATCGGCTCATCGGAATCCAATTCTGAAAGTTCCGTTGGGTTCGTATCATCGTTCCTGACTTGTTAACACTAAGTTTGACAAATTTGGAGACCTTTGACCCTGACACATTTTTCGGTGCAAGGTGGCCCACATGTGGACCCCGCTTTGACCCGAAAATGTCATTTTTGCCCTTGTGTCCAAATTGGACTTAAGTATAGGCGTTTCTAGCTATTTGATATTTTCTGAATCTAATGGTGATGTTTATTTCAGCAATCGAAGTAGTATCTGCAGATCGCACTGAGACCCGAGCTATAGTTGGAGCCAGAACCCCAGGCAAGTGTACCTTGCCAATATTGCAGTTCTTGTTACATATTTTCTTGATTTGTTTATATATTATTGTACATGCTTGACCTAGGATCGTGTGACTTACTTAGCGTCCGATTATAGTCGGGTGCCAACACCGTACGCGGAGTTGTGTAACGTCACCTAGACATGGATACCGAGACCTGATACATTCTCGTGCTTGTCTTATCAAGTACATTATACCCATGACACTTGACACTATTCATGAGACAGAATCTTCCTGAGATATTTATGGTGATTCTGTATAGGATACAGGTTTATGACATACACAGTTTATATGCTTAGATTTTATCCAGACTTGTTGCATTAGATATGGTTTTGCGTGACATGGACATGAGATATCATGAAACTGTGACGTGAGATTACATTGGGTGGGGAGAGATTTACCATACATAAGGCTGATTATATATATATAATAACTTAATGAAAGTGCCTTAGACTCTGACACAGAGCTTTGGTACCGTACTGGCCCTTCGAGAGAATACTGCTATGGGTTTCTCCGACACTGATCTTGTAGTAGTCTCAGCCCGAGTATGACTAAAACTCTCAACTTGCATATCACTTAGCTGGTTATATATTTACCCTATTATTCATTTATTGCTGCACTGCATTTATTTTGGCTTGTATTATCTGTACCTTGTTATGTCCCATGAGGACCTGGATCCGGATTATGTCCCCAGGATTAGCTGACGAGATCTATCCCGAGGTATACGGGACCGGAGCATTAGCATTAGCAGAAGCAGGTGCATACATTGGAGCAGAACCAGGATCTGAGGACGAGATCGTACCAGAGGACTTCTCCTGAGTATTGGCTTGAGATACTCATTTATTTCTGTTCTAGTTATTTTATTTCCAGCCTATTGCATTGATGTATCAGACTTGTTCTCGGATTGTTCTCCGAGACACTTTTATTGAGATATGTTAGTTTATTCTATTTGCATTTATTCTGGCATTTGATCTGTGATTATCTGTTGTGGATGAGATTAGTATAGACTGTGACTTGTACCAATGGACCTATTTATGGATATATTACAGCTTAAGTACGCCCCGATGGATCCATTAAATTGGGTTTGTCCATCGGTGTGTACTGCTGGCCATTGCCACGAGTCTGGTCCCTCGGTATTTTGGGACTGGGGCGTGACACATTCCGCTTAATAAACCTACCAAGTAGGCTCTGGTGCAAGCAATGACCTGAAAAAATAATGAAGAAATGATATGCGTTAAATTAAGTTAAAAATATATTACGTAAATAATAACATAAGTTGCAAAAAAAAATCATACTTACCCGATCCTCATCCACTGAGATAACTTGATCACCAATACGATCTAGGTGCAAAAAGTTGTGATGGAGCCACGTAAACATCACAAGGTTTTTACTAGGTTTATTACGCAGCGCCTCCACACCTAGGTACTTTGTAATCATAGTGTCGGCGAAAATTGATTTATCAAATATTATAGGTTCACCCGTAATAGGTAAATCTACAATATTTGCCACATCTGCTAGAATAATACTCATCTCTCAGAATGGTAGCTGGAAGGTATTTCGTCCAGGCCACCAACGCTCAACTAAACTAAAGATTAAGTCTCTATCGTGTTGCATAAAATGTATCTTGTCAACATAATAAAAGCCAAATATTTTTAACAGTGCCACCTGGTGGTCGCTCAACCTCTAATACCCAAGTCTGCTATCGTGACGCCACGAGACATGATCTCGGCACCGTTTATCATTAGTATAATCGTATTACTATATATGAAAAACATAGACGATGTTATTAGTAGACATGTACAAAATATCATTCATATTGATTTACACTATTAAATTTTATTGTACCTTCCCATAAAATACCAAACTAGATATATGTTTCGCACGTTGCTGGATTATTAAATCCATAGTAGGTCCTCTAGGAATACGTTCGTCATTTTGGCTGCCCATCTGTACAATTATGGTTATCAAAACACATATTTTGGATGCCCGTTGTTTTGCACATTACATAACTTAAATTCACTAAATAAACACTAGTATCATAGCATTTAAAAAATAAAAACTAACATAAAATTATTGCATATACAAATGAGAGTATAAATGAAGGAGAATATAATAGAGACCTTCAATAGAGACCTTCAACAATAAGGATTGTGTGTGCTCACAAAGACTGCTGTGTCCACTTGCAAAGGAGAGAAAATGAAGGCTGCTCGAATTGCTGCTATATGCTCACAAGGAATGCTGTGTATTACTTTTTAGTGCACTATGTTCTTCTTCCTCCTTCTCTTCTTATAGCTCACACCTCCCACCAAATTTTTCTCTTTATTTCATTACTCCTCTCCTTTACTTCCTCCTTCCACGAGACATGTCTCTTCTTCTTTTTTCTTGTCAAGTCTCTTCTTCTTTTTTCTTGTCAAGTCTCTTGTCTGTCAGTATTTTTGTTGTGTAGTCTTTCTTGTCTCTTCCTTGTTAAACAAAACCGAAGAACATTACCCCCTTCCACGTTAAACCAAACCGAAATAATAGCCAGTGGACATAAACCAAAACTAACTCCTGAACCAATATCAATGCATAGACCCAGATCAAATTTCAAACCCTAATAAAAATCAAACCAAAATAAACTAATTTCAAACACAAATAAAAATCAAACCAAAATCCAAAACAAAACTAAATAGAAAAAAACTAAATAAAAAAAACCAAAACATAACTAATTTAAAAAAAAACTAATAAAACAAACCAAAACCAATCAAACCAAATCACCCCAACCCAACCGCGGGTCCCACAGGCCAATTTTCGCCAACACTGTTGGCTGAAATTGTGCAAGCACAATTTCGGCCAACAATGTTGGCGAAAATTGGCCCGTGGGGTCCACATTTTGCCTACGTGTGTCGTTCTGTTGTATTTTTCGCCAACTGAGTTGGCTGACTCTGTCTTTATTTTTAATTTTAGTAAACTTGTTTCGTTTGTATTAATTTAATATAATTTAATTTTGCTACAGTACATTTTTTTATTTTTTTTGGTAATATATTTTTAAATTAAAAATATAATTATTTATACATCCATTAAATTTTATAAACTAATATAAAATGGTGTAACATCTTTCTCTCTATTTTTTTAAAGAGGATGTTTTTTTTCCACTTATAAGTGCACTTATAAAATATGTTCATTTTTTTCACTTATAAGTGATTTTTTCCCCACTTATAAGTGATTTTGCTGTTATTATTTTTTTTTGCACTTATGACAATCAAAAAATATGTAGGCCAAAATATTGTACTACAAATATCAAAATGTTTAGTTCAACACAAATATACATATAATGTGTTCCATAATTTAAATTCGTCTCACACAAAATTATAGTTTTAAAGCATTAAAATAATATCTATTTGAAAATATTTTATTGACTACATATAATTTGAAACATTTCATTTCATTCCATAACTAGAAGTTCAAATTATGCTAATTAAATTATAAATTCAGAAATGATATCTCGAGACGATTCCAACAAAAAAAGGAAATGATTCGGACGTTGGAGGTAGGAGATATTGTTCCGTAAAGTGGTGATAGATACTAAAAAATGAGACTGTTTTTGGGGTTGTTTTGGACGAGGAAGTGAGTGGATTTTTGGTTGTTAGAAGAAAAATTGGAGCAGAAGGGGTGATTAGGTTTATATATATAGGAAAATCAATTCCTATAAGAATATGGACAAGTAAAGAAAATTTTAAGTTTGTACAGGGACATAATAAACTTTTCAGATGCAATAACTACTTAACCAATAAGTGAAAAAATTTCACTTATGAATTTGGAGCCATTTATATGTGAAAGTCACTTATAGGTGCGAAAAATGAACGCACTTACTGTGACCAAATTCACTTATAAGTGAGGCGCCACACAGAATAAGTGAAATTCATTTATAAGTGAAAAAAACTGAAGCTAAAAAAAAGTCACATCAAATCTATTAGAAAATCCTAAAAAACGAAAAAATACAATTTTTTTTTAATAAAAAGTGACTCCATGAGCTCAGTCTTGGCAGAAAAGTCGTTGGAGTTCGTAGGAGAGAACCCGGACGATATCCCAGCAGCATCGGTAGTGGACTGTTGGAATCTCGACTGTGAGGAAGTCTCGGATTTGCGGTTCTTGTTCTCTTCAAAACTCGACTTGTTATCTGAAAGAAAATTAATAATTTTAACAACATAAGAAAGAATCATCATCAAATGCGTGTTGCCCCTCTTGGTTAAATGCTAACACTTCACATTTAATTCTTAACAACTTTTAAATACCGAACTCAACGGACTTTTGTGGTTAGTGAGAAAAAGTATAATCTCCTTGGTTAGGTGTACGATCTCGGGATCAACCGCGGGATAGGTGTAGGACAAAGATTCCAAATAACATGCAACACAACATGTACAAAATTTTGTACGCATTGTCGAGCATCTCATTTTTTTTTTTTTTTTAAATATAGGGACATGTAAGCGCTTTCCGCTTTCCTATAGTCTTATCACAAACAATAATGCTAAGTTTACTACCAAAGGTTTACAACCTGCTTACATCTCCACCGCACTCCCCCTCCCGTCAGGGTCCCTCCTCCAATGAAAGTCAGCCACGTATAAGGTTGTAAGCATTTGGTTTTAATTGTAGCATTACTATATCACAAAATGGATCAAGTGGAGAGCCCTTATTTGGGGGTTGGTGCTTGAGATGAGTGTCTACTCATAAAGTCCTTGTTTATCCAGCAATTTAGGATAAAGCAAAGCTAAAAAGAAAACTAACCTCACCTAGGCTAGGCTAGGCTAGGCTAGGAGATATTACACATTTTGCATAAACTATTCCCAAAAGGTTGACATGCCCTTTTTGCTTTGCTTTGGTTAGAAAGCTCTATCTTTAGGTAACAGTGGGTCTTCTCCCTTATTATGAAACATTGCCCTTTGGGAACAAGTTGGAACTCAGTTTGGTTGGAAAGGCAACATTGTCATGTTGCTGCTTTTTTTTTTTTTCCCCCCTTTGGTTTCTTTTTTAATCATTACAACCCCTTTTAAATTAGTACTACAACTTTCAATCGGCTATAATCATAAGGTTAGGGAATATTAAAAAAAAAAAGAAAAAAAAATCCTTTTTTGTTTGTTTGTTTGTTAAAGTTTTAGAAATTGCCTACCCCTCCGATTGTAGTGTTTGATAGCTTATATTGAATTATTTTCCAAAAAAATGATCGTTATATATATATTTTTCTCCTAAAATGGTGGAAAATGAAACTGGTCCAACCCATTGGAAAATAACTATTTTTGGTGAAAAAAATAACAATAAAATATCAAAATTAAGTTTTCCATAAAAAAGTTTTAAAATTTTATAAGATTTTTTTTTAGTAAAATAATTTTATAAATTTAGTTAATTTTTTTATATATTTTTTACGTTACAATCAGACGCACCCTAAGGTTCAGACTATTCACAGGAACGAACTGGAGGATGATCTGTGCACAAAGTTAGTCCAATCCTAGTCTTATCTATTTGTTTTGGCATGTGGATGTGAAAGCAAGATTTCAAGGAAATCTCGTTTTGAGCTTTTGGTTTTTTTTTTCCAGCATCTTTTCTTGCCATCTGCTGCTGGAGAAAGTTTGTCCACCTTTTGTACTTCGCAACCTCCCAGCCTAACTCAGGCCTGAGAGAAATTCTGTGTGAAATGTCTTTGTGAACATGAACTTGTATTGAGCATCAGAGTTGTATAGCCTGACTGAAACACTTTCCTCAATACAAGCAAACTTTCTGTGCGGATCAATTAATGTTTGCAGTACCAGCAGATACCAATACGTATAAGTCGTATCGTATCATTACTGTCAAGTTCCATCTGATACTCGTGTTGCTCTTTTTTACGGTCAATACAACAAAAAGAAAAGAAAAATAGAGAAGAAATCAATGCTGACACAACACAATGACTCAATTGTGCCAAAGATTAACACGATATAGTGTGTCGATAATTCTTTATTGATACAATTAACTATTACCATTTGTGGAAGTTGTATACTAGCTATAAGCTGACCACAAGGACGAAACCAGAAATTCGAACTTGGGTGTGCTGGAGTAAGCTAAGATGGGCTAGCTGTGGACTGACTCACGTAAAAAAAATAGAAAATTTCATCTAAAGGAAAAATATTCTGCTTAGTTGCGGGAAAGGGGAATAGTTATGCAAATTTGCATGAAGAGGGAGCAGACAAAAGTTAGACTGGCGCCCAAATACAAAAAAGAGAGCTAGCACCAGTGTGACTGGCGCAGAAAAAAAAGGATGGCGCCAGTTGAACATGAGCCAAACTCAAATTTTGTCCTGCCAATCCCCTTTCTCCGTTTTTTCACCATCCGTCCATTTAGTTGCCACAGATCCATTTAGTTGCCACGGATCGATGAGAATGAATAGAGGCGACAAATAGCTATAAAAGAGTGAATGAGTGAAACAAACATTCACTCAAAAAAAAGAAGAAGATATATATATATATAGGAGAGAAGCAACGGCCGAAGAAGAAGAAGAGCAGGAGGAGTTAACAAAAAAAAAATGACAGAACACAACGACGGCTGTATTCCCGGTGGACCTACTATAGAAAGAGAAATGCAAGAACGTAAAAATCACATATCTCGACTGGTATTTTCTGGAGAGATAAGCTTTGTTTATTTATTTATATTGATTAAATTTATTTATTTATATTAAAAATCACATACCTACTACCGAAAGAGAAATGCAAGAACGTGAAAATGCAAGACCGATCTGATGCGACGGATGAAGCTTAGATAGATCATGATGTTTTGCGTGACCCAAAGCCCCCTATGCCTCATGTACATATTCCATCCGATTATCCATCCGACAACGTTCGCCAGAGATGGAGCTGTTATTCCACTATATACGAGAAGGGAGAGGAGGAGACTGGCCAGGACCCGGGAGAGAAGACTTTCTACCAGGCTGGAGAGGGAACTTTCTGTCACCCTCCAATCTACCGCAAGTTCGATCGTCCCCGCTGGAAATGAAATCACCACCCCAACGCTCCCGTAGGACAATCGTTCTCATCGGGGTGTAATACCGTTCGAGCCTGGAGTTTTGCTCGCACAAAACGATGACGTCAAACGTCATGGTTATTATCGGAACGACCATGTTGCAGCAAAAGTCAAGTATTGTTACAACCAGCACAAATCAGAGTATACGTAGCGAAGATCTCAAATGGTCCAAATGAAGATGCTAAAAAGGAGAATGCCGCAATGGCTTACAACACTCTTGCTCTTACTTGCCCATAAATGTACTTATCGTTCCATACATCATGTCCCGTATATCCAAGCTGAACCACTACACCTACGTACCTGAAAGAAATATCCACAAACATGGGTCAGTACACAATTGTACTGGTGAGCTGGGTAACCCACTCGTCTAAACCGACACTAAGTAGATAGTGAATGCAAGCAATTATATGGTGATCTTTCTACTTGAACCTAAATTCATTTCATAACAGTGGCATGGCATGTGAAGGAAAGTTGTAAAGCAATTTAAGCATGCAAGTATTGAACTCAAGTAAAATACACTAGTAGTTTATCAATCTCAAAGGAAGCTAAACATGTAATCCGTTCTACTTAAAACCCGTAAGATAAGCATGAGACTATCGAACCACATCGTACTCTATGCCTTGGTAATCCAATCATGATTCACACACTCTTGCCCAAGGCAAGGTGAGCATCGCCACCTACACGAATGCACAAACAATCAAACCAACTCTTATATATATATAAAGGTCACTGGCCGAGCCATAAAGGACTATTCCGAGGTATTTTGACCCGATCCAGCGCTAAGTAGCTAGCCCGCCTTATGGTCCCGAACTGCAAGTACCCATGCTTCGAAAGTATGTTACCAATGTTTCCTCCATGGCCAAACGGTACCGGTGCCCCGGTGCAACCCGTTCGAGGAAACTAAACCTTGCGTGCACAGGTATTTCGTGACCATGCAACGATGAAATATAGGTACGACGAGAAATCGAACATTCTTGCCCTACCATACTCGTTCTGTTCCATCTGATTCACCATATTCGTTCTCAAATTATAGCCCAAGGCACCATTCTTAAATTATCTCCACTAGGCACCATACCGCTTCTCGACATAGTGCTCCGATTGGTGCAACACTTTGCTCCGAATACACCGTGGCACAATGCCCTAACAGTGGCATAATGCCCCAACAGTAGCACAATGTCCTCTCTGATGCAATTGCCAATTTTGAACCACAACTTCACACTTTGCTTGACAAAGCATCCCAACTTGATACTCGTACACGGGTGCACGCTCGCTCGTTGAAGTGTTCCACTTCTCCAACCATACTGATCAACTCAAGGCCCCAACTTCTATCCTTCCAAACGACGCATACTCTATGCACGCCACAATACAGTATTTCCAATGTTCCATTCCAAATGTTTAAGTTATTACGTATGTTCTAATTATTAGGCATGAATGAGTAGAGGAGAAGGGACCGTGCCCACTCACCAAGTCTGAATCCGCTCTACACTTTGCCTTGCCGATAAGATCGATTCCTTGAATCTGTGGTCCGATGCTAACGATCTACACAACTGGTATGAGAGCAGGCCATGCTCTCCCAATCATCCGACCTGATCAGACTAAAGATGACGACATTATCGCTCCAAATCCTGCTAACTCTACATTGCTCTGAACGAACACCTGATTCCATTGCATGACGCCTATGCCTGAGCCCGTGCAAGGCGCTACTCTGCCTACACTGAACTTCGCTCCTTATCTGCACATGCAAACCAACTTACTCAGTACTTATTCTATTCTAAAGCTCAGCGTAATGCACCATGCGGTTGAGGGGCATTACATAATATACCATTTAAAATAAGGTTCGTCCTCGAACGACAACCAGTACCCATTCCTTTCTCGTATGTCGCTTAACCATTTCATAAACTCTGCTCCATGTAACTCATACTTCACCGATCTAGGCTCATCATCTTCGCTTCTTGCTGAACACTCACACAAATTTTATATTCACACATCCTCCTTGCAGCTCAATTCGAATTTAACATATCGTTTAGTTTGGATCATACACATATTTAAGGCTTTCCCGAAATATATGCATTTCAGCCGAGCTTAGCGATAACAAATTTGGACAAGTTACAAGGGCTTTATGTCCGAAACATCCATCGCCTCACTCTCAAGTGAACCGATCATGATGTTCATCCCATAACTACACGCGCTAACTCCGGATATATGATTCTGTACAAACAATCTCTCCACCTGACCCAATTCAATTCGTGTTCCGGCTTGACTATTATCTAGTGATAGCCCAAATCACGCACACTCCAAGTCCTTACGCGTCCAAGTGCAACGAGTATTCTGCAAGGCCCTATTATCCAACTATTTCTGAATTCACACTTGTATCGTCCGAGCTCAACCAATTAAACTCTAGCTTTCTTCAATCGTACCGTGTTCCGCACATATCATCTCTAAATATTATCTTCATGCTCCGAACGATCATCACATCTGATACTACCCCAGCTAAGCGACTTACCCAAACATCGCACTATACTCTTAGATCAGCTCGTCCCAATACCTCTGCCTGCCAACTCAATTTCTCTCTGGGTGAAAACCTATATTGGGGTTCATGTGATCGACGAAGATTTTGCCGCCGCACCATAGGAATATTGTCACCGCGATTTCAACGCGGACACACTTGCCATAATTCCTAGGTCGTTCATGGAATAGTTCTTCTTACGCTGCTTCTACTACCTCGAAGCATAGGATATCACCTTCGTCCACTGCATGAGCATGCATCCCAAACTAAATTTTGATGCATCTTGTAGATCTGAGGCATATCTTTCCCTTCTGGTAGTGCAAGGATCTGAGCTGAAATGAGCCACGACTTTAACTTCTTAAAGCCAGTCACACAGTTGTCAATTTATATAAATTCTATTCCCTTTTTGGGCACGACGAGTTAGAAGCGATATTATCTTCGATAATCTGTGATTCCGAATCTCATCAGTTAACTTAGACTATTTTCACCATCGCTTCGATTTTCTCGCTGTATCTTCAGCTGAAGGCTACTCCAATGATCTCTCAAATCCAACACTCAGTCGCCTAGACTTATCTCCAACATACACCACTTGCATCCACCCTCGACGTATTCCCAAATGTGCCATCGCAAGGGTCATTCTATGGGTCTATAATATTTATTTTGATTTGGCGGTCAAGTCGCTAGGGTCAGCTGTCCCAAAGCTACGTTTGATAATTGTAAATCATCACGATGAACAGTTACTATGAACCATGCTATACCTTATCTGCAGATCTGAACCATAATCCAATAATCTAAACCTGAACACACTTCTGAATCCGAGCACTTCATACACCACCGCTGACGTATCTGTTAACTAAAATGCTGCCTAACCACCTAGAGTCTGACTATATATCCAAACCATTACTCGAGAAACTGCACTCACTGAAATTGTCTTCCATTACTCTGCCGTTCTGTCCTGAAATCATCAAAAATCTAGAACTACCTTTTTTGACTTCTCGCACTACTACTTGCAATATTTCTAAAATCTATTGACTTGCTCCGTTTCTTATCTGTATGCCACGCTCCGGCGCTGCACGTCCAACTTGCTCAAGCGGCACAGTAATTTTCTTTGATGTCGCCTTCTTGTTCAGCTGTCTTCAATTGTCCATCCACAACGATCCTTGTTCTCGTTCCATTTCTTAGCATCGTCTTGAGTTCCGATGCGTCCACACGCTCTCGATAACTTGTATGCCAATCTCAGATGCACTGCCACTTCTACTTCAATTGTCTTGTTGAGCCATGTCCGTCTCGATACTACAAGTGTTAACTTCCAATCTGACTCAATATCGACTAGACTCGCATCATGCTCGTTCATGTCTTCCGGAGAACTCGTCCACCTTTGTTGCACCGTTTGCTAACTCTGTATTCACTATACTCTAAGTCAAACTCCTTGAGCGCTAACATCTGTATCCTTTAAGTTTCGATGTGGCTCATTTGTCTTGCTCCTTTAAAACCAAGCGTGTTCCTCAGCGTTACCAAAATTCGTAGTCCGTGTTCGTTACTCTTCAATATTTCCATCGCTCGTGCACCGATGCACCAACTGTTTGTTCCTTGTGCTCAACTCTCTGCATCAATGAACGCTCTATCAAACTTTTAAATTGCACAAGCGAAACTCTGATATTCAGCTTCCCGTCTGATCGATATTACTGTATCATCAATACTAGGTCTACCTCAATACGTCGAATTCTAACGCTCGTCCAATTACTTATTCCGTTCTTGTCCAACGAAACTTTCTTTTACGCGAGTCCATTACCGATTGCTCAAACCTGACGTATCAAAGAATACCTGAGTCAAACTCTGTTGCACCAATTTCTGACACAAAATTGTACTATCCCATCCGTTGCGAGCAAACGTATCGCTTATCTTATTTCGAACATTTCCAACATGCGCACCACTCCGTGGCACGCATATACCACTTATAAATTCAAGTTGCTCCTGACTAATGACTACTCCGAACTAACTCTTCTGCGGTAATCTTGTCGATCATAACTCAACACTCGCTTGCTCCAAGTTTCGAGATATAACTCAGCCGATGCACGCAAACCAACTTATATTCCTGTTACCCGCATCCGTTGCGACAATTCCATTGATGTCTATCCAAAACATTCCAATGCCATGATCTCTACGTGGTATACCATATACCAATCAGAATCAAGTCACTTCTCACACTATACTTATTCCGCATTGATTCAACATCTATTCAAACTATCCATTCTGCGTGATCTTGCCGACCATAACTCAATTGCTTACTCAAAGTCTGACACGAAACTTAGCCAACACGTGAACCATCTTACTCTTCTGTTGGTCTCACTCGTTGCATAACTCATTCAACGTTCCATCTTGATACACCCAAATATCTCTCAAACCGTTCGATATATTTACTGCACCAGCAACTCGTGCAACATTATCTTTCCCTGATATTCCAATCTACTACTCAAATCTGTTCAACCCATTCGTCGTACGAGCAACTCGTACAACGTTCTTCCTGATGTTCCAAGCCAAAAACTCAAATCCAATCAACTTATACGCTGCACGAGCAGCTCGTACAATGTTCTCTCGATCTGATATTCCCAACTAAAACTCAAACTCTGTCCAACACGTCCGTATCTTTCCAATATTTTTACTCACAACATACCGACATACCCAATCTTGCCTGACAAACCAACTGCTCCATTGATGCAACCAAAAACTCTCCGAATGACTAGCCAAATGAACGCAACGATACCTCTCAACTTGCTGTACGGATGCAACAACGTCATACAACTTGCTGTATGAATGCAACAACGCCAAATGACGCTACACGATTCTATCAAAATTCTACCAAAACCAACACAACGAAGAATATGCATAAACAACCAATAAATATATAGAATTATTGCATGTAATATCCAATGTGGAACCGAGTAGAGCCAAGAGTCAAATGATTAGTGGAAGCTGTTTAGAGTTTGTGATGAAGCAAAGGGAAAAGTCTGAGGAAATAAATCGGGAGCTATGATACCAAATATTATGTTCCAATCTTTCGCAAGTTCGATCGTCCCGTTGGACGTGAAATTTTCATGCCAACGCTCCCACAGGACAATCATTCTCATCGGAACATAATGCCGTACGAGCCTGGAATTGCGTTCGCACAAGGCGATGACGTCAAACATCATGGTTATCATCAAAACAACTATGTTGCAGCGAAAGTCAAGTATTGTTAAAACCAGCAAAAATAGAGTATACGCAGCGAAGCTCTCAAATGATCCAAATGAAGATGCCATAATGGCTTACAACACTCTTGTTCTTACTTGCTCATAAAGGTATTTTCATTCCATACATCATGTCCCGTATATCCAAGATGATCCATTACACCTGCGTACCTGAAAGATATGCCCACAAACGTGGGTCAGTACACAGATGTACTAGTGAGTAGGGTAACCCACTCGTCTAAACTGACACTAAATAGATAGTGAATGCAAATAGTTATATGGTGATCTTTCTACTTGAAACTAAATTTATTTCATGGCAGTGGCATAACATGTAAAGGAAAGCTGTAAAGTAGTTTAAGCATGCAAGCATTGAACCTCAAGTAAAATTTACTAGTAGTTTATCAATCTCAAAGAAAGCTAAGTATGCAATCCGCTCTACTCAAAACCCGCAAGTTAAGCATGAGCCTATCGAACCACATCGCACTCTAAGTCTTGCTAATCCAATCATCGATGCACACACTCTTGCCCAAGTTAAGGTGAGCGCCGCCGCTTACACAAATGCACAAACAATTCAACAAACTCTTATCTATATGAAGGTCACTAGCCAAACCATAAAGGACTATTTTGAGGCATTTTGACCCGATCCAGCGTTAAGTAGCTAGCCCGTCTTGTGGTCTCGAACTGCAAGTACCTGTGCTTCGAAAGCACGTTACCAATGTTTCCTCCATGACCAAACGATTCCGGTACCCCGGTGCAATACGTTCGAGAAAACCAAACCCTGCGCGCACATGTTGTCCGTGATCATGCAACGATGAAATATAGGTAAGATAAGGAATCAAGTCTTCTTGCCCCACCATACTCGTCCTGTTCCATCTTATTTACTATATTCGTTCTCAAATTATAGCCAAAGACACCATTCTTAAATTATCTCCACTAGGCACCATGCCGCTTCTCGACACAGTGCTCTAATTGGTGCAACACTTCGCTAGGAATACACCTTGGCACAATGCCCCAACAGTGGCACAATGTCCACTCCGATGCAGTTGCCTATTTTTGAACCACAACAGCACGCTTTGCTTGACAAAGCGTCCTAACTTGATACTCGTGCATGGGTGCACGCTCGCTCATTGAAGTGTTCCACTTCTCCAACCATACTGATCAACTCAAGGCCTCAACTTCTATCCTTCCAAACGGCGCACACTCTATTCACGCTATAGTGTAGTATTTTCAATATTCCAGTCCAAATGTTTAAGCTATTACATGTATTCCAATTATTAAGCATAAAAGATTAGAGGAGAAGGGACAAAGCCCACTCACCAAGTCTGAATCTGCTTTGCACTCTACCTTGCCGATACGGTTGATTCCTTAAAAACGTGGTCCGATGCGAAGCACGATCTACTCAATTGGTATGACCGTGCGAGCAGGCCATGCTCTCCAAATCATCCGACCTGATCAGACTAAGGAACACAATATTATCGCTTCAAATCCTGCTAACTCTCTATTGCTCTGAATGAATACCTGATTCCATTGCATGAGGTCCATGCCTCAACCCATGCGAGGCGCTACTCTGCTTGCACTAAGCTTCGCTCCTTATCTGCACATGCAAACCAACTTACTCAGTACTTGTTTTATTCCAAATCTCAGCGTAATGTACCATGCGGTTGCGGAGCATTACATAATATACCACTTAGAATAAGTTTCGTCCTCGAACCACAATCAGTACCCATTCCTTTCTCGTATGTGTAGAAGCATAAAAAATATTCTGTAGAGTTATACGCAGTATTTCAGTGCTGGGCGGCGTAAGACGTGACTTCAGAGCCATCGACGTACAAACAGAGCTTTATCGCTAGTAAAACGTAAAATATAAGCTCCAGGACAATCCGCGTAATTCCGTATTTTCAGGCTGCTCCAGCGTAAAAAGGTTGTTACATCGCCACTTTGGCGTAAAATCTACTCGCTTTTAATACGGTGGGAAGTTGTACGGGGAACGCTTCGTATTCATCGAATGAATCTGTTAAATCATACAGTGAACCAGACTCCTGACAACGAGTACTGCACAGCTATCCAGACGACGGCTGTAATAATGGTGCGGCACAGAGACCCAAACCGTCGTTTAGTAACGTTTTCTTGATACAAAAGTGCTTTTACGCATACAGGGGAATATGCTGCCTAGTTTTACACAGGCAGATATGAGTTTTTACGCTCAGTAGAAGACAAAATGAACTGCTACGTCAAAAGCTGCTCTTGGTATAGAGCTCGAGGCACGTCTCTGCATTAAATGCTCAGAATGGTGGCAGATCTCTACATTAAATGCACAAGATTTGGTTCTATTTTCAAAGACTGGACGAGCCATAATTACGGCTAATACGTCCACATCATCACCTCTGCATATTACGCCATCAGGCTATTTTCAGCTATAGGAGCACGCTGTACGCTATCTTCTTGAAATACGCCTTCGGGCTATTTTCAGCTATAAGGAGCACGCTGTACGCTATCTCCTTGAAATACGCCAACTCAGGCTATATTTGCATTTGTGCGTGATAAGGCTATTTGGTCCAGAATACGCTCAAGGCCTCAGTCAAAGAAGGAGGATCGGCTATCTTTTACACTAGCTACCTATCCATGCAGCATCAGGCTTCTACGCCTACAAGGCTTCTACGCCTATTTGGCTTCTATACCAACCTGACAACTATTTGGCTTCTACGCCATGGTGACAGTTATTGGCTTCTACGCCAACCTTTTCTACGCAAGGGGCAGTTACCTACATGGCTCGCATGCCGTGATCTTCGCAGCAGTTATACGCATTATCTCGTGATGGGACACGCATCGCACACTTATTCAGAAGATCATCTATACGTGGGTGGCAGTTTTTATAACCGCCGCATAAAAAGTGCCATACTCTCCACTATCCGGCTTCTACGCCGAGTGGACGGTTACTGTCACTAAAACCCTATAAATAGAGACCTCTATTGACAGAGGTCGAGGGTCGAAAAAAGGTCGAAGAAATCGAAGAACAGAGAGAGAAGAGCTCAGACAGAGAGTAGTGATCGAAGATTTTGGCATCGAGCATCCACCCCCTCTTGCAATCTTTGAAGCATCTCCTTCTTCTATAATACTTCTTCATCATCGTGTGGTCCAAGGGACAAAGTGATCGACTGCAGATCAGACTCCTATAGCAATATTTACCCAGATTAAAATTTGTACTTGACATCCTCGCATAGGATTAATTGTACTTCTTGTTTGTAAACCTAAGAAAGGGTTTTGTATAAACCTAGTTTTATTTCTTCCGTTTATTATCAAACACAATATGGCGACTCTGCTGGGGATCTCTTTCTCATCTGACGAAAAAGCAATTTCTCAACACGATGCAGTAGGATCAATGAAGAAGACCTTGGTCGTCCAGTTCGACCAATCCGCCTACGAAGATATGCTTCGAGCAGGGGGTAGCTCTCACTCTCTCCGTCCAAGATAATAGGAAATTGCGTAAGGTCTGGATGCCCCAGACATCCCTTACCGTTCCTGCCGACTCTCTGGTTTCTTCGACCAACAAGGTTGTAGCTTCGCAACCTCAGTGCCCCGCGTGTAAAACTCTGTCTCCCGTCTGTGACGTGGCAGACAAAACTTCTGACAATGCCTCAGTGCTAGTCCAGAAGTCTACTCCGCGCTCTGCGCGTAAAATTCAGTCTTCCATCTGTGACGTGGCGGACAAGATTTCTGATAATGCCTCAGCGCCAAATTAGAAATTCCAATCGCGCTCTACGCGTAAGAATGCATCTGCCCTCCGCGGAAAAGCAGATGGTCCCAGTAATCCCCACAAAGGAAAACAAGTGACGGACTTCTCAACTTCTCAGCCTTTACGCCAACAAGAAAAGAAGCTGCCCGCTCACCAAATTATGCGAGAAGCTGACAGCCGATTGAGGACTTCCTCATATTTACGCCAGCCTGAACAAAATCCTAGACTACGCCAGGTCCAGCCCCTCGGCGTAAAGAAGGTTCAGTTTGTGGATAGATACGCTCCTCGGGGATCATGTGCTGCTCATATGGCTGAACTGCTGTATTCCTTCGGCAGGGAAAGGGTTGGGGTGCCCAATATCCGTATTCCAAATAATGTAAACATGAGGAACATGCCTTCCTCCTCTTCTTTTTCTGTTAATACTCCTGACTTGCGTAAATTTCTGATCCAGAAACACAAAGACAGGAGTCATAACCAGGATTCAGTTCCCCTAACTGTCAAACGTGGGGAGATCATGTGGGAAGATGCATCAACATCTAATGTCATCATGATATATGGGCCACATGAAGAATCTGTCTTTATCGTTCCCCCAACTCGCGACGACCAGCATCCAATAGTCTTCGGTCGCATGCGGAACAGTCTGATTGTACAAGAAGAATCTCGCGAATCTGATGGTGGCAAAATACAAATCCACAGGTATAGTCCACAAGCTTTGAAGATTATACAAAGCATGGGTTATGATTTGAAGTTGAAACAAGGCCTCAACTATGGAAAAGACAGACGAACACCGTTGCATAGTAATCCTTACTGTCAACAAACTCGTTTTGGGTTGGGGTTTACTGCATCTCTTGCAAATTCCAAACCTTCAGAGTCTGATCCTGCACAACCAGAGGCAGATCCTTCTAAATCAACTTCAGTGGACAAATGCCACGACATGTCTGGGGGTAGCCTACCTCGACAAAATAGGACACCATCCAAAGCTGGGGGTAGAATTCCTTCTAAGTCCGAAGATGATGCAACGATGACGATCTTCCCGGAAGATCGTAAGACTCAAGCATCAGGAGTCCGAAGGCCGAAAGGGACTTTATCCTTCAATGAAGATGACATCATTGAAATCTTCAATATGTTGATGAAGGAACACAAACTTTGGCTACCCAACATCAGATACCCTGAGAGGGCTGGCAAAGTTGATGACCGTGATTATTGTCTCTTCTATCGGTACATTCATCACCCTACAAGGGCCTGCTATGTACTAAAAAGGAGAATTCAGGAGTTGATCGATGCCAAGGTTATCACTCTGCATCTGTAAACGAGGGGACGATCACTGCAAATTGATGTGACTTTTTGCTCCATCAAGAAAATACCGGATGATGAGACCATAAAGTTTCCCCATTGGATTCTTCAGGTCTATCCCCATTCAAGAAAATCACTCTACAGTAAATTTTTCGGACATGAGTTCATGTTCATATTACCTCTGAACTATTGTCCAAACATTTTGTTATCTCCCCAGATGAGTTTGTCATGTTCATATTACCTCTGAACAAACCATCCTGGTCCGACTCTCGATTATCACGTCCATATTACCTCTGATATCGGTTGTCATCTCAACTTAACACCCGTACTTAATTCTAAGTACGCCAGTGGTGTTAGGTCCACAAAAACTGCCATGTCCATATTACCTCTGAGCAGATATGTACCTCCATCCCCAATGGAGTCACAATCCAAAAGTTTGTCATGTTCATATTACCTCTGAACAAACTTTTCGAGTTTTCAGCTACCTATTATCATGTCCATATTACCTCTGATATCGGTTGTCATCTCAACTTAACATCCGTACTTAACTCTAAGTACACCAGTGGTGTTGAGTCCACAAAAACTGCCATGTCCATATTACCTCTGGCAGGGCTTGTCCTGAACTTATTACTTGCACTCTCGTATGCAAAAGGTAATAGGTCCACAAAAAAAAATTTCCCCTGTGGAATGCCCACAATGGAAAAATAAAATATTCATGTCCATATCACCTCTGAACTATCCTCATTTTTCCAGCGAAGAAAGAGTCAGTCTCTATTCATCCCTACAGTGTCGTATTTTATCACGTCTATATTACCTCTGGCAGGGCTTATCCTAAACTTATTACTTGCACTAATGTGCGCAAAAAGTAATGGGTCCACTAAAAATCCTCCAGTGGGATATCATCAACAAATACGGTATCGTACTACGTCCATATTACCTCTAGTACAATATCCAAAATTTGCGCAAACAATCATAAAAGAAATGGGAGGGCCCTTATATGATTGCAAATGACACTTACATATTAGCCAAGCCTAATAGAAATTTGGCAATGGCTACTATCAACTGCAAAATCCCGAAGAAGTACTATACTTGATCTCCTTCATTTAACGGAGTATGACGAAGATCTTATTCTGACGATATCATGCACAAATTTTAGCTGGATCATATTCTATCAGGTTCATGTGACCTCCGAATAGATATCCTTAACTAATTTGTAAGCCTATCATGTTAATGATACATCTGATAGTGTTTAGTATACAAATTTAATTGGATTATATTCTTTCAGGTTCATGTTAACTCTGAATAGATTTACATTCAGCAAAACCTTAACGAAAGTATGTCATGTTAATGATACCTCTGATATCACTTTCACCCTAGCCTTTTACATTCTAAAATGATGGGCCCACAAAGTCAGAAAATGTGTCTTTATTATCTCCGAGAAATTACAGGAGAAACAAGGAAGGTACATCATTTGGGAGGAGCAGTTAAGTCGCGAATTTGTTGCGCCAGAGTAACCATTCTCTCATTCCTGGATTTCAAGACGTCGGTGCGAGCCCGCTCCAACCTTGCTCCCTCATTGTTCAAAGCAGATAGCTCGGACCGAGCATGTACAAAACCTGCGTGGATGACACCCACATGCGTCAGGTTCTGCTGAGTCGTCTCCATTCGATCCTTCAATACGTCGCGAGCGGTTGATAAAGAGAGAGCTTTCTCCTTGGCCTTAGCGAGGTCATCTTCCAATTTGCGGACTCTCGCTGCCTCTTCCTCATATTCGGCCTCGCACTGAGTCAGCTGGGGAATGACATACTCCAATTCGGCACGCTCTTGATCCATCTTCTGCTGCTGTTCCTGGACGGATTTGTTCAGAGATTCCATTTGCCCAGCAAGTTCTGCAGTTAAGGAGTCATACCTAGCTTGAACGAGACCGTCAATGCTGCCTCGAGATAGCTGCAAATAATCGTTAATGGGTTGTTCCAAACCATTAACTATTTGCTCTAGTGCATCAGCTCTCCCAGCATCGTTGAAATCTCTGATCGGCGCTATCACAAACTGGGAGGACCTCCTCAGAGCCTCGAAGCCTAGATTCTTCTCCAGCACCATTGATATCAGCATTTTAAAAGTGGTGTAGAAAATACTAGTATACTGCTCAATTAGCATGGCGAGATCCGAATGGACGCTGGGAGTGGCTGCAATATCGGTGAATCTCCTTCCAGGAATGACTGCAGACGATGTTGCCACAGTCGTCGCCTCAACAGATGGCGCGACAAAAAAAGAAGTGCCAACAACGGACGAAGTGGCCGGCGTACTCAAAGGAGGCATTGTCGTAATGACAGGCTCATCCTCCTCTCGAGATATCGGAACTATTTTGGGCGAGCCGATACCCGAAAACGTTTCCTCTTCAAAGTCAGGCACCTCCGTGTCATAGACAGGAGCGAAAACAAAGCCGAAAGTTGCATCGACGCTGCCCTCCCCGTAGATGTCTTCCCCTGAAAAGAAGACAAGAGAAAGTTAATATCAACATGATGTTAATTTTTCTAAAAAAAAGGCATAAAGACGACATTTACCCATGGCCTATGGTATATATGTCGCGTCTGTAGCCAGTACAGCTAAATCATTTCTTAATGATGCTAAGCGAGCTGTCATACCTGGAGAAGGGGGTGTTCCAACTGACACTGGCAGGTATTCTTCCAGGTCTTCACCGAGATCCACTCGAGGCTCATTGGGTAGAATCTCGCTGGGGACACTTATAGATGAAGAAGGGGCTGAACCCATTATTGGGCTGAATAAAGATATCCTTATTTGGCTCGGCCTCGAAGGCGATCCCGTACCACTACCTGAAGCGGTAGCAGTCTCGAGCAAAGATTCTCCGGCACTGCCAGCCGAAACTGTGGAGGTTCCCTCTCTAAAAGGCGAGGAACCTCTAATCAAAGGATCGTCCCCAACAGGGGAAACAGCAGGCTCACTTCTAGGAGCCTCATGACTGGAAGTCCTGTCAGGACCACTAACAGTCTTCTTTTTCTTGCGAGGGGAAGTCTCTTTCAGAACATGAGCCCTTCGCTTACCAGAGATAACCAGAGGCTCTGCAGGCGGAGGTATTTCGCCTCTCGGTACTGCCAACAAAGGCTCATCTGGATTGACAGAATCTTCACCCTCGTCAGAGGAAACTGATGGGATTTTGTCTATTCCCGCGGACTTAGAAGAGGGCATCCTAAAAATTCTACGCATATCAAAATCGCGATGGAAGGTATCGGTTGCCACATAAAACTGGGCATACGAATGGAGGATGCGCAACTCCATGGAGAGTAAAGTCGCGGGCACAGTAAAAGCTGCTCCAGTGCAACCCATTATGAAGTATCGCTATCCTCTCGCTCCATCAATAAGTCCACCCTTGGACTTGAAGCTGGTAACGACATTGCCCACGTACAATTGGTCATAACCAAACTTCCTGGCGAACCGACTAGTCAGGTAGGGCTCCAAGAAGCATTGGTCTTCACTTCTGTACAATAAATGGGAAGGTCTAATGCAGACCAACCAATTAAAAGCTTCAAGAGAAAGAATGGTCTTCCCTTCACCTGAGTCCTGAAGCCTGCTCTCCTGTTGATTGAGATGTACAGAGGGGACGGTGCAGAAGAGCTTCCAGCTGTGAGCAAAATTTAGTGTCCGCCGACAGTCTAAAACTGTAGTCACATTCCAGGTGGAATTCTTGTAATTCAACAAGAAATTACTCCCCGAACTACTGCCAGAGCCGGGAGACATCATCCTGGGGTTATAGAGAATTAACCATCCCATCAAATACAGGAACGATAATTCTACCCTGGGAAAGCTATCATGCCGTGTTTCATCGGCAAGCAGCCCATCAGTAATGGCCCTCAGGCCAGCTTGTATGCGGCATACCATGGCAGGAAGCAAGCCCAGTCTTGCCCCGAATACCAGACGCACTGTAGGCCATAAGGTGTTGCGGTGAATGCGATCCGAAGATGCAATGCCTGGTACTACCAATCGGCGCAGCCATACAGAGAGGAAGCCAGCCAGTTGAGCTTCTCGTGACAGAGGCCTGCGGTAATGCCTCAAATAACTGTAGGCTTTAGTGCCTGTAGGATATTTTCCTATCCCTTCGTCGAGAATTTGATCTAAAGCCCTAGCGTCTTTAATAAGATCATCGACTACTTGAGCACTATGCACGCTCAGAAAGCTCAAAGGCCTATCCCTGCTATCCACGACTTTGTCTGGCTTAGCAGCCCTGGCCTGATGGAAGAAGAGGTAGGACGCCCATTTGTTGGTATGAGCCAAATCAGAGGGCTCATTATAGAAGGCGGTGCACGCTAAATAGTGACACATCAGCTCTTGGTACACTGCCACTACCCGAGGTTCTGTATCCCCCAACTCCCGGTTTATGGGAACATACTCTTCATAAAGAGTATCCCCCATTGGCAGTCTTGAAATCTCTGCCATTTCGTGAAGGGCCAATCCCAACTCCCCCAGTGGAGTGGCGAAAGTCCCAGTGAGCGAGATATATCGCTCCATCAAGGCCAAAAACAGGTTGGGGTTGAGAGGTAACCCAACACTGGTAGCACGCACAACCGCGTATAGACCAATGCTCTCCAGCTTAGTCTGAAAATAGTTCAGGGCCCAGGCAGCTAAACGAGCCCATCGAAGATTTGTAGGGGTAACCCACCCATTGGTCCGAGGATTAACCTTGGGGTATACTCCTCCATACCCCATGAAGTCATTGCAGAAAGTCGGTAATTGGACTGGTTGGAGCAGTGAAGTGTCTTCACTCGGGACACTGCTCGGATACAATCCCCTGAACGGCATGACCGGGCCGGAAGGGCGACTTACAAATAACCCTTGGTCGGACCCTTTCTGATAAAATATCTTCCCGGCTGGCCGTGAAGATTAGGGGTCAGAGTCCACGACATCCTCCTGGGATGCGTGGCATGGAAGAATGCCGAGATAGGGTAATCTCTCAGCATCTTGGGCAGATACAGGACCAGGCACCCGGCAGGAAAAACCCAGTTTTCTTTCTTGGGCTTCGTCTGGGATTGTTTGTCAGTCATATCCTCGAAGAGAAAAGCCGGTTTTATGTATTGTGCCCCGTCTATATACGCCAGGGGCTCTCCGTTGATCATGCTCAACAATATTCGCTCTCCTTGAGACAATATCAGGATTCCCCTTCCTTCAGAATATTGAGGTCCAGAAATAGGAAATATCACATGGGACAAATCCTCCAGGTAATTGGAGTGCAGCATCCCAGCAGCAGAACCCATTACCTCAGCCAACAGAGATATATGCAAGTTAACTACAAAGTGCAAGAAAAATACGTCAGTTTCTATACTAGACCTCATAATCTTGCAGCTTATGCCAAAGAGCAACAGTCTGTGCTTTTACGCCAAGACTGTAAAAACTTGACTTTTTACGCTGGAATCTCATTCCAAGGCATAAAATTCAAGATTGGTAATATACACAAAAATTTGACAGTCTGTGTTTTACGCCAGATTGCCAAAGTTTGAGGTATTACGCCAGAATTCTCATCCAGAGCGTAACACTCAAAGTTTGTAGTATACGCCAAATTTTGACAGTCAAAGCTTTTACGCCAGACTGCGAAAATGTGGAATTTTTACGCTGACACATTAGAAATGTGGGCGTAAAAGATGAAACATCTCTGTACATCATCTTCCTCGAAGAGGCTATCAGCACAGAAGATGACCTAGTGCGTTCACGTATAACGTGTGCGAAGGGTTTTCTTCGTTCTTGTCATCCCAAAAGCTTTACCTATAACGCCCGGTGCACAGCTCGTCGGTGGGACATTTTGTTCAGAGCGGGGCTCGCCCTGCCCGATGGGAGTCGCTCTTGCTTGGGCAGAGGAGCGAGAAGAGGAGGCAGCCTTCTTTTCCTTAGAGGAGGAGATTGGTTTTGGTGCCATTGCTAAAAACGCAGAATGCCCAAAGAAGAAACGAAGGAGAATACTCAAAGAGACGAAGGTTTTCTTTTGCAAAAGAAAGGTGAAGAGTCTTCTCTCTGAAAGCCTTGGGGTATTTATAGAGTTCAGATAAACTCCTCGAATCCCTAACCAAATCCGATATTTAATATTCGGTTATGATTGGGGACTACGTCAGCCTATTATTCAGGGAAGGCGGACAGTCAGCGAATTCAAAAAGTTTTTCGTGCAGAGCAGATTCGTGATTTTTACGCCAAGGAGCTTTTTATGCTCGGGAAGCTACAAATCTACAGTTTTACGCTCAGAGGCTATAAGTCTACGTTTTTACACCCGGATGCTTTTATGCTCGGTAGCTTTTACGCTCGAGAGGCTACAAACCTACGACTTCACGCTCAGAGGCTATAAATCTATAATTTCACGCTCAGAAGCTTTTTACGCTCAGAAGTGACAAATCTACGACTTCACGCTCGAAAGTTTTCTTTTCAGAGGCTATAAATCTACAGTTCTACGCCTGGATGCTCTTATGCTCAGCAGCTTTTACGCTCGAGAGGCTACAAACTTACAATTTTATGCTCATCTACGCTACGGATTTATGACTTTTCGCATATCTTAAAATACGCAGGCCAGAGTATGCGTATATCTGAACAATTCTTATGACGGCAAACTATAAGGGTTCACGCAGAAGATACTCCTTCTTGGCCTCAAAATATCCCAAGTACCCAAAGTATACAGAGTTCAGCATCGAAAATGACTCTTTTTCTTGGGTCGATTGGAAGTTCATCCAAAATCCAGTCAGAATATTTTCTCTACAGTTCAAGTGGTGACTCAGTTTTAACAGCCATTTCTCGCCCTATTTCAAGGGATTTTCGGGAAATCATTCTTGAAGATGATGGTCTGAACAAGAATTCTTCTTATCAGAGAAGTGACAAGTTCAGAATTCTATGCAATCCCTCGTTCAAAACAACATGACAGTTCGGATATTCGACTTAAATGCTAAGCAGTTTTCTATGCGTCCTCAGTTACGCGTAAAAGACAGGACGGGACCAAATACTCTTTTATCAGAGTCGGCGTAAAGTTATTCAGACGTGGCGAAGCTACACATATTCAGACTTCATCACAGCAAAGAATATGGCAAAATCATCAGATGCGTAAAAGAAGACGATTTTATTAATCATGATTACATATGAGGGAAATCCAGTCTATAAAGGATTTTTCATCTTCATGATTACATATGAGGAAAATCCCGTCTATAAAGGATTTCTCATTTTCATTAAAGATCACGCCCATAATCTGTTCTGCCAGGTTCTCGCATTGGGGGAGATCTTTATCCGTCTTCTACAGCAGTTCATCGACTTCCACAGTCGATGAACAAGAAAATGATTAATGGCGGTAGGATACAAAACTGGGCCTGTATAAATTATTCAAGAGCCCATCCTCCATACGCCACGACAGATTGAGTTGAGGTGTTAGACCCAACTCAGTACTGCAAGACAGGGCTAGTTTGTCTGCCCTCGTCCACGAACAACGGGAGAAAATACAGCTTGCAAGATGTGTGGTCTAATGTGACCCTTCTTATCTCCTGGATGAATCGCCATATGAAGTTGCTGATTATCCCGAGCAAAGGAAGCTATGATATCCTTCCATGATCCATCGTTGCAGAGGACATTTGCTCGAAGACGCCTTCTTTTTTGGCTCCTTACATGCTGAAAGAACATGATCTTCTTCTTCCCCAAGTTGACCTGACGAACTGCGGCAATCATCTCTGTGTGGTGAAGGAAATATGGGAAGAACAGGTTAACTCCTCAGCCTTTATATAGACAAAAGAGAACACACCAAATCCCAACAAATCCCCAAAAATCTACCAAGAAATCAGCCTCGAGGAACGAGTCAGACTTGACCGTTTCATGCTTCATTCAAAGTGTTTCAAATTACAAGAAATTTGAAAACTTTGAAGGGGATCTTATAGAAGCATAAAAAATACGTTGTAGAGTTATACGCAGTATTTCAGTGCTGGGTGGCGTAAGACGTGACTTCAGAGCCATCGGCATACAAACAGAGCTTTATCGCTAGTACATCATAAAATATAAGCTCCAGGACAATTCGCGTAATTTAGTATTTCCAGGCTGCTCCAGCGTAAAAAGGTTGTTACATCGCCACTTTGGCGTAAAACTTACTCGCTTTTAATGCGGTGGAAAGTTGTATGGAGAACGCTTCGTATTCATCGAATGAATCTGTCAGATCATGCAGTGAACCTGACTCCTGACAACGAGTACTGCACAGCTATCCAGACGACGGCTGTAATGATGGTGCGGCACAGAGACCCAAACCGTCGTTAGTGACGTTTTCCTGATACAAAAGTGCTTTTACGCATACAAGAAAATACGCTGCCTAGTTTTACACAGGCAGATGTGAGCTTTTACGCTCAGCAGAAGATAAAACGAACTGCCACGTCAAAAGCTGCTTTTCGTACAGAGCTCGATGCACGTCTCTGCATTTAATGCTCAGAATGGTGGCAGATCTCTGCATTAAATGCACAAGATTTGATTCTATTTTCAAAGACTGGGCGAGCCATAATTACGGCTAATACGTCCACATTATCATCTCTGCATATTACGCCATCAGGCTATTTTTAGCTATAGGAGCACGCTGTACGCTATCTCCTTGAAATACGCCTTCGGGCTATTTTCAGCTATAAGGAGCACGCTGTACGCTATCTCCTTGAAATACGCCAACTCAGGCTATATTTGTATTTGTGCGTGATAAGGCTATTTGGTCCAGAATACGCTCAAGGCCTCAGTCAAAGAAGGATGATCGACTATCTTTTACGCTAGCTACCTATCCATTCAGCATCAAGCTTCTACGCCTACAAGGCTTCTACGCCTATTTGGCTTCTACGCCAACCTGACAACTATTTGGCTTCTACGCCATGGTGACAGTTATTGGCTTCTATGCCAACCTTTTCTACGCAAGGGGCAGTTACCTACGTGGCTCGCATGCCGTGATTTTCGCAGCAGTTATACGCATTATCTCATGATGGGACACGCATCACACGCTTATTCAGAAGATCATCTATACGTGGGTGGCAGTTATTATAACCGCCGCGTAAAAAGTGCCATACTCTCCACTATCCGGCTTCTACGCCGACTGGACGGTTACTGTCACTAAAACCCTATAAATAGAGACCTCTATTGACAGAGGTCGAGGGTCGGAAAAAGGTCAAAGAAATCGAAGAACAGAGAGAGAAGAGCTCAGACAGAGAGTAGTGATCGACGATTTTGGCATCGAGCATCCACTCCCTCTTGCAATCTTTGAAGCATCTCCTTCTTCTACAATACTTCTTCATCATCGTGTGGTCCAAGGGACAAAGTGATCGACTGCAGATCAGACTCCTATAGCAATATTTACCCAGATTAAAATTTGTACTTGACATCCTCGCATAGAATTAATTGTACTTCTTGTTTGTAAACCTAAGAAAGGGTTTTGTATAAACCTAGTTTTATTTCTTCCATTTATTATCAAACACAGTATGTCGCTTAACCATTTCATAAACTCTGCTCTATTTAACTCATACTTCACCGATCCAGACTCATCATATTCGCTTTATACTGAACGCTCACACAAATTCTATATTCCCACATTCTTCTTGCAGCTCAATTCGAATTCAACATATCGCTTAGTTTGGATCATACAAATATTTAAGGCATCCCGAAATACATGCATTTTAGCCGAGCTTAGCGATAGCAAATTTGGACAAGTTACAAGGGCTTCATGTCCGAAACATCCATCGCCTCACTCTCAACTGAATCGATCCTGATGTTCATCCTATAACTCATTCGCATACGCGCTAACTCCGGATATATGATTCTCCACTGACAATCTCTCCACCTGACCCAATTCAATTCGTGTTTCGGCTCGACCATTCTCTAGCGATAGCCCAAATCACGCATGCTCCAAGTCTTTACGCATCCAAACGCAACGAGTATTCTGCAAGGCCCTATCATCCAACTATTTCTGAATTCATACTTGCATCATATGAGCTCAACCAATCAAACTCTAGCTTTTTTCAATCGTACCGTGTTCCAGATATATCATCTTCAAATATTATCTTCATGTTCCGAACGATTATCACATCTAATACTACCCCAACTAAACAACTTACCCAAACATCGTACCATACATAGTAACAATGCTACGATACTGATTTTAGCAGTATTGTATTTATATTGGACATCCATTTTTCGAACATCCATGCTATGTTAGCTGCTCCACATATGTCCCTGTTCTTGCGAATCTCTCCTTAGTTCTGGTTCTACATATTGATCATGTCAAACTAAAATCAAACTCTTTGGTGAGATATTCATACTATATGTAGATATCCCTACTTATTTTCATTGACCTCAATTTATCGTTCTTCAAAGTAATGCTTAAATTTGACAAGAAACTATATCCAAAAGGAGGTGTTACTTGTTAAAGTTACTGTCACTCTCTCCAAAACTGTGACAGTTAAGGGTTAATATCAACATTATTCAATATGCCCCGGTAGATCCAATGTCAATTTTGTGGGCATGGGCGGATCCAGGTAGCGTCTAGGGTGGGCTTGGAGCTCACCACAATTTTTTTTCTTTTCATATAGTTTTTTTTTTGTAGAAGTTAGTCCACACCTAGCCCACTCCAATCCACTATAGTCCACCCCACTTTATATTTCTGGATCCGTCTAGGGTGGAGAGCTGGATTCGTACATTGATATTGCTCTTATAATCTGCTTGAATTAATGTGCCAAAGGATTTAAAACTTGGTTGCTCTGATACTGTCTTTGCCATTTGTACCAAAAACTCTAGTGTTAATGAGGGATAAAGGTTTAATAGTAATATTATTTAACATTACTTTGCATAAGATACTCGTGAAAAGCTAACTTACATCATCACAATTAGTGTTTTTTTATAATAGACTATCGATTCTTCAACCATACTCTGCATAAATTTTAAACTCGTTTTGACCAAATCACAGTTTGAACTTGAACTTGTAGATGTTCGAGTAAAAGCATCCTAAGCCTCTACCATAAGTAATTATATTTAATACAAAATTGTTCCTACGTGATTGTTTATTTTTTGCTGAAAAATATGAAAGAGTCAACCATGTACAAATTATTTGTACATAATTATCAACAAGAATTATCTTAATAACATGTTGCATGAAACTTGAAAAGAAAATATATTCTAACTTGCTTCATTTAGTAGGTCAAGAGAATGAAACAAAAGCAACAGGAAACAATGAGATGCATGTAACTTGAAAAAAAGAACATTCAACTTCCCACATTGAGCAAGTCAAAAGCAACAAGAAACATATGCATGTAACTTGAAAAAAGAACATTCAACTTCCCACATTGAGCAAGTCAAAAGAAACAAGAAACAATGAGATGCATGCAGAATATTTTGGAGTAATTGTTATATTTTTTTATTGATAATCTCTTGGCTATTTATAGCTTTACAATCCTTCATCTTACATTAAAACCCTTGTAGAATATTCTAATATCCCAACAAATATAGCAAGAATATTCTAGTATACCAACAAATATACCAAAAATATTCTAATATACCAACACTACTCCTCAAGATGGGCGAAAGATATTCACTTAGTCCATCTTGTCACATTCTCTAATCATATCTGCAGAGCTAAGTCCCTTGGTTATACTGTCTGCTACCTGCTCCTTGGTTGGAATATGACCTAGCTCCAGTAGTCCACGATCCAATTTCTCCTTGATGAAGAACCTATCGATCTCGATGTGTTTGGTTCTGTCATGCTGCACTGGATTGTTGGTGATACTGATGGCTGACTGGTTGTCACACCACAGCTTTATCTTGGCTCCTTGATCCAGCTTCAGCTCTACTAGCATACTCTTCAGCCATAGCAGCTCTGTTACTCCCAAGGCCATAGCTCTGTACTCCACTTTAATTGTCAATCTGGCCACCACCGACTGCTTCTTACTCCTACAAGAGACCAAGTTGCGTCCTAAAAATATGCAATAGTCCGAGGTAGACCTCCTGTCATCAGTACAACTAGCCTAGTCAGAGTTACAGTAGCCCTCGATGCTCAAGTGATCATTCTTTATGAATATCAATCCATTTTCGGGGACAACCTTCAAGTATCTCAGAATCTGGTACACTGCGTCCATATGACACTTCCTTGGGTCATGCATGTAGTGGCTCACCATACTCACTACAAAGCAGATATCAAGACGTGTATGACTCAAATAGATCAACTTGCCCACTAGTCTATGGTATCTGTATCGAGCAACTGGTTTTCCAGCCTCAGCACACAGCTTGAACCCCTGGTTGATCGGCGTCGCTGCAGGTCTACATCCCAACATCCCTGTCTCTGTGAGAAGGTCCAACGCATACTTCCTCTGAGAAAGAAAAATCTCCTCTGCTTCTCGAGCAATCTCAATCCCAAGGAAGTATCGAAGAAGGCCAAGGTCCTTTACCTTGAACTCCTTGCCAAGCTTTTCCTTGAGTCGGGCAATCTCTTGCTCACCATCTCCTGTGATAATTATATCGTCCACATACACAGCAAGCATGGTGATGTGTCCTCCACTCCGACGGAAGAATACAGTATGATCATCATTGATCTGCTGATATCCCATCCCTATCATCGCCCTCCTGAATCTGTCAAACCACGCTCGAGGAGACTGCTTCAGTCCATAGATGGATTTCTTCAACCTGCAGACATTGTCCACTGTCTTATCGATGCAGAATCCTAGTGGTATCTCTATGTACACTTCCTCCATAAGATCCCCATGAAGAAACATATTCTTCACATCCAGTTGGTGTAGCTTTCATCCACCATTAGCTGCCAAAGAAATTAGGGTCCTGACGGTGCTCATCTTCGCCACTGGTGCAAAGGTCTCATCATAGTCAATGCCGTACGTCTAACTGTATCCTTTTGACACCAGTTGAGCCTTGTAGCACTCTACTTTTCCATCTGGGTTCTGCTTCACGGTAATGACCCACTTGCATCTGACTGCCATCTTCTCCTCTGGCAGTTTTACCAGTTCCCAAGTGTGGTTCTTCTCAAGAGTGGCTAACTTCTCGTGCATCACCGCTTTCCACTTTGGATCGTTCTTATCAACCTGCCAATTGTTAGGTACAGTAATACTATCCAAAGATACAATAAATGCTCCATGAGAAGAAAAAATGTTATTATATGAAACAAACTGAGCAAGGTCCCAACATATCTATCAGGAGGATTTTCCGTATTGCTGCGAGTGGTCCTCCGTACTGATAACGGTGTGGGAGGAGTAGGAAGAATGATATCACCTGAAGGAAAAATCTGGTGGTAGTGGTGTAGATATCTCAGGAGTTGAGATAGACGCAGACAAGAGACTTGGCACTGGCACTGGAACTGTAGGTACTGGTCCTACACTATAGGGACTTGGCACTGAGGAGTTTGCTTCCCTTTTCTGCTGTAGGTAAGTAACTCCCCCTGAGCCATGGGCCTAACACCTCTCATCGCCTCCCCTTGTTCCTCTTCACTCTCCCGCTCCTCCTCAAACATTCCTCCATGCCATACTCCTAAATCGGTCACCACACTCTCACCAATCTCCCTCTCTCGCCTCATACTCTGATTATCAGGTGAGTTGCTCATGGACGAGGTTCCCTCCTAACGGTAGTATGGCTCAAAATTCATGAAGTGAACATCCATGCTCACAAAATTCTTCTTCTCTACTGGGCTCCAGCGCACGTACCCCTTCCGAGTCATCGAATAGCCTACGAATACACACTTGACTTCTTTGGGGTCAAGTTTTCCAATAGACGGTCTACTGTCCTTCACAAAACATACGCAGCCAAATACCTTTAGTGGGAGTATCCCACTATTATTTTCTTACAATATCTCACATGGAGACTTCCATCCCAGTACCTTCGAGGGCATCCTGTTGATCAATCGAGCTGCTGTCAACACTGCATGCCCCCACAACTCTGTGGGACATTCATGGCGATCATCATGCTCCTTGCCACCTCTAAAAGGTGTCTGTTCTTCCTTTTTTACTCCATTCTGTACTGGTGTGTATGCACATGTGGTCTGATGCTGTATCCCTTGGGATGACAGGTATTTCTCAAGTGCTTTGTTGATATACTCTGTTCCATTGTCAGACCTTAGTACCTTCACCACTGCTCTGTACTGAGTCTGGACATGTTTATGAAAGTCTCAAAACAGGCAAATACTCACTCTTATTCTTCATCAAATACAAACAGGTGACACGAGAGGAACAATCAATAAAAGATACGAAATACTTATAACCATTCATAGTAGTTGTGGCGCACTGCCCCTATACATCAGAATGTATAATATCAAAAACAGAAGAGCTCCTATGGCCCGTACCAACATATGAGTTCCTAGTAAGTTTGTCTAAATCACATGCATCATATACTAGTTTTTCCTTATTTGCCTTCTCATAAATATATGGATACAACCTACTCAAAATACTAAAAGAGGAGTGTCCCAACCGCTTGTGATGGAGTATCAGTGTATCCTCGGCACTCATCTTTGGTCCTCTCATTCATGCCCTTTCTGCCACAGACACCAATGTCAAATCCAGTCCTTTCCGATCTAGGTACCACAGTCTATTATGTCAAGTGCTAGTCCCAAGTCTTCGTCCCGTCTCATTCTCCTGGAAGATTACCTTAGGAATATCAAAAGATACAATGTATTTTAGTTGGAGGATTATAGAACTAATGGACAAAAGACTGACTGAAAAAGAAGGAGCATGTAAAATATTGGATAATCTTACTGAACCTATACAATTGACAGTACCCTTATTGACCACTGGCTGAAAAGTACCATCGGCTATTTGAATGCTGTCTGCAGATGCTAGGTGAGTGTAGGAAGATAACTCACTAGCATTCCCTATCACGTGTCAAGACGTACCCGAATCGACAATCCAGTCCGACGATCTAAGGAAAGACATAGATGCAAGGGTGAGTGAGTCATCAGTACATTCCGATGGATGGGCATACATGGCAGCGTTGTCTCTGGCGAAGACTAAGGTGGACGCCTCCTCAGTCCCACTCCTCCTGTCTCCATCACTTGACGCTCTCTGCTTTCTCTTGAGTACTTCCAGCTGCCCAGTAGTGCCTGATCCTCCTCAGTATCGGCACCATTAGCTCCCTCATCGCCTTTTGCTACCAGCAGGTTCGTCCGATAATCTCCTCGACTACCCCGTCGACCCCTACGACCACGGCCACGTCCTTCAAACTGTTCACGTCCGCCACCTGAATATCCCTCCTTGGGTGGTTTGGTGCAAGCATACCTCAGATGGCCTACATCCCCACTGTTGTAACACTGCCGGGGGTCTCCCTTAGGTCCTGTGCCGCCTGAATTGGCAACCGTCAGTGCTGTCTTCACTTCAGGAGGACCACCTGTCCCTGCCTGTAGCTTGATATGAGTATCCTCTTGGATCATGGCCGAGATAGCCTCCTCAAGTGTAGGAATCTTCGGTTGGCCTAGAAGTAGTGCCGTCCTCTGAGCAAACACTGCGGCCAGCCCCTTAAGAAACTTCATCGTCCTCTCCTGCAGACATACCTGTCTTTCCTTACACTTCGGGTCCTTGCAGCTCGTCCGATATGAGAAGTGATAATAATCCAACCACAGATGCTCCAACTCCGTGGCATACTCCTGTACCGTCTTCTCTCCTGTACGGTGTCTTCGATCTCCCCCTTGATATGGAAAACCCTCAAGTTATTCCCCACACCATCGTAGGTTCTCCTAAACTTCTCCCACACGTCTTTCACCATCTCAAGGCCATCCACTGTGGAGGCGATCGACTGGACTAAAGAATTGAGGAGCCAAATGTATACCACCATATGAGTGGACTTCCACTCGTCGTGTCCTGCCGAGCCCTCATCCCACTCTGTCTTCTCTCATGACAAGAAACCCTCCTGGTTCTTCCCTGCGAGGGTTTACCTCACCTGTCGTGACCAACTCAGGTAGGTGGCCGGTCCATCAAGCTTTAGATCGATGGATGGAAGCTCCAACTTTGCCAATGTTTGTGTCGTGCTCTCACCAGCCGACAGTTTCATCAGCTTCATCAATGTTGCGACCTCCGCAGAGTCCAACTTCTTGATGATCTCCTCCATCGATCCTCCTCTTCTCCGATCACCTCACACCCGTCCCACGATTCACGTTCTCCCTCTTCGTCCTCTCCTAGACCCGATCATGTCCCTCCCCCATCAGATCTAGACCTTCGATGTCAACGTCTGGAACGACCAACGAAAGACGTCAGGAACCGCGGCAGAAGGCTCCGCGGGAGTCGCAGCTTAGCGGTGGCGGGCGAGTGGTACGGCAGCGGTGGTGGTGGGGGCACGACATGGTGGTGGCGGGTGGTGTGGTAGCGGTGGTGGTGGTGGCGGCTATGGTTTGGGAGGTGGTTGCTAGGGTTTGGACTCTGATACCATGTAGAATATTTTGGAATAATTGTTATATTTTTTTATTGATAATCTCTTGGCTATTTATAGCCTTACAACCCTTCATCTTACATTAATACCCCATTAAAACTCCCTGTAGAATATTCTAATATCCCAACAAATATACTAAGAATATTCTAATATACCAACAAATATACCAAGAATATTTTAATATACCAACAATGCACAATACTTGTAATATCAGTTTAAGAGACATTGAATTCAATAAAGAGAAGCATAAAGACTATTGAGAACAATCTGGTCACTGAGAAAATCTTCTATTTGAACTCATTCCATCATATCCAAGCAAGAAAGGGAATACCTAAAAGGTATAATGGTTCCTTCAAAAGCGAATTCCGCAATTCTTTCAATTCCAGAATATTCAGAACAAGAATCAAGAAACTTCCTCACGAGAAGGGGAAAAAAAACTAAATGATCTGCAACTTTTATTTACTTCTCAGATTAAGCTATAAGAGCTTGCGACTTGAGTTGCATAACATCATAAATACAAGCATGGTTCGAGAGTCGTGGTCATTTTAGAACTCTCTGAATAAGTACATTTATATATGTAGACTTGAAGACATAAATCCCTGAATCCGAATCAACCTACTTAACCAGTGTTCTGCATGCCGGCAGCTATTCCCTTCATGGTCAGGATCAAGGTGTCTTCCAACCCTGGGGCATACTCGCTCGTGGGATTTAGCTTCACTAGTTCTGCAGCCGGTTTGCTGGACTCCATCGTCTCCTTAGAGAGGTGAGGTCTCAATTGACAGTGGAAATCGGGGTCTCTAATCCGTTTCAGGGTGTGAGCTTGGCAAACATTAAGGGTAGTTATGTATGCATCACGAAGGCGCAGTCTCTGCTTCAAGTACGGATTCCCCTCGAGAAGGTCTTTGTGACCAGCAACCTGTAAAAGAGCTTAAAACTCTTAATCCTTTCTTGGGACCATACTATGAATACTATGAAGCTGTATATCTTGAAATAAGTAGGTCCTTCAGAAACATGAATAAAATGCTCTCTTAAGCCCCAAAATAATGGTTGTTGTTATGGGAACTTTCATTAATGAATATCAAAACCATAGTTTGCAGTGTCGGCCGATACCGATATGATTTGGCATGTCCCGATCCGATACCGACTGATACTGATACCGATATCGATGGTCTCCTTTTTAGTCAATGCGAAAATTGAATGAAAAAGACCAATCAACAAGGGTGAAAAAGCATAGTAACGTTGTAAAAGCATGCAGAAGAAAAGAACTTATCTATCGCAGGTAAACCAATCGGGCAAGGATGACTATTATTTCATTTAATTCCAAAATTACTAGAAAAAAAAAAACAAAAAATACTTAAAATTATGTCTAAATATATAACATATATTTTTTCTAATATTTTAATAATGTATTAATAATTATTTGTTTTTTGATACAAAAAAAAAGTGATACTCCGATCAACAACCATCGATTATGTCGATACCACCGATCCCGATACTCATAAGAAGGGTCCGATGCCGACTCCGATACCGATACTACGAACTTTGCTCAAAACTGAATTCGTCATTAATTTGCTTTCGCCTCAGAAACTAAGGGCACCATAAGGTTGCCAGTTGAGTTGCTTTAATTTGCTTTCCTGCCCTTGGTGAAAAGCCATGGATCTTGATCAAAATTGGTTTTTATTTTCTACATATCAGACTGTTCCATCTAGAAACTAGTTTTTTCTACATATCAACCTTGAGGGAATTAAAGGGTGTCCAGATAGTGCTATGGTTCGCTAGTTCACTCTCAGAATCTGCAGTAATCAGGAAGAGAAAAATTACCTGCAGAAGAAGGAGCTTTGTTGCTTCATAGTTCGCTCTCAGTCGCTCCCCAAATGGCCATAAATCTTGAGAAACCAGCAATTTGTCATATAAAGCAGCAATACCAGGGTCCCCCTTAGCAAAAACCATCTCAATCAGGTCGATGGTCACCCTGAAGAATGGCCACTCATTGTACATTCTCTGTAGAGTCTCTAGGTTCTTGATATCCTTTTGCATCACATGCTTGAATGCTGCACCAAACCCAAGCCACACGGGGAGGTGAAACCTCGTCTGAGTCCATGCAAATATCCAAGGAATTGCACGTAGTGTCTCTATTCCCCCACTAGGCTTTCGTTTCGATGGCCGGCTTCCGATGTTCATCCTACCATACTCGAGCACAGGAGTCGCCTACAAAAAAATGAAACAAGTTCATCATTTTGATTCTTCCATATGTAATTAGGAATAAAATTTGCAAAAGGAGAATAAGATACAGACAAGAAGACTATTTAACATTACTAGTCGCGTTCACGTGCGATAATCCATGTATCAAAAAAATTTATAATATTATTAAAGAATTAAGTAGAAATTTAAATTTTGTTATAATATTTTGAATATGATTTGTATATATTTTAATTATGATTTGTTACAAATATATATTTTTAATTTTGGATATGTGTTTAGTTAGATAATACAATGTAGTTAATTTAAAGATAATTTAGTATTTGAATATGTTTTAGAATTTGTTATATGTTCAGATAATTTTTAATTTTTTCCTCAACTACGTGAAAAGAAAACATATGCGATAAACTTTTTTTAAATATATTTATATATCAATAGTTGATGATACACATACGGCTTAAACGGCTCATTTTTGAGCCATTTCTAAGCCACATTATAATAGTAGAGATGAGACATAACTAAATAAGCATAAATTTCCTTCAGACATTTTCTTGGAGGACATAGTCCTTCAGACAACTAGGATCCAAAACTGATCTTCTGGAAAAGATTACCTCCAACAAACCAAAATTAAAGTCGATTAAATTTTTTTAGTTAAAGTTGGTTCCTTAATCTATCTATTCTACTATATAATAAGAAAAGTTGAGGCTTCACCGTGAAAATTTTTCTTCCTAAAATATCCTTATCTACATTTACTATTTAAAATTGTTCATTAAATTTAACATGGGTGGTTAGGTAATTACATGATGAGAAAATAAAATAAAATTAAAGGACATTCTTGTTTGTTCTTCCTAAGATGTAAAAAATAATAAATGGTTTTGCTCTTCTCAAGTAGTAAAAAATAAGATTTTTATTGTTCACTCTTCCCAAATAATATGAAATACGTGCGCATACATACTAGTTATATATCATTTGGCAGGCTTGCAGCCCATCATGTTCTAGTTATCAAATTGTAAAAGTCTTTGTTAATGTGTTCCCAACGTATTCACTAGCAGATATTTTGCAAGGATTTAGGTCATCAATTTTGGAGGTAAGGAGCACAATTCTAATATAAGCATTGGTCAGGATAACAAGTAGTATTACTCTGTATTCAATTGGACTAGCTTTTGACTGCAATACACAATAAACTAGATTTCTTACCGAGCGGAAGTACTCAAAAAAACGTGGTTCTTGAACGACGATGGATCGGTATTCCTTGGTTGCCACAACAGCCATCTCATCCAACAATGCACGCCATTCTGCTTTGGGGGAAATTGGGGGATGCATCCCATGTTCAAGAGTAGCAGCTGTGAATCGTTGGAGTGTTCTGAAGCACAGATGCTCCTCCCCAAAAGATTGCTCAATAACTTCACCTTGAATAGTAACACGAAGCGATCCATGAACTGTATCTGGTGGCTGAGATAATATAGCTAGATGAGTAGGACCACCTCCTCTACCAACGGTCCCCCCTCGGCCATGGAACATTGTCAACTTCACCCCAAATTGCTTGGCAACCTTGATAAGCTCTTCTTGGGCTTTATATAACTGCCAAGCTGCAGAAAGACGTCCAGCATCCTTTCCGGAATCAGAGTAACCGATCATAACCTCCTGTTTTCCATTGATCCTATCCTTGTACCACTCTATCGAGAACAGCCGGGCCATAGACGCAGGAGCTGCTTCAAGATCAGCCAGTTTCTCAAACAGTGGAACAACCCTCAACGGTTTCTTCACATGGCACTCGCGCTGCAACAGTTCCACAGCAAGTACATCAGAAGGAGCCGTTGCCATTGAGATGATATAGGCCCCAAAGCAATCAGAAGGGAGATCCCCAATAACATGGAGGGTGTCTAAAACATCGGCAATCTCCTCAGTTTTCGGAAGGTCTGGACCAAATAAAGGGCGCTTTCCGCTAAGTTCAGACAACAGCCATTCCTGACGACGCTCCTCAGGCCACTCACGGTAGGATCCAATTTCTAAATGCCTAGTGATAGCATCAAGTACATCAGTGTGCCTGTCAGATTCTTGCCTGATATCAAGTCTTACAAATGACAAGCCAAATGTTGAAACTTGACGCAGAAAATCAAGAAGGCTTCCATCCGCAATGGGTCTATCACCGCAACTGCAGAGTGATCTGTAACAGAGCTCAAGGGGTTCCAGAAACTGCAACAGAAGTTGAGCGTAATTTTTTCAGAAAAGAGAACCAAAAAAGGGAGAAATATCTGATCATGTAGGCATGCTAAAATGTGATGTGCAACGCGGTTAGGAAATGTATACGACATGAACATCCAAATATCAATGTCTGTCTTCAAACATTTTGTGATGTGCCTTGGAAAATCAAATAAGATGTATATACAAGCTAAATATTTAAATCCCCAAGTCCTTAATTCATAATAGGAACTTCTATTGCCAAATAGTTATGAACTTTCATAATCTTCAAATGGAAAGAGCATGTCTTTTATTTAACCACACATTCTATGCAATCAATTGGAACAGTAAAAAACCCGACAATTTAAAATGTTTCTATTCACATAAAAGAAATTAAAAAAGCATCTTAATTCGATTATACAAAAATTTAATGAAAACATTACTAGAAACCACCTTTCATCTGTTATAATTATAAAATGATATTTCTTACAAATTTAATGGAAAAATTGTATAAATCTTTTCTTTTCCTTTTTAAAAAGTATGTGTAAGGAAAGATATTTAGGGTACAATTTCCTTCTATTTTCTAGACTGTATGATCATTTTATCATGATGAAGAAAAAAAAAATCATTTTGTATGAAACTCAAACTTCAAGAATTGCATATTTAGTTTGCTCCTAGCATTGTCCTTAGTACAAACTGGTAGAGTGAAGAAAAAAGTTACCTGCTCAACATTGGTAAAAGTTGCTTCCTCGGGAATATCAGAGTACCCACTTGACAATAAATTGCGAGTCCGTTCACGTGTATGATATAATTTGTCCCTCACATCACCAAGTATGACACGATAAGGCTCACTTGGAGGAACTTGTTTCCAAAATTCTGTGACAACAAAAAACCAAATAAGACCAAGAAAATCATAGTGTTTCACTAATAGGAGAGGATATGGCCTTTAACAGAGCTGAATGGAAGATAATAATTCATCATTCATGATCGTAAAGAGTTTCATTGATATGAGAAAGGATATGGCCCAGAGCTGAATGGAAGATAAGGATGCATCAATCATGTATCTGACCGTATTTTTTGGATGAAGGCTTTGTTGTTCTATAACAATGGAAGTGTTATAAAATTATAAAGGTCTCATTTTCGGTCTTAGGGGAGTTCATTTAATTTACAAGATGAGAAAATGGAATTCTCTAGTGGTCAAAGATGGCCACCAAACAATTGGATATTATATAACTAACTGTCAGGTCCACAGGTATTATATATATTATATAACTAACTGTCGGTTTTAATCTTTCCCTCCCGCAGTTATTATATATATCTCACAATTGGATAAATATATAACTAGACAACACTCTGTGAAGCATGCACATCTACATTATATAGATTCTTAATAAAGCAAATTCCAAAATTTTAAAAATAACATGTGTTAGTGGTCAACCGTGGAAAGCCAAGGATGACAAGTGAATTTTCACACGAACTAATATGGACTCACTAAGTCATGAAGGTGCAGCAGATGTGAAAGACCCGCGAGTGCAGAGATCTCTTCTAACCGTCTATTGAAGCAAATACAAAAAATGTGCGCAGTCCACTATATTAATTGCTCAAATAAAAGGGTGCAATAAAACTTGTAGCCAAGTAAGCACCAAAGGCAAGTTAAAATAAACAGACTTCTTGCTCTCAAGGGAGTTCAAGCTTTATAACATAATGCTCAAAGGAGGATGTTACACTAATAAATTGACAATAGCCTGAGAAAAGTTTGAATGGGAGCATGGTTCTTAAATGATGTCTGGGTTGACAATTTTTAGTTTGGCAAGTTCATAAATGTTTCAATATTGTATATATTTGTTCAAATAAGAGGCTTCTGCAATATGGATGTGTAAAGGAAACCTTTATAAACTGCCAGTTGTTAAACGCCTTCACAAAATAAGGAAAATAATTGCTTCCAACCAAACAACACATTGAGGTTAAGAGTGATATGATTATTTTATTGATGTCAAGCTAGGAGGATGGAATGTAGTTAAGCTGAAGCAACTACACATTTTATTAGAACTCTAGGGGAAAAGTTTGATATAGTGAACAAAGACAGATACACTGCCATTTGATACAATACGAATGAAAATTTTGAAAACAATCTGAGTTATGACGCAAGTATAAAAGCTTTATGTGATTTAATGTTTCTGCCATTGTCTCAGTTCTATGTAAGTTCACTTGAACTAGGATCTGCAATATAGAAAAAAATACTCCATGTCTCCAATTTGGATCAAGAAGAACAAAGTAAGGTTACAGCTCTTGATCACCACTCTGAACCCAGATGCTAGTAAGACTAAGAAAGACAATACCATACGTGGACCATATTATTCGTCATAAATATACTACCTATTGAAAGGATAGCTCCAGTACAAAATAAGACTGTGTAAAGAAGTATATATTAAATAAAACTAGCTCAAGACTACTGGAGTTCTCTAAACAATCAGAGCACCAGTGGAGAGCAATATCATCTCACTATTTATCAATGCTTAAGAGTTTATAACCTAAGGACTGATCTATGGAGGGAAGTTCCTGGGTTTGATAAATACCCACAAAAGATTAAGATTAATAATCACTTTAATTTTTTTTTCTATACAGTTCCAAGCAAAAAAGACTATTTTTTTACCAATAAAAAATGTCTATAATACTGTGACGTAACTTGAAAACACAAAGGAAGAATAGGAACAAAAATACCTATATAGTGTTTTGCAACCTTTTTGGAGGAACTATGTAATACATCAGCACGGGCACGGAGTTCATCACTGCAGCGCCACATTGATAACTGCAAGAATAAAAATGTAGGTAACTTATAAATTACAGGAATGATGTGTATAATGATACTATCAAAGACAATATGTTAAATCAACAAAGAACATTTTCAATACCTCAAACATTAGATCCTCTATCTGGGAATAGTATAAATTTGCAGCCATCATTCTAGCCAACAAGCATACATCTCTTGTAACCTCTGGAGTCACCCTAGGATTTCCTATATCATAGTGCACAGAGACATTAGATTGACAAATCTTGGAATGGAAATATGAAGAATCTTTTCTACATCCAACAATATATCAAAATATTACAACTTCCAATAGTACAATATGGACGACTATAGTTGTGACTTGTGAGACACCAAACAAAGCCTCTAGCATCCAGGAAGGTTTTACATCCAACAATTCTGTTGCAAAGTATTCTCGGAAACTGCTGTAACTAATACTCCGTTATCCATATTTAGATGGAATTCTAACATTTCAATGAATATTTCTTTTCATGTAAAGGTTCTAATGCTGAAATAACTACCATGCTCCTTTTAGAAACTCACTTTGTATATGGTATAGCTACGCACAACTAAAAACAATGAGTTTCATATTACAAAAATTACAAAAAATTTAAAATTTCATTTATAGATAAACATCATACCATCACGATCCCCACCCATCCATGACGAGAACTGAATAAGAGGAGCATTGTAAGGAACACATTCATTTACCCCAATGTTTTTCAAAGCTGTATCAACACGGCGTAAGAACTGAGGAACACCTTTCCATATCGTTTCATGAAAATAACTCATCCCAGCACGCATTTCATCCTGTGGTGTGGGAGGAGTTCTCCTGATCTCATCAGTTCTGAAGGCAGCTTGAATCTGAAAAAATGAACATGAAAGGGGATGGCATCATCAGACATTAAATGAATCAGAAGCAGGATTATAGGCTCTAGGAAAAAATAAACATCTTTTCCCAAACAGAAGATGGTCAGAACAAACCAAAGTGACAGATCAGTCATTTTTTTGTGTGTGTGTGGTCTCTGGAATGATATTTGGATGAATTTCAGCATGACCATCCTTTAAAAAGTGGCTGAACCCTTCAAAATGTTGGCAAAGGAAACAACATACGGTGGTCATTGGGGTTAGTTTTTTGAGGAAACTATTTTCATATTAATAATTCCAACTGGCATGCAACTGCGGGAGAGGTGTGGGGCAGTGGGCCCAAATGGCATGCAACGCAGGGTGTACAAAGTCCCGCGCGTATAGCCGTGCGTCTAAAAATAAAATAAAATAATTCCAACTAACTGTCAGGTCCTTAGAAGAGTTCTAAAGAGGCAGGACCTGACATGGAGTATTACATCATGACGCTTAATAACAGACAGACTAGGGGGGTCAAAGATATGACTCACTTTAAAAGCACAACATACATTTTAGTAAATTGTTTAACATAAAAGGTATTGACAATCGCAGCAAACCTGAAAATATATGCACACGAATTTAAATGCTATTCCGCATGAAATATCTGAAACTATGTCGCACGGACACGGCAAAGTGGTATATGTATCTGTATCCTGTCCGTACCGGTATCCATGTCCGTCAGCATGGGTAACTACTATTGTAGCTATTTGAAAATGTTCCTATCCCGTTTCCATATTGAGTCCTTAGCCGGATCCTTTTACGTATTTGTGCAACATAGATCTGAACTGATCTCATTTAGAAAGCTTATAGATGAGTGATTTTAGCCAACTTAATATTGTGTATGTCATAAGAATGCACTTCTAGTGTAAGAGATGGTAATCTGACAGGATATATGCAAAGATAGTTTAATTTTGAGGATGAAGTAATAAGATAACCAAATGACTGCCTCGCAAAAGTTATTGTTGAGAGTATTAATGGACTTTTAGTTCCACATTGAGTAGAATAGTAGAGAGAGGGGTTAGCCTCTCCTATATATATGTAGCTCCACCTCAATAATAAACAAGCAAAGTATTCTACTAAATTTCTATTTGGTATCAGAGCCACCAAACCCTAACCCTAACCCTAGCCGCCACCCTTCTCCACCAAACCCTAACCCTAACCCCACTCCACAGCCCCCCCTCCTCCACCAACCCCCCCACCCCATTCTCCCCACCGCCCCCTCCCACCCTTCCGCAGCCAGCACAACCGCCACCCCACCGGCAACAGCCACTCGCCGCCAGTACAACCGCCCCCTCCAACCCCACCAGCCAGCAACCCCCTTTCTCCACGCCGGCCCCCGCCCCCTCTCCGTTGCAGCCAGCGCAGCCTTCCTCCTCCTTCTCGTCAGGCCATGCGACCTCTGGTAGCAGCCATGCACGGGACATGAGCAGCGACTTTCGAGGACGCCGCTGCCGCTGAAGGAGAAATAGTAGACATGGAGAGGACGAAGATCAATGGTGGAGATGATCTAGATCAGTCACCGCCTTGATGATGGAAGAGGAGAAGAAGAAGACGATGGAGAAGATCTACGACAAGCTAACGGCCAAAGAGATGAAGACTTTGGTGGACAATCTCTTCTCCAGGAGGCTGACCGAGACTAACTCCCATGCTGCACACGCAGATGTGGATCATTCACCATACAAAATGAAAAAGTTGGAAAAACTGGAGGTAAAGTTGGAGGGTACTTTCAACTACTTGAAGTGGTTGCGTCAGGAGATGCAGACTCTGAAGGCAAGGGGTTTGGTGGGCTATGTGAATGTCCAAACCAAGGCACCTAAAGATCACTCCTTACGGGAGTTTGCTGTGTGAAAAATTGTCAACAATGTTGTAGCTGGATGGTTGACAGCCTCATTGACCAACCAAGTGTCGGACAACGTAGAAGCGATGAAGGGTGTTGGTGACATTTGGATGACGGTGAAAGATATGTACTCAGGGTCGGACAAACCTATGAGGGTCTTCCAACTACAGGATGAACTTGATAAGGTGGTCCAAGAAAATAACATCATCTCTGAGTATGCAGCTCTGCTGAAAAAGTATTGGTCAGATCTCGACCATTATGATCCCATTGGCATGGAGGATGAGCAAGTTAAACCGACATTTGCGAAACATTATCAGAAGTTCATGGAGTATGTCTCGCGACCATTATGATCCCATTGGCGTGGAGGATAAAGTTCCTAAAGGGGCTCAACCCAGCATTCGAGAAGAGGATGAATGTCCTACTTGAACAACCCTGGCTACCATCACTAGAGGAGGCCATAGCTGCTATGGCACAAGAAGAGGCACGGCTGAAGCTGATGCCTAGCACCACTAGCTCTCCGGAAGAAAAAATAGCTCTAGCAGTTTTTAACGTCCAAACCCTTCTGGAGAGGAGGGTGCTACAACTGTGGAGACCATGGACATTTCAACATAATCTATACGAAACCTCTGAAAGGCCAGTCTAGCGGCCGCGGAGGCAGCCGTGGTGGGCGTAAGGTGGCAGAGGAAGCTATGCCGGTGGCAGGGATAATTATTCTAGAGGGCACAAGGAAAATCTGGCAGAAGGGAAAAATGAGAGTCAGTCATTCGATATAACCTCTAGTGAGAGGAAAATGCTAGAAATATGGAGGAGCATGAAGCTTGGAACCAGAAACAGTCAAGCCAACGTCTGTGAGGCATCGACTCCTGACATGCCCCGGCCCCGCAGGGCTAGTCGTCCTCGCATGGGCATGATGCCGCGCGAGCCTAAGTTGCGTCCGCTCAAAGCCGGGCAAAGAATGGGCGATAAGATAACAACTTCGCAAGGTCGATATAGCGGAAGCATAGAATGAACACAATTATAATTCAAATCTAGCTATTTATTGATTATTCTAAATAAGTATTACAAGCGGCATAATGCTGAGATTACAAGTTGCGCAAGCCCTCTCTCGAAACAATAAAGACGTGCCAAGTGGCTTACAATATGGAATGATACATAGGCGATGTTCCAACATTACTCTCTCAAAACAATAAAGACGTGCCAAGTGGCTTACAACATGGAATGATACATAGGCGATGTTCCAACATTATGTCCTGTATATGTACAGCTTTCGGACGCAACACTCAAAGGCTCCAGAGCGAACTCCACGTCTTAGCATGCACGAGGGGACACTCCAAGACGAACGAGGTTCTCCCGCACCCTGCACACAATCTGGTGGATTATCAGTACATTGAATGCACTGGTGGGGAGGCTTCTCGCTCGCTCAACAAATCCAACACGTTCAATTAGTTATGTGCACACTATCATTGTTGTCTTTTTAGTCTTTCCTTAGAATCAGTTTCATGGCAAAGATATAAGCTTAACTCGTGTTGCAGTGTGCCATGCAATATATAGTAACACGGCGAGACTTACCAACTTACCATCCGTGCTTCCCTTTCTAAAGGCAAAACCAAGTTAAACAAAGCACGAATATATATAATAAAATTCGAGAAAAATGCATAAGCAAATACAAGTGTCACGAGCGGATTCTGATTCAGATGCACGAGTTACACGAATTATCTAGAAGTGTTGCAGAAGATTGCTCAAATATATACAAGTGTCTAATACTCATATCCATTCAGGGTTCCAGATTACAAGGCACGATGCAATAACTCGCACACGGATTGCCGCTAAGCGAGGATGACTTATCTATATGAACAGTTGTTGCTGGCATAGCCATAAAGGACCACGATGTAGTCATGAGCGAGAATGGTATGCGACTCAAAGAACACGAGACGTCACATGCCATCCTGCCCGATCACGAGACTACTTAGTCTTAGAGCGAGAATGGCGTGTAACGAAAGTAACACGAGGTGCTACATGCCATCCTGCCCGAAACACGAAGACTAACACGATGTTCCGTCCGGATCGGATCGGCCCCAGTGCCCTGGAGACCATCCATAGGAACAGATTGAAATACCTTGTGCACAAGTTGTCCACGACATGCAAGTCTAGAGTCTCAGATTCACAGGATTCACGACACGACATGTTAATTCTTGATTCTTGTTCTGCACGTGTATTGCTCCACGAGCTGTGATTCTTGCTTTACTTGACTTGATGCAATCCCTTAGTTCGGGAAATGCCTTGGCGACCTAACGGTCCCGAATACTTTCAGGTTCATACTTGTACAGAACAACTATTTGATAGACTTCTGGCTAAACTAGATGAATGCAAGACATGATAGTGTTACAGGATCGTGGCATGAATTAAGTGACGAGCATAGCGAATATGTAAAGCAGCTAAGCATTGAACAACACAAATATAACTTTTAAGGAAACATGCGACATAGCCATACTTGAAAAGATAAGCGATTACGTTAGCACGGGTCTAAGGGATAGTATGGGGAACTAACATTATTCAAGTTACATTTTCATGTTCTAACACAAGCAATACAAGATAGGATTATTCTCTTGTCTAGGTGCGTTGTATTCTTATTAGCATGCAAGGGGTTATCGCCTAACGATCTAGCATGTATATCCAAATTCTTAGGTGTACTGACCAAGCAAAGACAGGTTCATCGTAGCCACCCACCTGAACGAGTGCTTGCCTCGGCCAAGCGAGACTCCGAGTGAACCGCTGAAACTCCAAGTCCAAGTGCCGATATGTTGTTTGAGTCATCTTGCAGAACTGAGCGAAGTGGGCTGTTACATAATACACCACTCAAAAGAAGTTTCGTCCTCGAAACTTACTAAGATAGAACTCATCCAAGAACAACACTTCTATTCCAAACTTGAACATATCATGCTTATCTTCAAATCCATGAGTACACTTTTTGTTCCTTTATCCATTCCAAGTCCGTCTATATCCTTCCAGTCTATCAAATCCTTGCCTCAAACTCTATTGTGCCTAACGTAGAGCTGCACTACTCAACACAGGGGTATGCTATAACTTGCTCACACGAGGGGCAAACTAGAACTAGGTTGAACCATCCCACGTTCTATCACTTTACTTCCTAATCATGAACACGTTTCAACAATCACTTGGTATCGCCTGACTAAATCCAATGTTATGCCTAACCAACATCTTGAAAATCCTTCGAACTTCAGCTTCAATATCCACCAATTTTTTGCATGTGATATTTCTCAAATCTATATCCAAATTCGTATTTTGCTACGCAATCTTCTATCCCGAGCCATCGCTCAAAACGCTAGAAATCTTGCACTATCTTTCAAGTTTATCACTCGACGCTTACACGTTTTATCTTCAAAAAATTTTGTTCATCAAACAAGACTTAGCCAATCCCTTATTTATTACCTTATGCATATCATGATCATACTCTTCCAAACACGATATACATTCCGATGATATCGTCTACATCCTAACCAAGTCAAAATCTACTTTTGTTCAATCTTCAAGAACGGTCTTCAACTTACTTCTATCCTGACACATATCCAATCCATTTATCAATACTTCATTTTTGTTCCAATCAATCCTTGCTATTACACGATTCATCATCAAGTATTTATCGTCTTATGAAATCACCATGATACCACGAGCAGAGTCGATTAAAATCTAAGTCAATTTTCAATTCGATTTCAATCCTTAGTATTGCATTACCATCAAGAACATCTTCCAAGCACACAATTTTCATTCATATTCAATGCGTCATCCAAGTTTTTCCCGATTTATTTTATACATTCAACACCAACACGAATCCGACAAGTCCTTAATATTAACTTATACTTTCGCTTGCACGATCCATTCGATTTCAAGTAATTCCACCGACAAATCCCCAATTTTTATCATTTGTTTCCAATCATTTGAAACACCAACACTTCTAAGGCACATATCTCAAAACCAACTCCTAATTCTAACTATTACTGCCCCAGTTATGAAGTCTTACCCAGACAATTCTAAGATTGATCACACCAACTCAAATCTCGTCAAGGGGTCGTCTGCCTAACCACTAGGTCAACTCACCAGTTTATAGTTAAAATCACGATCACCATCCATAATATGCAAATCCAGAGTACCACGCTCAACCAAAACTAATGTCAAACCATTGTCCATTAGTACGAGATATTCTACCCAAAGCTTGCATTACTCAGATTTTGAACATGAAGCATAGATCATCCTACCGAAACAATATCTCAAGCGAGGGATACGAGTCCGTTCAACAAAGCCATCCTAAGGTAAAATTAATTTCAACATAATCTTCGATGCATCCTGTGATATTGCATGTCAAACCTATCAATTCGCATAGTCTATCTCCTCAGAAGTATCCGCTAAGGTTAACTTATCCATCAATCCAAGTCAAGTTTACCAAGTCACAATTAAATCTCTAAACCATAATTCTCATATCGTATTCTCTAAATCGTTCGACATAATTTACGTATTCGTCCACGAAACCATCAAGCACTACTTGCATCAATTTTTAAGCTAACTTATACTTAACTTTGATTCATTCTCCAACCATGTACTAGGGCAATCCTCAAACTCACCGAGCTATTCCTTGTTATGCGTTCATTTCATCCGAGTCACAATTTATATCAATTTATATCAAATTTCTTCCTAAACATTAATTCCGTTGCATCGATCTAAGGTCTGTCTTCAAGCATTTATTTCCTCAAGTCCACGTTGTTCACAAGTCTATCATTCTTCAAGTAGAGAATCCTCGAGCTCATGTCTACCAATCTTTATTGGTTTCTATTTCATCGAGTTTGTCCATATAACCATCAAAAAATCCTTTGCACCATATTGCATCGTTCAACCGATCGTTAACATCTAAGTTATACACAAGATCAATTCCCTATCGTCATTTGCATATCATCACACCAACTTGATTCCTATTTCTAACATCAAATTCGATTCATCAATTCTTCCGAATTATTGCATATCGTCCAACCCAATTCTCTTTGCGCTAACTCTTTCTCGCACTATCACTTGATTAAGCTATGTTACAATCATACTAGTTCCATTCATATTTAATCATATTCACCTATAGCTGCATTCGAGTTTTACATACCGCTGAGTCTGGATCGTGCACACATTCGAGACCTTCTCCAAGTATATGCATTTCAACCAAGCCTAGCGATAGCAAAGTTGGTTCGAGTTCAACATATCGTTGAGTCTGGATTGTACACATATTTAAGGTATAACCAAGATACATGTATTTCAACCATCTTTAGCGATAGCGAAGTTGGTCAAGCTAAGGAGAAGGCACCACAAATTTTATGAAACTTTCAATCCCCAACACGAAGTCCATCTGTTTGATTCAATTCTCTTTTCTGGTTTCTTATTCTTCCTCGACCAAGTCATTCGTTTCAAATCCTTATCCAACATTATCCCAACTTCTGCATAATTTCTACAAAACCGTTCGAGTAATTCTTGCACGAGATACATGATATCAATCTTACTATGCTACACAAGTTCTAAGGTTTTGCACTGATCTCTTGCACGACTTTGCGTTGTTGACCGGCTTGTTCCTATCCCGAATCCATGATCCAAAAAACGTTCCTCAAAGTTTTCCCATACACCACTCAGGTTCAAGCCACACGAAAATCCTTGATACCATATTTGCAATGCTAAACATCCAATTGATGTGTTCCTTAAAATTCAAGCACGATCCTCAATTACGTATCAAAGGTATTATCTTTTCCAAAATATGCTTCGTTTGATAGGCATCTCTCAATCTCGTGATTCGAATCCAACTTATCTCATCCGAACGATATTCTATTCCCGCACACAAACATGCTAGCACTAAACAAGTCAAGTATGTAACACCCATTGCTCAGCCCACAAGGTCTTCCGTATAGCTATCCTGATCAAGCAAAATACCCATATGAGATCCATTCAACTAGCTAGACTTATTATATGGAACATCCCGAGAAATATTGAGATAAAACGTCTATCGTTACCCACGAACGAAGTTTCAAGCAGAGAAAATTGATACGAGATCAAGGATGTAAAACCGATGCTTTGGCACATCCTGGTCCCGCAGGGCTAGTGGTCCTCGCATGGGTGTGATATTGCGCGAGCCTAAGTTGCGCCCGCGCAAGGCCGGACATAGAACGAATGGTAAGATAAGAAGTTCGCAAGGTCGATATAGCGGAAGCATAGAACGAACACAAGTATAATTCAAAACTAGCTATTTATTGATTATTCTGAATAAGTATTACAAGCGGCGCAAGATCGAGATTACAAGTCGCTTAAGCTCTCTCTCTCGAAACAATAAAGGCGTGCCAAGTGGCTTACAACATGGAAGATACATAGGCGACGCTCCAATATTATGTCCTGTATATATGCTTCAGCTTCAGGACACAACATTCCAAGGCTCCAAAGCAAACTCCACGCCTTAGCGCTCACGAGGGGACACTCCACACCGAACGAGATTCTCCTGCACCCTACACACAATTTGGTGGGTTATCAGTACATTGAATGAACTGATGGGGAGGCTTCTCGTCCGCTCAACAAATCCAACATATTCAATTAGTTATGCGCACACTATTATTGTTGTCTTTCTAGTCTTTTCTTAGAATCAGTTTCATGGCAAAGATATAAGCCTAACTCCTGTGGCAGTGCGCCGTGCGATATAGAGTAACACAGCGAGACTTACCAACTTACCATCCGTGCTTCCCTTTCTAAAGGCAAAACCAAGTTAAACCAAGTACGAATATATATAATGAAATCCGAGAAAATTACATAAGCAAATACAAGTGTCACGAGCGGGTTCTGATTCAGGTGCACGAGTTACACGGATTATCTAGAAGTATTGCAGAAGATTGCTCAAATATGTACAAGTGTCTTCAGGGTTCCAGATTACTAGGCACGATGCAATAACTCGCACGCGGATTGCTGCTAAGCGATGATGACTTATCTATATGAACAATTGTCGCTGGCATAGATATAAAGGACCACGATGTAGTTATGAGCGAGAATGGTATGCGACTCAAGGAATACGAGATGTCACATGCCATCCTGCCTGATCACGAGACTACTTAGTCTTAGAGCGAGAATGACGTGCAACGAAAGTAACATGAGGTGCTACATGCCATCATGTCCGAAACATGAAGACTAACACGATGTTCCGTCAGGATCGGATCGGCCCCAGTGTCCCGAAGACCGTCTGCAGGAACATATTAAAATACCTTGTGCACAAGTTGTCCGCGACATGCAAGTCTAGGGTCTCAGATTCACGGAATTCACGACACAACATATTAATTCTTGAATCTTGTTCTGCAAGAGTATTGCTCCACGAGACGTGATTCTTGCTTTACTTGACAAGATGCAATCCCTTAGTTCAGGAAATTCCTTGACGACACAGAACGACTATTTGATAGTCTTCTGGCTAAACTAGATGAATGCAAGACAGGATAGTGTTACAGGGTCGTGGCATGAATTAAGTGACGAGCATAGCGAATATGTAAATCAGCTAAGCATTGAACAGTACGAATATAACTTTTAAGAAAACATGCAACATAGCCATACTTGAAAATATAAGCGATTACGCTAGCACGGGTCTAAGGGATAGTACGAGAAACTAACATTATTCAAGTTACATTTCCATGTTCTAATACAAGCAATACAAGATGGGATTATTCTCTTAGCTAGGTGCGTTGTATTCTTATTAGCCTGCAAGGGGTTATCGCCTAGCGATCTAGCATGTATATCCAAATTCTTAGGTGTGCTGGCTAAGCAAAGACAAGTTCATCGTAGCCACCCACCTGAACGAGGGCTTTACTCGGCCAAGCGAGACTCCGAGTGAACCACTGAAACTCCAAGTTCAAGTGCCGATATGTCGTTTGAGTCATCTTGCAGAACTGAGCGAAATGGGCTGTTACAACTCCAACCACCTCTGGGAGTAACATCACCTACTATGCCCATACAAGCACATGTATACCTGCTCATGCCCTTGCATCTACCCACAGACCAGGAACTCTAAATTGGATAATTGACTTTAGGGCAACCCACAATGCCACGTGTGCCCATGATGAGTTCTAAGATTACACTCACCTGACGGTGCCTGAAAGCTTTCAGACTGCTGATGGTACTGCTAGACCTATTGTGGGTAAAGACACAGTTTAATGCACCACTTCCATGACTCTTACTGACGTCTTGCATGTTCCATCTTTTTCTATTAATCTATTGTTCATTAGTGTCATTGTTCTTCAACTTAATTGTGTTGTTTCCTTTGATATTCCTGATATAATTTTTCAGGAGAAGGAAATAGGGAGACGGTTGGGGACTGACACTTGGCATAAAGGGCTATGGTACTTGGACAGGGTTGGGCTAGATGCAGCACTGGCGTCATTGGTGGATGAAGCACAACCAGAGGAGCCGCGAAAGACTGTGGAAGCAGAATTATTACTCCAACATCAGCGCATGGGACACTCTTCATTCACTCTACTGAGTCGGATGTATCCCTCTATGTATCAAAATGCTAATAAGCAAAAGATGGTTTGTGATGCTTGTGAACTTGGAAAACATACCAGAAGCTCTTATGTGAGTCTGGAAATAGAAGTTTAGCTGCTTTTGATATGATACACTCTGATATGTGGGGACCTTGTCCTATAACTGCTGTTAATGGTTTTAAGTGGTTTGTCACCTTTATTGACTGCTACACTCGTGTCACCTGGGTATACCTAATGAAGATTAAGAGTAATGTCTTTGCATGCTTTCAAGATTTTTATCACAGGGTTACAACACAATACGGTACTAAGGTAAAGATTTTGAGGTATGACAATGGGACATAATACACCAACAAGGTTATTGAAGAGTATTTATTAGTCCATGGGATTCAATATCAGACTTCATGTGTCTATACACCAGCACAAAATGACATGACAGAGCGGAAGAACATGAACCTGTTGGAAGTGGAACGGTCAATGATGTTTGCTATGAATGTTCCTAAATACTTGTGGGACATGCCGTGTTGACGACTGCATATCTCATCAACATGATGCCTTCTCAGGTGTTAGGATGGAAGACACCGTTTGAGTTGATTATATGTGAGAATAAGTACATTGTTCCCCAAAGGTATTTGGATGTGTATGCTTTGTGAAGGATAATAAGCCTACAGTGGGAAAGTTGGATCCTCGGACGGTGAAGTGCGTCTTTATTGGCTACTCAGGGACTCAGAAGGGATATTCTTGCTGGAGTCCTATGGAGCGAAGGCTCTTTGTGATCATGGATATTACATTCAGAGAGATGGAACCATACTACCACAATGGTTCAGGTGAAGGCTCCGCATTTGGTGACACACCTAACACATGAGGTGTTACAAGTTAGGGGAAGATTGGCCCGAGCGTGATTGTTGGGTCAGTTCCATGCCCAATGATGAAAGTTGATCCAAGGAAACAAGAAAGAGATAGCAAGAATGAGGAAAGTGATGAGGATGCACACAATCAGAAGTAAGAAAGTGGTGCTCCAGTACAGGGGGAGGAACAGACTACAGAACAATCTACAGAGCTCCAAGTCTACAGAAGGAGAAAGAAGTAGTCCACAACTATACCTATTGCCCCTATTGTGCCATACCCCTCACCTAACCCTGCCCAACTCCTGAAGATGCACCTCCCGCACCAGATCCCTCTGATTCAGATGGTATGATCTCTCCTCTACTATCTCATATTCCTTTAAGAAGATCTTCTCGCAGTAATGCGAAAAGATCTCCTAATAGTTATGGTTATGAATATGACATTGCCCATTTTTTATTCTACTCTAATCTATCCCCTACTTATGGAGCATTCATTGCATCCTTAGACACTACCTCTTTGCCTAAGTGTTGGCAGGAAGCGAAGGAAGATCCAAGATAGAAAGCTGTAATGTTAGAGGAACTTGGGGTACTTAAAAGAAATCGGACATGAGAACTTGTTCTATTACCTAAAAAAAATAGAGCAGTTGGATACAAATGGGTCTTCACAGTAAAAAAAATGCCAGAAGAAAATGTGGAGCGATACAAGGTAAGATTGGTTAAAAAGAGATCTACTCGGTCCTAGGAGACATTTGATCCAATAGCAAATATGAGGACTGTCAGAACCCTGGTCTCTATTGCAAAAAACCATGGGTGGCAACTTCATCAATTGGATGTGAAGAATGCCTTTCTTCATTGAGATCTATAAGAGAAAGTATACTTGGAGATACCCCCAGGATTTTGCACGAAGCAGTTGACATGAAAGGTGTGCAAGCTGAAGAAATCACTGTATGGACTTAAGCAATCTCCTCGAGCCTGGTTTGAAAGATTCAGGAAAGCTGTCACAGGCATGGGGTACAACCAGACCAATGTAGATCACACGATCTTCTTCCGACATGCGAGAGGCCACGTCACCATACTTGAAGTATATGTAGATGATATAGTGATTACAGTTGATGAGAAGGAGGAGATTATCCAGCTGGAGTCAAAACTTGCCATGGTATTTGAAGTAAATGACTTGGAAATGATGAGGTATTTTCTCGGAATCGAGGTTGCTCGAGGAAGAGATGGGATCGTCCTCTCTCAGAGGAAGTATGTACTAGACCTGCTCACAGAGACTGGTATACTGGGATATCGATTAACAGTCACTCTAATCGATCAGAAAGATAAGTTGGGGGTAGAGACGAGAGAGCCGGTTGATCGTGAGAGATATCAGAGACTTGTAGGCAGATTGATTTATCTAGGCCATGCTCACCCTGATATCTTATTTGTTGTGAGTGTAGTGAGTCACAAAATACATGATCCAAGGAAGGGCCACATGGATGCAGTTTTTCATATTCTGAGATATCTGAAGGGGGATCATGGAAGAGGGCTATGGCTCAAGAACAATATACACCTGGGTGTTGAGGGATACTGCGATGCAGATTGGGCAAGCTGTATATACGACAGAAGGTCTACCTCAGGGTACTGTATCTTTGTGGGGGATAACCTAGTCTCATGGAGAAGCTAGAAACAGTCTTTGGTAGCACGATCGGCTACTGAAGCAGAATATAGAGCTATGGCTCTGGGACTGTTAGAGTTGTTGTGGTTAAAAGTACTGCTGACAGAGTTGAAGCTGGACCAGGGAGCACCATTGCACCTTCTGAGTGACAGTCAAGCTGCACTAAGTATAGCTAACAATCCAGTTCAGCATGACAGAATAAAGCACATCGTGATCGATTGATTCTTCATCAAAGAGAAGCTAGAGAAAGGGATATTAAAGCGCAATCATGTTCGCTCAGAAGAACAAGTCGCATATTGTTTTACTAAGGATCTTAATTCATTGAGTCTTTATAAACTATGTAACAAGAAGGGAATGATTGATATCTATCACTCATCTTGAGGGGGAGTGTTGAGAGTATTAATGGGCTTTTAGTCTCACATTGAGTAGAATAGTAGAGAGTGGGGTTAGCCTCTCCTATATATATGTAGCTCCACCTCAATAATAAACAAGCCAAGTATTCTACTAAATTTTTCTCGTTATATCCCAAATTTTTTTGATCCATACTAGTAACACTAATGGTGGTTGACACATAATGTTGAAACGTGTTATCAAATATAATGCCATAGTAAGAAATACTGAGCCAATTCTCTTTAAAGGATTACTTACCCTGTAGAAATACTGAATTGAATATAATAATTCAATAATCTATCTAGACATTTTAGGAGTGGAAATTGTTGGTTGGCCACAGAAGTAGCTGGTGCACTGTCACTCTCATCAATGAGTTGAATTAAACATTGTAAATTCTTATACCTATAACTTACATATGCTTTTTGGCCTCTTCCTCTTGTCCAGGAATTTTTTTTTTAGATTCTATTATTAAGAGAGAAAAAACCTCAATCATTTTTTTTTCTTTCAACAGGCAACAACATAACTTGTTTTAACCAAATGACTGCAAAATTATAACAAAAAATGATAGCGGGGGTACCTCTCTCTGAAGAGCCTCATCCAGCTCCTGTTTGTCATCAGGAGTAATATCTTTGGCATATAATTGCGCCAAATAATTCCTTATCCTAAGTACAAAGAAGACTGAAAGTAAGGATACGATCTGTAATACAAATTGCGATACGGCAAATAACTCAATACTATCATTACCATATGTTTTCATCTTAAGAATACTGAGTTGCATGAAGAAAAGAATATGAATTTTTAATGTGACTCTTTTTGTTTCCTCTATATTACATGCAAGACACTAAGTCCCTGCCGTCTTAAACAATGTGCATTTGGATGACATCGCCTGAAGTTTCGACCAGGAAACGAAGGTTCTCGGGCAAGATCTTGTTCTTGGTGGATTTCCAAGATTGGAAACCAGTACTGATCTTTGCAGGTTATATATCAACTGGCGGGATTTTGGCTGAGATCCCTAGATCTCATTTACACAAAGTTTTAAAATGTTTGTATTACTATCTCCAAGATCTTGGAAATGTCAAGCGAGTTATTTGCCAAATTAAATAAATCTTATGTCATTTTCAAGCTCTTGGTCTATCCCCCCTTCTGCAATCTCATAATTAACAGGTCCTTCGAACATTGTTTCATGTTAATTTAGCTGCATGTATATTGTGTATTTTACTCTATACACATAAGCAAGGTAACTTAAAAAGTGCTTGAACATGTCTACATGCAAAGCCTAAGGAAATATCAGTGTTCTAAAAAACAGATTAATAAGTTAATAATCGAATGAGTATGGGATTAATAAATAACAAGCCCTGGACAGAGAGTGTATTGAAACTGCTCAGAACTATGCATCAACAACCGAGCATGAGATATCATCTTAAGTTGTCGACTATTTCTGGTACAAATGGATTTCTGTGTGATATAGGTTTCATAAATTACTTTGAACAGTATCTGTGTAATTAAACAAGACATGCTTTATTATTGACATGAATGATGAATAATACCGAGAGGAGTGGGGAAAGAAGGAGCACGAGCATAATTCAAGGAGAAATGGACCTAAACTAATTCAAATGGAATTTACTAGACAAGACATGCTTTATATACTGCTTTAACTACATTCTTAAATAATAGGAATCATATTTAGATCATCCAGATGGAGGTTACTAGAACAATTAACCATATTGAACCAAGTGGGGAGATAATAAATGGAGTTCAAGTATTGAACATCTACCGATAGACATGAACAATAAAGGGATTTAAAGTGGCAGGCGGGAATACTTGCGTCTTAATCAATAAGATTATATTTGTGACACGATCAATAAGAAGACGAAACATATGAAGTAATGTAATATATACCATGAAACCAAACACTATGCATGGCAATATGGGGACTGAGATTACGAAAAGCTGACATTTTAAATGGTTAATTGATTCTTTTAGAAGTAAATGGTCCTTGTTCAGGAAATTAGCTTTTTTCATCAAAATTTAACTAGAAAAGGCTAAAAGTAATAGCCATTAAAAGGTTCATCTCTTGTAACAGAAAAAGCATGCCAATACTACGAGGCATCATGATAATGGCTTAAGTCATCATAAATACTCTTAACAAAATATTCTAAAAAATGTTGACGAAAAACAGCCTGTTTGATCATTATAGGAATTGGTGTACAAACCTTCCATGTTTCTGAAGTAGTGACCTCCTTACTGACTGAGTTGGATGTGCAGTAAGAACAAGATCAACCGTTTGGTTCTTCAGTGCATCAAAAACCTCCTCTGGAGACTTCTTCATCTGCACAACTAGCCTTTTGAGTGTCTCCTCTATGTTAGACTCAGTGGTTGCAGACGCCTCATCAGCGAAATCTCCTTTCTTCTTCAGCTTAATCCTCCTCCGGTAGGCAATTTGCACTTCCTCGGCCAAGTTAGCCAAGTTGAGCATGTGCGAGAAGGCGCTGGTAACCACAATCGAGTCCCCTGGATCCAAACTTGTCAGCACACTCCCCAGCTCATCTAGCTTCTTGGGGTCATGATTCCCTTCATACTCAGCAGAAAGTTCATAACATTCTTGAACCTGGTATAGATAAACAAAACTATTTCTTAAATCAATCTTCTGGTTGTAATTCTGAATCATTATGCATTTATAGAACCTATCTTTTTTACCTATATTGCTAATTAAAGAACATTATAGCACTATATTGTTTCATGTAGACTAAAAAGAAATTAGTAAGTCTAGTCAAATTAACAATCAAGTATATTTTATCTATGGGTTAGCATTTCAATGAGTACAACTTGTTATTACTACTCATTATTATTTCATAGTTATAACCTCTATTAACGCTTACCTCCACCACAACACAATGCCTTGGGGTTACATCGAGCTAGCCAAGATATAGTCTTTCAGTTCATCTATTATAAACAATACTACTCCGAAAAAGAGAGAGGAAAATGGGTCATTTTATTCGGTCTTCCATCGTCAACCTCATTTCACTTGCTAAGGCAACAACTGAACTTCACTTCTCGTTTTATTCGGTCAGCACCATGGCTTACCTCATTTTACTACTGTTGAGAGTATTAAAGGGTTTTAGTCCCACATGGAGTAGAGTAGTAGAGAGAGGGGTTAGCCTCTCCTATATATATGTAGCTCTACATCAACAATAAAAGAGTCAAGTATTCTACTAAATATTTATTTGGTATCAGAGCCAACCCCCCCCCCTTTTTTCCAAACCCTAACTCTAACCCCCTTCACAGCCGCCCCCCTCCGCTGGCCTGCCCCTTCCCTCTTTTTCTTCTTCTTCTGCGAGTTGTAACTCGGTTCTGTCCGTAAGCAACTACGATTGCAAGGAAGAACGAGAAGTTTAATTATCTGATTATCGTTTTTTGTAGCAGCAAGTTGTAATCAGAATATTAATTGTATAGTTGCTAGTTGATTGAGGTATATTAGTGAGGGAACTTTTGTGTGTACTCCTGATCTCGAATACAACTGTCGGTTCTTCCCCTTCATTCTCGTAAGGCTATGCGACCTCAGGTCGAAGTCGTACACGGGACAGAGCAGCGGCTCTCAGGGACACTGCTGCCGCAAAAGGAGGAATAGTAGACGTGGAGAGGACGACGATCAAAGGTAGAGACGATCTAGTTATGCCATTATCTTGCTGATGAAAGAGGACAAGAAGAAGACGATGGAGACGATCTACGACAAGCTGACGGTCCAAGAGATGAAAGCTTTGGTGGATGATCTCTTCTCCAAGAGGCTGACCGAGATTAGCTTCCGTGTTGCACACGCAGATGTGGATCATTCACCATACAAAATAGGAAAGTTGGAGAAACTGGAGATACAGTTGGAGGGTACTTCCAACTACTTGAAGTAGTCGTGTCAGGCGATGCAGACTTTGTAGGCAAGAGGCTTGGTGGGATATATGAATGGCCAAACCAAGGTACCTGAAGATCACTCCTCACGTGAGTTTGCTATGTGGGAAATCGTTAAACAATGTTGTTGCTGGATGGTTGACAGCCTTATTGACCAACCAAGTGTCGGACAACGTGAAAGCAATGGAGGGTGTTGGTGACATTTGGATGACGCCGAGAGACATGTACTCAAGGTCGGGCAACCCTATGAGGGTCTTCCAACTACAAGATGAACTTGATAAGGTGGTCCAAAAAGATCACACCATCTCTGAATATGCGGCTTTGCTGAAGAAGTATTGGTCAGATCTCGACCACTATGATCCCATTGGCGTGGAGGATGAGCAAGTGGAACCGACATTTGCGAAATATTATAAAAAGTTCATGGAGTATGTTTCGCGACATAGGATGATGAAGTTCCTGAAGGGGCTCAACCCAGCATTCGAGCAGAGGAGGAATGTCCTACTTGCACAACCTGGGCTACCATCACTGGAGGAGGCCATAGCTGCTATGACACAAGAAGAGGTACGACTGAAGCTAATGCCTAGCACTACTAGCTCTCCGGAGAAAAAAATAAGCTATAACAGTGTTTAACCCAAACTCTTCCGGAGGAGGAGGGTGTTACAACTGTGGAGAACCTGGACATTTCATCAAATTCTGTACGAAAGCTCCAAGAGGCTAGTCCAGCGGCCACTGACGTAGCCGTGGAGGGCGTAGGGGTGTCAGAGGAGGCTATGGCGGAGGCAGAGGTAATTATTCTGGAGGACACAAAGCAAACCTGACAGAAGAAGAAAATGAGAGCCAGTCATCCGATATGACCCCTAGTGAGAGGAAAATGCTAGAAATGTGGAGGAACATGAAGCTTGGAACCAGCGACAGTCGAGCCAACACTACTGAGGCATCGACTCCAACCACCTCCGGGGGTAACATCACCTACTATGCCTATACAAGCATATGTATACCTGCTCATGTCCTTGTATCTACCCACATACCAGGAAGTCTAAATTGAATAATTGACTCTGAGACATCCCGTCATGTCACGGGTGCCCATGATGAGTTCCAAGATTACACTCACCTGGCAACGCCTGAAAGCATTCAGACTACTGATGGTACTGCTAGACCCATTGTGGGTAAAGGCACAGTTGAATGCATTCTTTCTATGACTCTTACTGATATCTTGCATGCTCCATCTTTTTCTGTTAATTTATTGTCCATTAGTGACATTATTTTTCAACTTAATTGTGTTGTTTCCTTTTACATTCCTAAGACAATTTTTCAGGAGAAGGGAATGGGGAGGCAGTTGGGGACTGGCACTTGGCATAAAGAGCTATGGTACTTGGATGGAGGTGGGCTGGATGCATCACTAGAATCACTGGTAGATAAAGCACAACAGGAGGAGTCGCGAAGGACTATAGAAGCATAATTATTACTCCAACTTCAGCGCATGGAACATTCTTCATTCAGTCTACTGAGTCGGATGTATCCCTCTATGTATCAAAAGGATAAGAAGCAAAAGTTGGTTTGTGATGCTTGTGAACTTGGGAAACATACCAGAAGCTCGTATGTGAGTTCTGAAAATAGAAGTTTAGCTGCTTTTGATATGATACATTCCGATGTGTGGGGATCTTGTCCTATAACTATTGTTAATAGTTTTAAGTGGTTTGTCACCTTTATTGATTGCTACACTCGTGTCACTTAGGTATATCTAATTAAGAGTAAGAGTGATGTATTTGCATGCTTTCAAGATTTTTATCGCAGGGTTACAACACAATACGGTGCTAAGGTGGAGACTTTGAGGTCTAATAATGGGACATAATACACTAACAAGGCTATTAAAGAATACTTATCAGTCCATGAGATACAACATCAAATTTTATGTGCCTATACACCAGCTCAGAATGACATGGCGGAGCGGAAGAACATGCACCTATTAGAAGTGGTACGATCAATAATGTTTGCTATGAATGTTCCTAAACACTTGTGGGGTCATGCCGTGTTGACGGCTGCATATCTCATCAACATGATGCCCTCTCAGGTGTTAGGATGGAAGACACAATTTGACCTGCTTACAGGTGAGAACAAATACATTGTTCCTCCAAAGGTATTTGGATGTGTCTGCTTTGTGAAGGATAGTAGGCCTGCGGTAGAAAAGTTGGACCCTTGGGCACTGAAGTGCGTCTTTGTTGGCTACTCAGGGAGTCAAAAGGGATACTCTTGCTGGAGTCCTGTAGAGCGAAGGCTCTTTGTGATCATGGGCGTTACATTCAGAGAGATAGAACTATACTACCACAATGGTTCAGGTGAAGGCTCCGTATTTAGTGACACACCTAACACAAAAGGTGTTATGAGTGAGGGGAAGATGGGTCCAATCGTGATTGTCGGGTTAGTTCCATGTCCAATGATGGAAGTTGGTTCAAGGGAACAAGGGAGAGATAGCGAGGGGCAGAAAAGTGATGAGGAAGCTCACAATGAGGAGGAAGAAAGTGATGCTGCAGTACAGAAAAAGAACAGATAACAAAAAAATTTACGGAGCTCCAAGTTTACAGAAGGAGAAAGAAGCTGTCCACTACTGTGCCTATTGTCCCTATTGTGCCATGTCCCCTGCCTAACCCTGTCCCAACTCTTGAAGATGCACCTCCCACACCGGATCCCTCTGATTCGGATATGGATCCCTCTAATTCGGATGGTATGATCTCCTCCTTGTCCTTGTCCTATTCTCTTAAGGATATCTTCTCGTAGTAATGCGAGAAGATTCCCTAATTGTTATGGTTATGAACATGACATTGCCCATTTTTGATCCTACTCTAATCTATCCCCTACTTATGGAGCATTCGTTTCATAGTTAGACACCACATCTTTGCCTAAGTGTTGGCAAGAAGTGAAGGAAGATCCGAGGTGGATAGCTACAATGTTGGAGAAACTTGGGGCACTTGAAAGAAATGGAATATGTGAACTTGTTCCATTACCCAAAGAAAAGAGAGCAGTTGGATGCAAATGGATTTTCACAGTAAAAGAAACGCCAGAAGGAAAGGTGGAGCGATACAAGGCAAGATTGATTGCAAAGAGATTCACTCACTCCTATGACATCGACTATGATGAGACATTTGCTCCAGTAGCAAAGATAAGAACTGTAATAATCCTGATTTCTCTTGCTATAAACCATGGGTGGCAACTTCATCAATTGGATGTGAAGAATACCTTTCTTTATGGAGATCTACAAGAGGAAGTATACATGGAGACGCCCCCAAGTTTTTGCACGAAACAGTCAACAGAAAATGTGTGTAAGCTGAACAAATCACTATATGGACAAAGCAATCTTTTCGTTCATGGTTTGAAAGATTCAGGAAGGCTGTCATAGGCATAAGGTACAACCAGACCAATGCAAATCACACGGTCTTCTTCCGACATGCGAGAGGCTACGTCACCATACTTGCAGTATATGTAGATGATATAGTGATCACAGGTGATAAGGAGGAGGAGATTACCCAGCTAAAGTTAAAACTTGCCAAGGAATTTGAAGTAAAGGACATGGGAATGATGAGGTATTTTCTCGGGATCGAGGTGGCTCGAGGAAAAGGCGGGATCGTCCTCTCTCACAGGAAGTATGTACTAGACCTTCTCACAGAGACTGGTATGTTGGAATGTCGATCGACAGTCACTCCAATCGATCAGAAAGATAAGTTTGGGGAAGAGGCAGGAGAGCCCGTTGATCGTGAGAGATATCAGAGATTTGTAGACAGATTAATTTATCTAGGCCACACTCACCCTGATATCTCATTTGATGTGAGTGTAGTGAGTCGCTATATACATAATCCAAGGAAGAGCCACATGGATGAAATTTTCCATATTCTGAGATATCTGAAGGGGGCTCCTGGAAGAGGGCTATGGTTTAAGAATAACGGACACATGGATGTTGAGGGATACTGCGATGCAGATTGGACAAGCTGCATGAACGACGGAAGGTCTACCTCAGGTTACTGTGTCTTTGTGGAAGATAATCTAGTCTCATAGAGAAGCAAGAAACATTTTGTGGTAGCACGATCGACCACTGAAGCAAAATATAGAGCTATGACTCTGGGAGTGTCAGAGTTGGTTGGATAAAAGTATTGCTGACAGAGTTGAAGCTGGACCAGGGAACACTTATGCGCCTTCTGAGTGACAGTCAAGCTGCACTAAGTATAACTAACAATCCAGTTCAACATGACATAACAAAGCACATCGAGATCGATCGGTTCTTCATCAAAGAGACGCTAGAGAAAGGAATATTAAAGCTCGATCATGTTGGCTCAGAAGAGTAAGTCGCTTATTATCTTACTAAGGGTCTTAATTCATTGAGTCTTTCTAAACTATGCGACAAGATGGGGATGATTGATATCTATCGCCCATCTTGATGGGGAGTGTTAAGAGTATTAACGGCTTTTACTCCCACATGGAGTAGAGTAGTAGAGAGAGGGGTTAGCCTCTCCTAAATATATGTAGCTCCACATCAATAATAAACAAGTCATGTATTCTACTTAATATCTATTACTTCTTACTGAAACAACACCTCCTTGACTACTTACAGTAACGATCATAACTATCTCCTATCGTACCTACTGGTATGTCAGGATCCGACGTAACGTGCTTGTCTTCGCGAATCCCATCATACCCCAGGTTGGGATGGGTAAGTCCACTACTTGGCTTTCACTTAGGCGTGAGCTTCCTGCTTATATATAATAATGGTATTTAATTTGTAATCAACACGATGGCTTAATTACACCCATCTCTCGAGTACTTTGAACTAATGATTTCGTACAAACCCGGTAAACGAACAAATATGTGGCCTTTCCGAAAATGAACAAAAGTTTTTACCTTGTATCTCGGGCTTGGGCTTCTCAAGAAAACAGATTGTCGATATACTCCATATCATCCAGAGGTCTGTCTACAATGGATTCAATGCCCGATCAACGTAACCGATGTGGAAGTGCCGAAGAAGAGCGATCTGCCTACTTCTGCTGTGGTCACTCTGTTATGTATGTGCAAGCCGAACTACATGCCCTATATATGATGAGTTGAACTGAGCTTGACTCAGTAAATAAATTAAGGCTCTTGCATTTTCATAAAATCATTCTTCTTCAGCCTTAAAAGCTTGTTATTATTACTTCTTCGAGTAAACCTTCTTTGAGCCAACAACCTGATCCACCTTAGTTCGATTAGGAAGTCCACACACAACAAGTGCGAAGTCATGTGAATTCAGAAGCACTCTATCAAAAAGCACGACCTTGCTAGACTTACTAATTCCTTTTGACTTGGTGCTTTTGTCTGGTTCTCCATTAATGAAGCAACTCCCCAAAATAGAAAGGGAAGACTCGTTTTCATCGGACGACTAACCGTGGAGACGAATCAAAATAGACCTTGGCGGAAGGAAAGATGGTATGAAAGGAATCTGATAAGGAGATCAAGAATTGTGTATGATGATCTCCAAATTGTGAAAGAAAATGCATTTCAGCACGTTGTTACTTACATAAAGCAATCCTGCAAGGACAAGCAAGAGTATAACATGGAACAGTTACATGAAAAGTCTTCACCTATCTAATGCGTTTCTCACCATGACTCACTTGACATTGCAAGATGACATTCCGAATGACATGTGTTCCTTCTCCTGGGAGGGAATGAGACTTATGAAAGCATGCAAAAGACCTCAATTCTTCGCCTTTCCGCTTCAAGAAGTGTCCTTGGTAATGGCCTTCTACATATTCTCTCCAGCAAGTTCTTTTGGGTCACAATAGTGGGTGGAAGGAGTCTTCGGACAAGAAAGATGAGTCATTTGGTATATTATTTGACCTTGCCTTCGGAACAGAAACTGACAATTGATGAAAATTTTCATTTCAAACAAAGGGGCGTAGCGAGGAAGATCAAAAAAAGCAAGCCTACCATTTCTCAACATTTGACGTGGCTCTCGGTGTAAAGTATAATGAGAGTTCACTTGATTTGGCTCCCTTCTTCCCTTTCTCGCTCTTCTTAGGTCATTCCTTGAATAAGCTGCTTAAAAGATGAGGAGGATTCCCATGAAAGTGCTTCGAAAGGTGTAAAAGTGGATCGACATGTTCGCCCGTCGGGCCTCCCTACTTCCTTCAGGAACCTCACTAATGCTCGCCTTCACAATTTCGGATATCATTTATGGTTCTACCTTCTTCTCAGCAACAAGATTTCATGCTTTTCATGGGATTATAGGTACTCTTTTCTTGAATATGTGCTATTCACCAATATCTTGGTCATCTAACCAAGGAGCATTATGTTGGTTGATCTCAATATAGCTTCTTCAAGGGGTTGCAGTTTGAGACAAGTTTCTTAAAGCCTATCTTTTTTACCCTAGTCATGTAAATATTCAGGCATCCTTTGAACAAGGAAGTAGGGGAGGAAATGTTTGTCGCTTGAAGAAAGCAATTGTCGGACTCAACAGTCAATTGACTAAGAAGGGCCACATGGTTTGACAAATTCAGCAAAGCTTTACTAGATATATGATTCAAAAGAAGTGACGCCGACGTCTCAAAATTATCTTCTAGTTTCGGGGGAGAATTCACAAAATTCAATCTCAATCGAGAATTGAATGGAGTTCCTGTATTCGACTAGAGAATCTAATATAGACATTATTGTCGATATTCTGACCAAAAAATGAGACATTCCATGTCCGCTGAGGGCGCTTTTTTATAGTGACTGAGGGGGTCGAAAACCAAGAAGTGAGTTATTTATACCAAACATTCTTATCATATGGTTTATTGCTTTCTCCAACAACGCCTTAACGTACTTTTATTTTAGTCCTTTCCATCAAGACTTAATGCTACACACCTTTTCTTTTAAAACTTAGCTACTTAATAAAAAACGAAAGACTTTAGTAAAGGCAACATGGCTCCTAGGCCAGGATGTCTGGCAAAATGCTTGGCCTCCTATGCCAGGAGTCAAATTAGATTGACCGGTGGCTCCAAATCTGCAACTCATCACAATCTCATTCACACATAAGCGTGAATTACAAATCACTCAAAAGACTTCTTGCTTGTCGTCCTGGTTCTTTCGACAATGAGTGAAGGTGTACCACTTGTGAGGAAGAACCCCATATCAGTCAAGTAGTTAACTAAACCATATTAGTTAGTCAGTCCTTCGGTTTTGTCCTCACGAAAGTTCGCCTTTGTATATTTCACAAAATAACACATTCTTAAAGGGCTGTATATTCAACATGAAAACAATTTCCTATTGAAAAAAGATCCTATGTTAGGACTTTTAGTAATCCCATAATGTGGGTGGCAGTAGGCTTGACAATGCCTCAATCTACTCTCTAATGTGACTCTCCCTACTTGGTTTATCTCAAACAAACCCACCGCTAAAAATGACCTATTATACACGGGAACCAGAACAAAAGAAGGAAGGAAATAGGATCAACTTCCATGTCCGAAAGGAACCAAGACCAAAAGATATGGACTTGAGACCTGAAGGATAGAAGAACTACTATTCAAGATCACGCAGACTGACAGCCGTTAGAGAAGAAAAGAGAGGCACCACGAAAAAAGAAATTTTTTTGGATATAGGTCTAACGGATCACACCCACAAAAAAAAGTACTTTGTCTCGATTCTGCCCGTAGTCACATATGAAATGGATGATGGGATCAATTTAACAAGATTTTTTCCTATGAATCTCTTGCAGGAAAAAGATGTGCTTTCTTATGACAAGGGAATACGATTGGAAAGTAGATAATTTTTTGTACCTTTAATACATCTTGCTTGCATATATCGATATGTAATAAAGAAAAAAAAAGATTATGTCTAATTTGAATCTATTTCACTTAATTAATATTAATCACTGTTACTACCAATACGAAAAGTAAGAAGTAGTAGGAGTTGAACCCATAACATTTTTTACCCAAAAAAAATGCAAAGTCAGAGAGACGTTTGTACGGGAAATCCTCCAAGAAAGTTGAGAAGGATGTAGACCTTTCTTTACTGCTTCACCTAAGAAAGAGAGCTCGGGTCTAGAGCAAACAAATGGCTAGCCACTTGACAGAGAAGACATAGCAGAACTAAACCAAGTGAGCAATGAAGGGACGAGCCAACTACGATTCACTAAAGTGAAAGTCAGGTCACTTCAATTAACTTAGTGCTCGACTATGAAATGGGATAAGTGCATATTACTGGCTTGGTGAGAAATTCAAGGAATCCACGAGAGAAGGTTCGAGAACCTATAGACTTTAAAGCAACATGACTTGGGTAATGCACTATGTTTATTAAGTCTTGCGGTGACCCTTCAGAGGTATTATAAGAATATTGAAAATACAATTCACCTTCCTTTCTTTACCTTTTTCGGTGGCGTCCAGCCTACTAAGGGAATCATGTATCTCGTACATCGTCTTTCTCCCTACTGGGTTCTCGTGCTTCCTATGTCGTAGCGTTTTCCGGCCCGTTATCTTTTAGTGCTTCGACCTATAGAGAGAGCTTGCCTCCTAAAAGCATTAATGTAAAGACATTCATTCAAATCTACCACCTACTTTGGAAGATGGAGCTTATCTAGTCTCGTACACTAATGCAACGCGTCCAACCTCTCATATAGCATACAAAAAGAAGCGATTTCACTTGTTGTACTTTGGTACCAGTTCACCTTTCCATTTTCATACCGAATAAGGTTCCAAGCTTATTTGACACGAATAGCCCGTTAGCTTAAGGTTTCCACACTACCAAATCAACCTCCCTATTAGTCACTTCACTGTTGCTCGCCTAACTTCACGACTTGTATAGCCCTAAGGAGTTCGCCAGTCGCTTTGTATACGACTCTCGCATGGACCATACAACGCGTATCACCATTGCTTTGATACCAAAACTTTATCCATATGAAGAAGGAAAAAAAATAGGCCATTCCTAAAGGCACATCAATGTGTGCTCAGGACAGCCAAATTTTTTATTTTTTATTTACAAGTTTGTCACTGAAATTTTTTACTTGGGACAGTCCAATTTCGACAGTCCTAATTCTAGGACTATAAAAAAAATTAACTGTCCTTCCTATTGAAAAATAAAAATATTTTTTCTCAAATATTTTGACAGTCCTAGTTTTTTAGGACTGTCCTTACTATTGGAAGGACTGTCAAATATTTCGACAGTCCTAATTTTTTATGACTGTCAAAAATTTGACAGACTGCCAAATATTTCGACAGTCCTCCTCCTCCTTCTCCTCTCTCCCTCCTCCGCCTCCTCCTCTTCCTCCTCCTCGACCACCTCCTCCTCTCTTCTCCTCCGCATCTCCTCGACCTCCTCCTCCTTCTCCTCCTCCTCTCCTCCGCCGCCTCCTCCCGTCGCCTCCTCCTCCCGCCGCCGCCGCCGCCGCCGCCGCCGGCGGTTGGGTTAGAGTTAGGGTTAGGGTTTGGGGTGGAGGAGAAGGGAGGTTGGGGGGGGGGGGGGGGGAGAGGGGGTGGGGGGGGGCAGTCCAAAGCAATTTTTGGGTTATCCTGAGTAAAGTTTACAAAATTTTGGATTGTTACTGAGTAATGGGCTGTCCTGAGCACATATTTATGTGCCTTTAGAAATGGCCAAAAAATCTAAGAATGTAAGTGGACATTTCAGGTGGAATCTCTCCTTAAATTAGGAGACAAGTTTTGTTCAATTTTATTTTTATTTATTATTTTGATTACAGTGGTCCCTTATGGGTTCTTTTTATAGCCTTGAGTCTCTACAAGACATGAACAACAAAGAAGAAGAAGAAGATGAAGAAGAAGAAAATCTACAAGATGTGGCTAAAAAATTGTTTTTGTTGCTACCCCTAATTCTCAGCCCAATCTCCTTAGATCTTGCTCCTCAGATCAGTTTAATCTACCACAATTTGGTTGTAACAACCAACCAAATCTGACGCCAACTGAAAAGATCTCAACTAAGAGATACTCTTGGACCAATAAGCGATCAAGGGCCTGTCGATTGAGTGAAGCAGACGTATCAGATACGACACACACACAAACATAATTATGATAAACCTAAAATCAGTCGCAGTTTCTGTAATAATGTCCGTGCAACTTACCACTAATGTGAACCTACAAAATCTGACAAATAGAGTAGAACATATAACATCTTACTCAGTCTATCAGTCATCAATCCATATATAACCAAAACACGAAATTCTATTCAAATTCATCCTAATAAACTCAAGCCCAATGTTGGTATTCATCAAAACATGGCATCTACACCATATCACCACACAAAATCTACCATTACAACTATTCCAACTTCAAAACTATCACATACTATACAACACTATTTTTTTTTTTTTAACCATGATCACACAAATCTATATCTATACTACCCGTATTATTTTTTCCAAATACACCTTTACTTATGTTTACTAATTAAAATTGTTCATTAAATTTAAGTTAATTCTAAAGGCATATCCAAAGTTACTCAGGACAGTCCAATTTTTAGGACTGTCAAAATCATTGACAGTCCTTCCAATAGAAATGACTGTCAAAATAGGCTGTCCTGAGTAAGGGATGCTTTGCCTTTAGAATTAACCAAAATTTAAGGGTGTGTTTGGTAGAAGAGAAAAGTGGGAGGAAGAAAAATGGAGAAAGGAAAAGTGGAGGGAAGGATTCATTTTCTCTTGTTTGATATGGAAGGAAAAGGGGAAGGAAGAAAAAGTGGAGGGATTAGTTTTCCCTTCTAACATAATAAATTGAATTCTTCCAAAAGTGGGAGGAAAAGTGGAAAGAAAAGTGCATGCATATATCAATTAACAATTATACCCTCATATGAATTGTTTTATTTAAAATTATTCATGAAGTCAAATGGTAAATAAATGTTTCTAGTTGAGGATAGAATTGGTAAAACTTATATTTTTTATTTTTTTTCTTTCACTTTTTCTTACATACCAAACAAAAAAAGTGAATCTCTTCTTTTTTCCATCATTCCTACCAAACACAAAGAAAGAAAATGATCTTTCCAATCCCTATGGAAAGAAAATACATCCTACTCTTTTTCTTTCCTTCCAATTTTTCATCATTCCTACCAAACGAAGCCTAACATGGATAGTCATGTAATTATGTATAGAAAAAAGATTAATGGTTGTTATTTGCTCTTTCCGAATGGTAAAAAATATATGAAACTATTGTTTGCTCTTCCCAACAATGTTTTAAAAACAGGACCGATGATTGAACCAAAAATCTTTGATACATGTCTGATTGAGATTCAACTGGAGTTCAAATAGGCCATCTACGAGAACCAAATGATTTGAGACCTTTTTGGTTTGGTTTGGTTTGGTTTGATTCTGAGTATGTTTGGTTTGGTTTTACAACTATAATGCCTCTCAAAACCAAACCAAGAATCAAATGGTCCAAATCTCACACGATAAACTTTTTTGAACTAAAAAAAAAAGAATCAGCCGATTCAATTGTGTACTGGTTCTCGGACTGTTCATCGAGCCGGGGGTTAAACCCCGGTTCTGAAAAAATCCGTCAATTCTTTAAAAAAAAAAATCCGATTCAAGTCAGAAAAAATTGGCAAAATTCGGTCAGACCTGTTTCCCAAGTAACAAAAAATTGGGTCCAACTGTCGGTCTGGTCGGTTCTGACAACACTGCTTTAACATAAAATACGTATACACGCGCATATTAAAGTCTGACAAGATGATAAAAGTAGGACATATATACATATATATATATATATATATATATATATATATACCGTCTCTCTGATTTGTTCTCCGTGCAAGTCCTGGAGTATGTCGAGGAACCGATCGAGAAGGAGAGCGTCGTACTCGACCAGCTTGTCGTCCTCCGACACCTTCCCCGGCGCCAGAAGCCTCAGCTGCGCATGCATCGATGCCAACTTCTCCACTCGACTCATCTCTCTCTCTCTCTCTCTCTCTCTCTCTACAAATTTCTCGGTCGGGCTATGGTAGCTTCTGTACGTTGGTATATAGACGATGATGGGAATCACGAGAAGCCTATGAAAACAAAAACCTAACTTGATGAACGGAAAGGAGAGGAGAGTACGAATCCCGTGAGAGAAAGAGAGGAAAAAAAAAAAAAAGGAAAAGAAAGGAAATTGTGATTTTTCGATAAAGAAGTGGTTTTCCCTTTGGAGTAATTTGGGGATGAGTTCCAGGCGGAAGGAAGTTTATGCGTATTTATATAGAGAAGAAACGAGAAGGCAACCTACACTCTTCTTTACCTCTTCTCTCTATCCTAGATTTGCTACTTTTTATTTTGACGTACAATGTTCATTGATTCAAGTACTTTCCATTTCAAAAGTACTATGGAACGTGTTAATTGTTTGTCTGAAAGTACACTTTTACACCGTCATAATCCTAATCTAACTTGCATAAAAAAAAAACGATTGAATAATGTTGCGGTGGCCTCCGGTTGGTGAACAGGAGAGACAATGAAAAGTAAATAGAAATGCACGGTGGCTCGCGCGTGCCGTCGGATCCCCCCTCCCGTCCTCTCCTGCTCCGTTGTCCACCATCCGCCCCCCTCCTCTACCCATCGTGCTCCGCCGCCTCCTCCGTCGGGCGCTGTCGACTCGTGCAAGTACTGGACTAGTACTGGACAAGTACTGGACTAGTACTGCACGAGCCAAGAGGTACGGTTGAAAAGTAAATACGCAGAGAATAAACGTACACTACTAAAATAAGTAAAATTAGTGACACCAAGAAATGTTGCTAATGTATAAAAAGCATCGCTAAATACTTTAGCGATACAACTAGCGACGTTTATGACGTGTCGCATAACAACTAGTTGCCGAATCGCCTGACGTCGCTAAATGTCGCACTTGCAACGTACATAGCGACTCCTACAAAGCCGTTAGATTTTTTAGGATTAGCGACGTCGGACAACATCTGAGAACACGTGTTGCTAATTTAGCGACTTATATTTAGTTGATGTTTGTCGACAAAACAACAACAAAATAACGACACAAGGAAGAAGGTTAGCGACGTGGATTGATGACATGGCAAAGTCTGTCATGTCAGCATATTAGCGACGCTCCACGACATGTAGAGACATCTTAAAATACAAATTAATGATGTCAAATATGTCGTTACACTTCCCAGTTTTAAAGATGTATATCGATATTTAGCGACGTTCTGATGCATGTAGTGACATTCAGATACATATTAGCGACATCATACGTACGTCTCTAATCGTCACTAAATGTCAATAATTTCGAATTTAAAAAAAATACAACAACAATAGCTCACAGAAAAGTGGCAATACACTATATAACAAATGCAAACACACATAGACATTAACTCACAGAGATGGTGTCACAAACTTATAGTACAGAAATAATCTCAAACAAACGAAATAAAAATAAATAGGATACAAAGGATCACAGATAAAGTGCATAATATCCCAGAGTACATAATACTAAATTGTCTGATAAAACAACGTACAATGAATCAATACAAACCCAACTAGGATCGAAACACACACAAACTCTACGCCAATGCTAATAGTTTTCACGAGACATTAGCGGTAGTGGCGGTGTCGATGTCGGTGACGTTGGATGGAATATCTATTCTAATGCTAATAGTCTAGCATTGTAGCAATCCATGGCCAATATCAGTCCATGCGCCAATGTCTTAGTCAAAGAAAGTTGTGCCTCCTACAACGCCTCTACCCTACGCTCCGTTGACTTGGCAAACTTTCGTCACGTCCCAGAACCAGAATACTGGAGAGCGGGGCCACACAAAGCTAGCTACGTATACCAGAGTACTCTATACCCCGAGATACGGTCACCGTTGTCTAGACATGTGAAGGTTTACTCTACAATCAACCAGGCAATCCTGGGTCAAGAATCCTAGGTGTCTCAACCTCAAGCAAGCAACAAGTTTACAAGACATATGATCACCAACATATAATAGTAAGACATCCCAAACTATACATACATTGATGATCATGAAGCTAGTAACAAAATAAAGAACTAGCAGAGTAAAATTTTACATGATCAGCTCCAGCTATAGTCTAGAATATGCTTTACATGTTGGCCTGCATGCTAGAATGTCACTCCCAAAATACGAGCTAAACACATGCTCGGTGGCTAAACGTCTCAAAAGAATAATGTACAAGATCAAGTAGGTGAGGAAGAAGAAACTCACTCATGTCCTCAGGTGATCCTGATGTTCACCATCTTGAGGCAGAAGTACGAGAGATCCTGTGGTCCTGCTCCAAAATTTGGTCATACAAAATCAGTGGAGTCAGACCCCAAAACAACAAGTACCACAAGGGAGCCAAACTTATGAACTAAAATCAGCATATAGACAAATCAATAAGAATAGCAGATAAAGTAACAAGTAAATAGTTCGGAAGTATTTAAATAAGGATATCTGGAATCAGTACTCCGGTTACCATTTTCGGATCAACTGTTAAATAAATCAGGACGGGACTAGACTAGACTAGAAATCAAGCGATCACAGCCAATTATGCCCTACGGCTTGTTATCATTAGCTAACTAGGGTTATCACAGTCCTAGTTACTAACCCATGCAGTTTGATATTTCTTACAGCCACATGTCCTACAGACTATCCGGGTTATCCAGACGAACGGGTACATAGTATAGATTTATCAGTGTAATCATTTCTTATATTTTCTGGTAGTACAACACCCGTCGGTGTGCTGAAAGTGTGCCCCTCACGACGGAGAGCTCTGTAACCCCCCAGATTTTGAAAGAATTTTAAATTGGGATTTTTCGCAATTTTCTGGAATTTTCTGGGATTTTTTCTGTAATTAAAATCAGGGTTTTTATTATTAAATAATTTTTAATTGTTAATAAATAATATTAAAATATTATAAAAATAATATTTTTAGGTGTAAAATAAAAAAATGGACTTAGGGTAATTTTTCTGGAATTTATTGGACCCCGGACCTATTTTAAAACACCTAAAAACTATTTATTTAATTATTTAATTATTTATTTATTATTTATTTATTTATTTATTTATTTATTTTCTAATTAAATCCGGCCCAACCATTCCGGCCCGGCCCAGCCCAATTCCCTAGCGGGTCGGGCGGGTCCACCCGCACCCGACCCGCACGCGCAAACCCGTTTCCCTAACTCAGCCACCCCCTCTCCCCTACGACTTGGTCGGCCCCCGCTTCCGCCGGCCGCGCCGCCCGCCACTCCGTCCGGCTCGCCCCCACGCGCCCCCGCCCCCGCGCTGGCCGCCGCCTCCCTCGGCCTCTCTCCTCCGCTCTCAGCCTACATAAACCCCCCCTCCCCCCGTTCGTCCCCGTCCACCGCCTCCTCGCCGTCGACGCTCCAGCATTCGCCGCTGCCACCACCGCCCGGCTCAGCCTCGGCCTCGCCGCCCTCCTTCTTCCCTCCGCTGCTCCGCCAGCAGCCGACCCCGCTGCCGAGTCCCCTCCGGCCTAACCCGACCCCGCAGCGGCCGTCCCCGCCCGCTCCGGCAACCGCCACGCCGTGCCCGCCCTCGCCAGCGCCACCCAGCCCCCGGCCGGCCTCCCCCGCAGCGGCGCCGCCCTCCTCCGGCCGGCCTCCCCTCGCCGGAGCTCCAAACCCTAACCCTAATTCCCAAATCGGACATGGACACGTCGAGCCGTGTCGGACACGGTTTTTTCCAGTTTTCGGACCCTGTTCAGGTGCGTGTAACTTTCTCCTCGCTGCCCCATTTTTAATTCCATAAATTGCGTTGTGAAGCCTGTATGACCCTCTCGGTGCCCAGACAAACCGCTCGGGGTATCGCGTCCTGTGGTGATCGCACACCGCGATCCAAAAATAGGAAAAACAACGACCCGATTCATCCCGGAACTGAGTACGCCCCGCCAAACGGGACGACTTGGTCGCGCGTGGTCTTCACAAATACGTGCGCGTCATTGATACGGACGTGTGAAATTTCGCAGAGGTCGATTCGGGTGTGCGTGCACACCGGGATCAACACGTATCCGCGGACACCGTCCCGTATCCGTCTTTCCTGAATCTAGCCCTAACTTTCTGTATACACGTCGGATCGAAACAAAACTTACGCCATCGGACTCGTAGCGATACGCTAGTCCTGTGACCCAAGTTTGGTTCGATTCTGAGAACGTTGACGAAATCGCGTGTCGTGGGCCCCACAGGTCCCGCTCGACGGGCGATTTTGTGATCGGCTCATCGGAATCCAATTCTGGAAGTTTCGTTGGGTTTGTATCATCGTTCCTGACCTGTTGACACTAAGTTTGGTGAATTTGGAGACCTTTGACCCTGACACGTTTTCGGTGCAAAGCGGGCCCACATGCGGACCCCGTTTTTATCCGAAATTGCCGTTTTTGTCATTGTCTCCAAATTGGACTCAAGGACAGGCGTTTCTAGCTATTTGGTATCTTCTGAGCATGATGGTAATGTTTATTTCAGCATCCGGAGTCATTTCTGGAAATTTCCCCGAGACACAAAATCGTAGTGGGATCCAAACATCAGGCAAGTACCTGCACTTCAAGTTTAATCTTTATATTGTGATAATTAGTTCCTTGCTCTACTAGTAACATTGTATGATTACACTTAGTGTTGGAATTTGGAGTTCATGTCTTGCTTTTTGTGTCGGGTGGGAGAATACTATGAGGCATGTTGTTTACCCTTCCCCCTGTCGTGACTGCTAGCTGTTGGTACGCGACTGTACCATCAGCCTTATTCCTGATTATTCCTGACTGCTAGTCGTCTATGACGGCCTTATTAGCCTTATAAACCCCTACATGCCAACTATGTATTCTAAATACACAAATTCACACACATAGTTTCTTGTCTTGTTGCAGTTCCTGTTGTCTTGTTATAGTTACATTTTCTTGTCTCACTATATTCCTGTTTTACTCATGTCCCTGGTTTGTAGCAATTAATCCTGTTTAACTTATATTCCTGATTTTTAGTGCTTAACTCTCAGTTAGATTTATTACTTATTATGCATATTCTGATCATGATACTTAGTCAGTCTTTTCACTACTTGTCATAAATATTTAGTTTAATCTTGTTGTGTATTGGTACTTTGCTCCTTTCCTGACTGGATCCGTTGATATTAGGCGATGATGAGGACTATGCCCCCACCTTTTATGGCCCATATGACGTAGCAGATGATACTGTTGAGGAGCTTGTTCCTACTCAGGAGACTACTTTTGAGGAGTAGTCAGCCAATTAGCTAGTATTTTCTTTCAGCATAATACTCGGGTTTGTCCCCGATTTATCTTCTGGTTTTGTATTAACTGTGGATTTGGTTGTCACAAATTAAATATTATGAAATCTTAGCATTCCTATTTCCTGTGATTATCCTTGCCTGTTTATTCTTGTGGATGAGATAGATTTTAAATTACCTGTGAATATGATCTAGACAACGTACTACCGCCGACACTGCGGCGTAGGCTGGACGTACCCACGTACTCGTGCCTGAATATCCGGGTGCGGGTCGTGACAAGCTCCAAATCTATCATGTGCCGTTGGCATACCGAGATTGCACGTAGCCAGAAAATCTCTCTAGATGCTTTTCTAGATTATTATTCTAGTTATTAGCATGAACAATTATCAAGGATTTTCGACCGTAGTGCTTAGGAATCTACCTTAGACATGATGCAAAACAGGATAGTAACTTGAGGAGTACAATCAAAATCAACCAAGGGGATACATGTTATACAATACAGGTACTACTAATAGCCTTGATCAGGACAGTTACAAGAATTCTCAAGTTAGGAGTGTGCTACGTTGAGGCACTATTAGAATTATCAGTACAGTATCAGGATGGTGCGCTACGTCGAGCCACTATCAGGATTATCAGTATTTAGAGTATCAGGGTTATCAGTATAATATCAGGATTATCAGTATAGGATCAGGATTATCAGTTCAGGATCAAGATTATCAGGAGTTTATTTATAGTGTTCACTCACTAGATCATGTCAGAAAATCAAGATCAATATCAAGAATGTCATATTTAGAAAATAACCAGGATTAATTAAAATAACGGGAATAAAAGAGAACCAGGTAATGATCAAGAGTTAAGCATATTAAAGAGAATACTGCCATACAGGTGCATAAATTAACAATTCAGGGTTGGCACATAAAATCAGGCAAGAAAATAACAACCGTGCACAATGGACCAAAACTACTATTGGCTCACAAATGGCTAAAACGAGTATTGTCTCACAAATGGTCAAAAATAGTTTTGGCGGACAAATCACTAGTCCCGGCAGTTCTAGCGCACTTTGATACAAAAGTGCTTCGAGCAAAGATGGCATACAAATCATACTAAAGCATACTTCTAGGGCCTTGGCGCATAATGATAGAAGTGCGCGAGCCAGGAACTTGGCGCATAAATCTATCATTGGCACACAAATGAAAGTACCAAGCTACGACTTTGGCGCACTTTCATCAAGTATGCCAGTAGTGAAGTTTGGCGCACAAACAAGCGCATGAAGGTCTACTAAAATACAACACAAATTCTAAGATATGGTACAACAGTCGAGATAACTCTATAGTAGAGAATACAATTCTCGAGAATGGTTAGAAGTTATTGCTTAGTCATTAAGTAATTATGAAGGGCTACAAAGTACACCGTCTTTGGGGAATGTCATATAGTGCGCCACACAACAAAGTACGCCATTCTCCAGAAGGGACAAAGTGCTGTGGTAAAAAAGTTTCACCAAAGTGCGCCAACTCTGCAATATCTGCAAAGTACGCCAACTCAGCTATTTAAGTAGTGGGTACATTCTTGATGACTTGCATACCCATTTAAAAGTGCGTCAAGTAGGATTAGCGTACTTTTAAAGAAATTGTCATAGTACAAAACGTACGTAGGAGTAGAGAAGTGCGCCCAGAGTACTCAAAATCTTTTGGTGTTCTTTCTAAGAAAAATTTAAAATACACACAAGTGCGCTCACTGGAACTTCGCTTATGCGACAAGGGCTGCGTACTTTTTGTATGCATTCTCAGGCCAACTTTGCATTATCTGACTTGCTGTTCTCGAACTCCATGAGAAATCCAATTCAAGAAAAACAAAATCATCAATGAGACAAGTTCTAAGTGTTACCCAAAAATAAAACCGATCAAATGATAAAAATAAGTTATACTAAGAATCAAAGCAAGATCCATAATTGTTCCTTCGGTTGGCAAGATGTACTTGCCTACGATCAAGTTCTAGCCTAGTACCAACACTACCAAGGTCACCCACGGCTAAGGCCAAGCTCAGCTGCTGCTCTCTGCTGGGGAAGAAATAAAGAAGAAAAGAGAAATAAAAGGAAAGAAAAGTGGAGAAAAGAGAATGGGATTGCTTATATAGCCAAGAGATTGATTGTATACCGTTGGATCATAATTCATGCCTCTAACCCGAGTTCGTCACAGCCACACACCAAGAAAACCAAGGGACCAACGGTCCAAAGCATACAACTAAGAAAAACTTACAAAATAACCTAAATAATGCATGAATGACATAAAGCATGATGTAAGCAATTAAACAATAAGTAACCTATACATGTATAATATGCGTATATTGGGTACGTATACTAGAACAGTGAGACGAGTCTCACAACTCTCTACTCCTTCAAAAAATTTGTCCTCAAAATTTTAATAAGGAACGGGGTCTAGCAATAAAATTCTGGGGACATACAATCAAGGTAAGCAAGGGCATACAGGAATCAAGCACAATCCTAGAACAAGACAAGCATACATAAGACAAGATCAGGGTACTAGATATACGAACAAGTATACCTCACGAGTCAAACAAATATGAATATTGAGCATGGATATCATTCTCTCACTTCCAAGTTGATGTTACGCCATAGTCCCAAAATACGTAGGATTATGAATACGTAAGCATGCCAGCCGTATGTATATGGCAACTCCAATATATGGAAACCATAACACATACGTATATTGTATTATGAATAATAATTCACAAGTGGTATATAATGTCACAGGCAACTAAATCTCATCCACAGATGCAAGTCAATAAATAAAGAAATAAACTAACCAATTAGATCCAAATGTTCAAGTCCAGATAATCCAAAATGATAGTTGGGTGGAGACAAATCCATTACCAATGACTATAGCAAACTAAAATGAGAGAGGAGGATGATCTCCAATATAAAATAAAATAATAAAAGAGTATCAACTAAAAGATCCATCGCTAGAGATAATCAAAGATTCTCAGAAGGTAATACCTCATTGACAAAAAATGATGTGTCTAGTCAAGATCGTCTACACTTGGAAAGGGACCAGGTCCTCAGAGGAACGTAACAAGATACATAAAAGTATGCCATAATATACTAAAAATAACATCCATAAGGTCTCATAACCATTCTATGTGAAATACACTTTTGAGGACAATATTCTTAATAAGGAGCTCTCGTCACATACAGGTGCTCGACAAACGTAGTGCTCCACCGAGTCACTAGTGGCCTATCTAGAGGAAAGTAAATAAATGCTCGACACACGCAGCGCTCTATCGAGTCACCCGTGGCCAACTCGAGAAAAAGTAAATAAACAATGGGAGCCCCTACGCTAACAACTGTCCTTCTGTCATGCCCCAGTCCCAAAATACGTAGTACTAGGAATACGTAAGCATGCCAGCCATATTTATATGACAACTCCAATATATGGATACCATAATATACATGTATGCTATAAAATAAATATTAACTCACATGTGGTATATATTTTGTCACAAGTCACAGAAGATACTAATTTCATCCAAAAAATAAGTCATAGTAAGAAAATAACTAAACTAGAATAATGAGTCTGAATAATCCAAAAATGATAGTCGGGTGGAGACAAATCCACTATCAAAGACTATATCCATACTAAAATGAGAGAGAAGGATAAATCTCCAATATAAAATAAGATAATGATAGAAGAGTATCAGCTAAGAGATCCATCGCTAGAGATAATCAAAGATGCTCAGAAGGTAAGACCTCCTCGGCAGAAAATAATGCGTCAGGTCCTGGCCCGTACTCCTGTGGATACTCCTGATCGTCTATACCTGGCAAGGGACCAGGTCCTCAGAGGGACGTAATAAGATACATAGAAGCATGCCAATTGAATACAGTAAAACATGCATAATAGATAGAAAATATATAAGTACGTTGTACAAGATAATCTATATGAAATGCATAATGAGGACAACTTTCGACGTATGGGCAGGGGTAGGCTACTCTTTCTAATCTCACAACTCACACACACGTCTAGAACATCATCAGCCGTCATACCGCGAGGGTAGCGACCATCGTGACACCATCGATTGACATACCGCGAGGATGGCGACCATCGCGATATAACTACCATAGTGCGTGCTAGTTACTACGGTTTATCAGAGTGGTTATAGCCCATACGCCAACTGATTGTTCTCCTCTCCTCCTCTCCCATGATACTATGTGTCAAGTGTGTGTCAACATATATAATATATAATAATGACTAAAAAAACACACATGTAATGAATATATGAAAATATAATAAGCATGCAAAGTACTTTAAGCAATTTGGCAAGGTATACTTGCCTAGCAAAAAAGATGCAAAGTGTAAGCGTCCAGATGTCAAGCACAATGGGTCAGAAACTATGGCCACAGAATGAACGTCTCCGGATATTGAAATAAATATCACCAACATTCCAAGAATAAGAGAGATAGCTAAAAAAATACTACCCTTTCGTCCAATTTGAACACAGGGGCAAAACGGTAATTTTGGGTCAAAACGGGGTCCACATGTGGCCCACTTTGCACCAAAATATATGCCAGGAGTAAAGGTCTCTAAATAGGATAAATTATAGGTTAAACAAATTCTAAACGTTAATACAAACTCAATGGTATGTCCAATTTTGGATTTCGGTGAGTCGAACACAAATTCGTCCTTCAAGTCAACCCGTAGGGCCCGCGAATAGGCGACTTGGTCAACTGTCTCAGGATCAGGTAAAACTTGGGTCACAGGACCAGCGTGATACCATGAATTCAATGGAGCAAGTTTTATTGTATTCTGACGAGCGTACACAAAATAGGATGGTGTTTTGCAAAAGTTGAAATATATATCACTAACGGTCCTAGAATAAGCAAGATAATCAGAAAACACTACCCTTTCACCCAATTTGGACATAGAAGAAAAATGATAAATTTGGGCCAAAACAGAGTCAACATGTGGCCTACCTTGTACCGAAAAGCATGCCAAGGGTAAAAGTATCTAAATAGGATAAATTATAGGTCAAATAAATTTTAATCGATGATACAAACTCAATGGTGTCAAGTTTTGGATTCCGGTGAGCCGATCACAAAATCGCTCGTCAAGTCAAATCGTGGGACTCACGAAACGGTGATTCGTCGACTACCTCGAAATCGGACGAAACTCGGGTCACAAGACAAGTCAACTACTAAGAGTCTAGCGATGCAAGTTTCATTGCGATCTGACGAGCATATAAAAATTAATTAAATATTTTATAAAACACTGATATGGAAGACTTTTTATGGATACTGGTTAATTTCGGCGTGCACACACGCCCAAATCAACTTCCGTAAAAGCCTACAAGTCCGGATATACCATGCGTGACTTTCGGTATAATTGGTATGCGATGAGGTGGTCCCGTTTGGCGGGGCGCACTCCATATCACAAAATTTAGATTTTAGAAAACATAATTTTTGGTCGTTTTAGAAACAAAATAATTTGACAAATATGGCAAACTAAGAAAAACTAAAAGAATAGAAATAATCTTGGATATGTTGTCAATAAGTCCCTTTAAATAGAATTAAAAAATATTAAACAAGTTGATAGAAAACTGGGGGCGAACATGGGTACTTGGGATTGATTTTCTAAACTGTTTCGATGGATTTTTTGTCGACTTTGGGTCAACTTTTCTCTCAATCAAGGGCACCTAAAATCATTCTACTTAAAGAAAATCCTAGAGGGTCATGTTGTGAGAGTGTACGAAGAAACGACTCGTAAAACAGAGTTGAGATGAGGGAGATATGATACCATAAAGTAGGGGTCGCTGTTGTTGTGCACTGTAGGGTGTGCAGTCAATTTTTGGCATTTTTTTGACGTCGACGACGGTGCTGGTGGCTGTGCAGGCTGCTTGGGTTGGTCGGGGTTCATCGAGGGTCTCACATAAATTTATATTTTCGAGATTGGTGGTGTGTACGACCGTTAGGAAGGAAAAATAGACTATGGGTTCATATTTATATCTACGTTTTCTCTCTCCTTTTCCTATTCAAATTCCTGTTTATTTAACCCTAGGTTTGGACTAGGATTAGGCTTAATCAGAAGAGGGTTGGGTGGGATTAGATAAGAATAAGTTTGTTTTGAATTGGAGGAGAATTGATCAGCTTTTGAACTAAAGAAGGATGAGTTTGTGGGTGTTTGGTTCAGCCGAACCCAAGGGGGAGGTGGTTTTTATGGGTGCGTGTGTTGCCTTGTGTTGTGTTGTGTTGTGCATGAGTTATTGTTGTGGTTGTTTGTTGTTTTTGTTTTGTGTTTGCTATGGGTGGTGTTGTTGCTTTTCCTTCTAACTTCTCTTTTCTTTTTTTTTTCTTTTTTTTATTTATTTTCTTCTATTAACATTATTATTAATCATATATATATATATATATATATATATATATATATATATAATAATAATAATAATAATTATTATATATATAATAATAATAATAATAATAATAATAATAATAATAATAATAATAATAATAATAATAATTATTATTATTATAGTTTTTATTATTATTAACTTCTTTGTTATCAAATTAAATTCTTTTATAAAAAATTGTATTTTTTTACATTTAGTTATTAATATGTGTTCTACTTGTATATACTTATCATGAATATTTTATTTATCACCTAAAGTGGACTAGAATTATTAATTAAAAATTAGGATGATTACAATTAATTGCGTCCGGTGAGTGATGCCCCCAAACAACTCGGACTAACCGAATAGTCCGGTTCTTGAGAATATTCTCTATCTGGTCCAAAATGGATACATGCCTCTCCTCATACGAAAGTTCGGTACCAACGACCAATTTTGAATGATCCAGGACATGGCTTGAATCTGGTATATACTGTCATAACTGAGATACATGGAAAATGTTATGTATCTCGCGAAGCGATTACAGATAGAAGAGAAAGGCGATAAGAAACATATCCTACTCGCTCGAGGATATCGAACGGACCAATATACCGTGGACTCAGATTTCCCCGTACACAAAATCTGATTACTCCTCGGGTAGGCAAAATTCGAAGAAATACATGGTCGCTGACAAAGAACTTGAGTGGTCGCCGATGCGAATCGGCCCAATGACACTGACAATCTTGAGCCACCTTAAGATACTTTCGAACTTGTTTGACTACCTCAACTGTCTGGCCTATCATCTCGGGACCAAGCAATTTTCTCTCACCAATTTCATCCCAAGCTATAGGAGATCTGCACTTTCTTCCATACAGTGCCTCGAAGGGTGCTATCTGGATATTTGCCTGGAAACTGTTATTTTAAGAGAATTTGACCAAGTGATCCTCCCACGAACCACCAAAGTTAAGGGTACATGATCGAAGCATATCATCTAGATTCTGGATCGTACATTCTGACTGACCATCTTTCTAAGGATGATAAGCTGTACTGAATTTTAGACGGGCACCCAGACTCTGCTGTAGACTCTGCCAAAAGTGAGATATGAATCTATAATCTTTATCTGATATGATATTGACTGGCACTCCATGAAGTCTGACCATCTGATTCATGAACATCCGAGCCAACTGCCCTTTAGATTGTCCCAATCTGAAGGAAAGAAAGTGAGCAACATTTGTGAGTCGATCCACTATTACCCAAATTGTATCTTTGTCAGCTGGGGATCTAGGAAGACCAATCACAAAATCCATGATGATATGGTACCACTTCCATTCCGAAATTGGTAAAGGTTGAAGAAATCCTACTGGTCTGTGAAGCTCAGCCTTGACTTGTTGACAAACCAAACATCAGAAGACAAACAGTGCAATCTCCCTCTTTATTCTATTCCACTAGAAATGCTGCCGAATATCTTTGTACATCTTTGTTCCTTCTGGGTGAACAGAATACTGAGAACGGTGGGCTTTTGACATAATTTTTTGACGGATATCTTCACTTGGTACACAAAGATGATTATCAAATCGGAGAGTTTTGTCATTGTGAATGCTTAGTTCTGGTCTACGTCCTGCCTCACACTCTGCCCTAAGTCACTGAAGCATGATATCCATTGACCGTGCTGCTCTGATCCTCTCCATAATACTAGATTGGACCTGTAGACCGACCATTAATACTGTGTTGCCTGGCAATACTACTTCTATGTCCATCTCCTGAAGTTCTTTTAAAATTTCTCGTTGTGCCGTAAGAAAATAAGCTCATGCTCTCCGGCTCAAAGCATCTGCCATGACATTGGCCTTCCCTAGATGATACTGAAGGTCAAGATTATAGTTTGTCATCAATTCTAGCCATCTTCTCTGCTCATGTTGAGATCCTTCTGAGTAAAGATGTACTTCAAACTCTTATGATCAGTATAAATCTCTACTCGATCTCCCATATAGGTAATGCGTCCAAATTTTGAGTGCAAAGACAACTGCTGCTTACTCTAATTCGTGTGTTGGATAATTTCTTTCATGGTCTCAAAGCTGCCAAGATGCATAAGCTATAACCTTACAATGCTGCATAAGAACACACCCTAGTCCTTTTTTGATGCATCAAAATATACCGTGAAACCACCTGTCCCATTTGAAAGCATCAAAATTGGTGCCGTAATCAACTTCTGCTTGAGCTTCTTAAAAGAGGTTTGACATTCATTTGTCCAATCAAAGCACACATCCTTATGAGTCAATTGTGTCAAGGGTACGAAAATTCTAGCAAAGTCTGACAAAAATCTTCGATAATATCCAACTAGTCTCAGGAAACTACGAACTTCTACAACTGTTCTAGGTACTGACCACGTCTCAATGACATATATCTTTTGGGGATCCACTTCAACTCCTCCTTTAGCAATAATATGCCCTAAGTATAAAATGCAATTGTAAACCCCCTGATTTTTAAAATTTTTTAATTTTGGATTTTTCACAATTTTCTGGAATTTTTTGGGATTTTTCTGTAATTAAAATCAGGGTTTTAATTATTAAATAATTTTTAATAGATAATAAATAATATTAAAATATTATAAAAATAATATTTTTGGGTGTAAAATGAAAAACTGGACTTAGGATAATTTTTCTGGAATTTATTGGGCCCCGGACATATTTTAAATCACCTAAAAAGTATTTATTTAATTATTGATTTATTGATTTAACTAATTATATTTTTATTATTAATTGGCCCGGCCCATTGGGTCCAAACCCAGCCCTGGCCCAAAACCGGCCCAGCCCGTTCCCCTAGCGGGTCGGGTCGGATCCGCCAGACCCGCACCCGACCCGACACAACCCGGCTCCCCCTCTCTCTCCCTCAGCCCGCTTCCCGCGCCGCCCTGCCCGGCCGCCCGCCCGCGTCCCACGCCGCCACGACCTCACCCTCCCCTCCGCCTTGCCCGGCGCCACCCTCTCCCTCTCTCCTCCCTATAAAACCCCCCCGTTCTCTTCTCCGGCTTCCCCCAAACCCCGTCGACGGCCAGCCCTAGCCGCCATAGCCACCGCTGCCACCGCCGCAGAGCTCCGCCCCCTCTTCCTTCTTCCTCCCCAGCTCCGCCTAATACCGGCCAGCCCCCTCCCTCTTCTCCTCCTCTTCTTCAGCAGCCGGTCGCAGAAGCAGCAGCTCCCCGCCTCAGCGCCGCCTCCCTCCGCCGCCGGCGAACCCGCTGCCGGCGCCGCCCGCGTCCCGAGCCCCCGGTGACGTTGCCCCGGCCGCCCTCCGCCCTGAGCCACCGGCAGAAAACCCTAACCCTAACCCTAAGTCCCCCCCCCCCGCGTGTCGGACACAGGACACGTGTCCTGTGTCGTGTCGGACACGATTTTAACCCCGGTTTTCGGGCCCCGTTCAGGTGCGTGTATCTTCTTGCTCGTAGCTCTGTTTTCGATTCCGTAAATTGCGTTGGGAAGCCTGTATGACCCTCTCGGTGCCCGGACAAACCGCTTGGGGCATCGCGTCCTGTGATGATCGCACACCGTGATCCAAAAATAGGAAAAATAACGACCCGATTCACCCCGGAACTGGGTACGCCCCGCCAAACGGGACGACTTGGTCGTGCGCGGTCTTCACAGATACGTGCGCGTCGTTGATACGGACGTGCGGGATTTCACAGAAGTCGATTCGGGTGTGCGTGCACACCGGGATCAACGCGTATCCGCGGACATCGCCCTGTATCCGACTTTTCTGCATTTCGCTCTAACTTTGTGTACACACGTCGGATTGAAACAAAACTTGCGCCATCGGACTCGTAGCAATACGTTGGTCCTGTGACCCAAGTTTGGTTCGATTATGAGAACATTGACGAAATCGCGTGTCGTGGGCCCCACAGGCCTCGTTCGACCGGCGATTTTGTGATCGGCTCATCGGAATCCAATTCTGGAAGTTCCGTTGGGTTCATATCATCGTTCCTGACCTGTTGACACTAAGTTTGGTGAATTTGGAGACCTTTGACTCTGACACGTTTTTCGGTGCAAAGCGGGCCCACATGTGGACCCCATTTTGATCCGAAACTGTCGTTTCTGTCCTTGTCTCCAAATTGGACTCAAGGACAGGCGTTTCTAGCTGATTGATATTTTCTGGATCTGATGGTGATATTTATTTCAGCAACCGGAGTACCGCTTGCAATTCCAGCTGAAGTCAGAGCCGCAATTGGAACCGGAACCATAGGCAAGTGTACCTTGCCAAACCCTGCAGCTTGCTACTTATTTTTTGGGACTTATTTATGCATCAGTGGGCAAGTAGAGCTTGTCAACTCTCAGTGATTCTTGTCATAGTATTTTACTTGATTTCCTGTAGTTTCATATATAAACTTGTTTAACTGCTCAACCCAGGACCGAGTGGCTTTACTTAGCGTCCGATTACCAGTCGGGTGCCAACCCCGTGCGCAGAGTTGTGTAACGCCACATAGACATGGATACCGAGACCCGATATTTCTCGTACTTGTCTTATCAAGTACATCATAACCCAGGACACCTGACACTATTCATGAGACAGAGTCTTCCTGAGACATTCATGGTGATTCTGTATAGGATACAGGACTTGACAGAGATATTATATTCTAAGATACTTTATGACTTGTTGCATTAGCTATGATCCTGTTTGACATGGACATGAGACGTTATGGTCATGATATGCATGATTATATTGGGCGGGGAGAGACACACAGGCTATAGGTTGATTATATTATGCCGGCGTCGTAGTCTCCCATCGTGAGCTCGACAACCACATGATATCACTGCTACCGGCTTCCCGACACAGAGCTTGTAGTAGTTTCAGCCTGAGTTCTAGTGCTGCTCTTATCTAGCATTTCACTTAGCTGGTTACATAGTTTACCCTATTATTTCATTTATTTTCTGTGCTGCATTTATTTTGGCTTGTGTTATCTGTACCTTGCTGTCCCCTGAGGACCTGGATCCGGATTATGTCCCCAGGTATAGCCGAAGAGATCCATCCAGAGATACACCGTATAGGAGCACTTCCAGGAGCTGTACCAGAACCTGAGAACGAGATCGCACCAGAGGACTTCTCCTGAGCATTGGCTGTATATAGTCAGTTATTTCTGTTTCTATTTCCAGTTCCTTTATTTTCTGTCTATTTGCTTTGATGTATCAGACTTGTTCTCGGATTGTTCACCGAGACACTTTTATTGAGATTTGATAGTTATTTCTATTTGCATTACTCTGGTATTTAATCTGTGATTATCTGTTGTGGATGAGATTAGAATAACCTGTGACATGTAATACTTGATTTATTTCCTGTTAGACTACAGCTTAAGCATGCCCTGATGGATCCATTAAATTGGGTTGTCCATCGGTGCGTGCTGCTGGCCATTGCCACGTGTCCAGTCCCTCGGTATTTTGGGACTGGGGAGTGACATGGTTTTTATGGTGGCCCATGCAGGTCAACGACTAAATTGTTCGGTTTTAACTCAGGGACCGAACATGCCTACAATAAGAATAGGATAAGTTTTAGGATCTTATCCACTTGCTTGAAACATTCTTGATATCCATATCGAATTCGAATTAAATTCTTGACTTACATCCTGCCTTGATTCCTGTACGCCTCTTATTGTTTATTTTGGTTGCATGGTTATGGATTCACGAGCGAACGACGAGACTCCCATAGAATCACCACGAGATGCTGAGGTAACCAACGAAGATGAAGTAACACCAGTGGATGGAGGACGATCAGCTCAACAACATGCCTCGAGAATCCAGCAAGATGATATTCCACCAACGACGCCATTTACTCCACCAATGCCCGTACTTCCACCAGGGCAGGCTATGGACGGACAGCAGATGTTTCAAATGATCTATGCAATAACGCAAGCTCAACAAGAGGCTTTCAGTCGCAGCCTAGTAATCGCACTAGAGCAGGCAGACCTACCAGCACGGCGACCAACGACGAGCTCTATTTCTGATTTCCGCCAGCTGAAGCCCCGTACCTTCTCAGGCAAAGAAGAGCCCACAGAAGTTCATGAATGGCTCACCAATAGTCAACATCAATTAGAAGCAGTTGAGCTTCCAAGGGAACGTTGGATGACGGCCGTCAGAATGCAGTTGACGGACAATGCACATCACTGGTGGCTATCTGAGAAAACACGGCTCGGACCAGACCGAGTTACTTGGGAAGAGTTCTCTAGACTCTTTCAGGAGATGTACATTCCAGTTGTCGCTCGATCAGAACTTCGGGATAAGTTTAATCACCTCGCTCAGGATGCTAAGACGGTGGAAGAGTACAACGCTGAGTTTATTCGTCTAAGTCGCTTCGCCCCAACATTGATCCCGACAGAAGAAGAAAAGGCTGAGAAATTCTTCGACGGACTAAACATTAAGCTACAGAAACTAATTGGATCCGTTACATCCACTTCGTACTCGGACGTCCTTGCTGCAGCACGACGCATGGAGTGCATCATCAGGAGAGAGATCAGTCTGAAGCGGCCATCCACGTCAGCACCAGCCGGAGCACAACAAGAAGAAGTTACAAAAAGACCTCACATCCACCAGCCGCCAGAAGCATCTCCACAGACAATACCTGTCTGTCCATATTATCGCCGGCGAGGTCATATAGAGAACGAGTGCAGACGAAAGAAGAGATTATGCATAATTTGCGGATCCAGTCAGCATTTATTAAAGGAATGCCCTGAGCGTCGAGACAGAGTACCAAGGGTAAAACAACAAGCGTTACCAATTCCGCGGCCAACCTGTCCAACATTGGGAGCACCGCAAACGGAAGTTCAAGGAGTCCTACCACCAGCTCCAGGAGGGTATCAGCCGAGGCCACCCTTGATACCCCAGGCACTACTATTCCAGCAGGCTTAGCAGCAGAAGAATCGACTGCAAGGACGGGAACAAGCCCTGACGATGACCGTGGAGAACGCGTAGACTCTTGGAGTAGCTAATGCGCGTAAGTGATTCGTAGTTATCCGTTTCTGGTCTTGTTGTAGCTCGTGCCTATTGGTTCGTGATCTCAGCCCCAACCTAGTAATTTGCAACTTGTTAATAATAACCTGATTTTCATAAAAGTTGTAGTTCATTTACTTTAACTAGATTTTCTCTGGAAAGTGGATAACTTTTATTTTAGGGAAACGGTATTTCCCTAAGTATCTTGTGATGTGTTTCGAACGATACTTGCAACCGTGTCATCTCTGTTGACCGGTTATTCTTTGATTGCGAGGACGCAATCCTCTTAAGGGGGTAGATTGTAAACCCCCTGATTTTTAAAATTTTTTAATTTTGGATTTTTCACAATTTTCTGGGATTTTTCTGTAATTAAAATCAGGGTTTTAATTATTAAATAATTTTTAATAGATAATAAATGATATTAAAATATTATGAAAATAATATTTTTGGGTGTAAAATAAAAAACTGGACTTAGGATAATTTTTCTGGAATTTATTGGGCCCCGGACATATTTTAAATCACCTAAAAAGTATTTATTTAATTATTTATTTAATTATTAATTTATTTATTTATTGATTTAACTAATTATATTTTTATTATTAATCGGCCCGGCCCATTGGGCCCAAACCCAGCCTTGGCCCAAAACCGGCCCAGCCCGTTCCCCTAGCGGGTCGGGTCGGATCCGCCAGACCCGCACCCGACCCGACCCAACCCGGCTCCCCCTCTCTCTCCCTCAGCCCGCTTCCCGCGCCGCCCTGCCCGGCCGCCCGCCCGCGTCCCACGCCGCCACGACCTCACCCTCCCCTCCGCCTTGCCCGGCGCCACCCTCTCCCCCTCTCCTCCCTATAAAACCCCCCGTTCTCTTCTCCGGCTTCCCCCAAACCCCGTCGACGGCCAGCCCTAGCCGCCATAGCCACCGCTGCCACCGCCGCAGAGCTCCGCCCCCTCCTCCTTCTTCCTCCCCAGCTCCGCCCACCGCCGGCCAGCCCCCTCCCTCTTCTCCTCCTCTTCTTCAACAGCCGGCCGCAGCAGCAGCAGCTCCCTGCCTCAGCGCCGCCTCCCTCCGCCGCCGGCGAACTCGCTGCCGTCCGCGTCCCGAGCCCCCGGTGACGTTGCCCCGGCCGCCCTCCGCCCTGAGCCGCCGGCAAAAAACCCTAAACCTAACCCTAAGTCCCCCCCCCCCCCCCGCGTGTCGGACACAGGACACGTGTCCTGTGTCGTGTCGGACACGATTTTAACCCCGGTTTTTGGGCCCCGTTCAGGTGCATGTATCTTCTTGCTCGTAGCTCTGTTTTCGATTCCGTAAATTGCTTTGCAAAGCCTGTATGACCCTCTCGGTGCCCGGATAAACCGCTCGGGGTATCGCGTCCTGTGGTGATCGCACACCGCGATCCAAAAACAGGAAAAATAACGACCCGATTCACCCCGGAACTGGGTACGCTCCGCCAAACGGGACGACTTGGTCGTGCGCGGTCTTCACAGATACGTGTGCGTCGTTGATACGGACGTGCGGGATTTCAAAGAAGTCGATTCGAGTGTGCATGCACACCGGGATCAACGCGTATCCGCGGACATCGCCCCGTATCTGACTTTTCTGCATTTCGCTCTAACTTCGTGTATACACGTCAGATTGAAACGAAACTTGTGCCATCGGACTCGTAGAAATACGTTGGTCCTGTGACCCAAGTTTGGTTCGATTCTGAGAACGTTGACGAAATTGCGTTTCGTGGGCCCCATAGGCCCCGCTCAACGGGCAATTTTGTGATTGGCTCATCGGAATCCAATTCTAGAAGTTCCGTTGGGTTCGTATCATCGTTCCTGACCTGTTGACACTAAGTTTGATGAATTTGGAGACCTTTGACCCTGACACGTTTTTCGGTGCAAAGCGGGCCCACATGTGGACCCCGTTTTGACCCGAAACTGCCGTTTCTGCCCTTGTCTCCAAATTGGACTCAAGGACAGGCATTTCTAGCTGATTGCTATTTTTTGGATCTGATGGTGATGTTTATTTTAGCAACCGGAGTACCGCCTGCAATCCCAGCTGAAGTCAGAGCCGCAATTGGAACCGGAACCACAGGCAAGTGTACCTTGCCAAACCCTGCAGCTTGCTACTTATTTTTCGGGACTTATTTATGCATCAGTGGACAAGTAAAGCTTGTCAACTCTCAGTGATTCTTGTCATAGTATTATACTTGATTTCCTATAGTTTCATATATAAACTTGTTTAACTGCTCAACCCAGGACCGAGTGGCTTTACTTAGCATCCGATTACCAGTCGGGTGCCAACCCCGTGCGCGGAGTTGTGTAACGTCACATAGACATGGATACCGAGACCCGATATTTCTCGTACTTGTCTTATCAAGTACATCATAACCCAGGACACCTGATACTATTCATGAGACAGAGTCTTCTTGAGACATTCATGGTGATTCTGTATAAGATACAGGACTTGACAGAGATATTATATTCTAAGATACTTTATGACTTGTTGCATTAGCTATGATCCCGCTTGACATGGACATGAGACGTTATAGTCATGATATGCGTGATTACATTGGGTGGGGAGAGACACACAGGCTACAGGTTGATTATATTATGCCGACGTCGTAGTCTCCCATCGTGAGCTCGACAACCACATGATATCACTGCTACCGGCTCCCCGACACAGAGCTTGTAGTAGTTTCAGCCTGAGTTCTAGTGCTGCTCTTATCTTGCATTTCACTTAGCTGGTTACATAGTTTATCCTATTGTTTTATTTATTTTCTGTGCTGCATTTATTTTGGCTTGTGTTATCTGTACCTTGCTGTCCCCTGAGGACCTGGATCCGGATTATGTCCCCAGGTATAGCCGAAGAGATCCATCCAGAGATACACCGTACAGGAGCACTTCCAGGAGCTGTACCAGAACCTGAGAACGAGATCGCACCAGAGGACTTCTCCTGAGCATTGGCTGTATATAGTCAGTTATTTCTGTTTCTATTTCCAGTTCCTTTATTTTCTGCCTATTTGCTTTGATGTATCAGACTTATTCTCGGATTGTTCACCGAGACACTTTTATTGAGATTTGATAGTTATTTCTATTTGTATTACTCTGGCATTTAATCTGTGATTATCTGTTGTGGATGAGATTAGAATAACCTGTGACATGTAATACTTGATCTATTTCCTGTTAGACTACAGCTTAAGCATGTCCTGATGGATCCATTAAATTGGGTTGTCCATCGATGCGTGCTGCTGGCCATTGCCACGTGTCCAGTCCCTCAGTATTTTGGGACTGGGGCGTGACAGCAATCAAGCCAAAACTCACACTTTATGTACTTGACATATAACTTATGTTCTCTAAGGACTTGGAGAACTGTGTGAAGATGCTGCTTGTGCTCTGCTTTACTTTGACTGTAAACCAAGATATCATCGATGAATATAATCACAAACTTTTCCAAGTATGGCATAAAAATATGATTCATGAGATCCATAAATACTGCTGGTACATTGGTTGCTCCAAAGGACATTACTAGAAACTCCCATTGTCCATATCTTGATCTGAACGCCGTCTTGGGTATATCTTGTTCTCTGTCTCTGATATGATAATATCCCGACTGCAGATCAATCTTGAAAAACACTGCTGCTCCACTAAGCTGATCGAACAAGTCATCGATCATTGGCAAGGGATACTTGTTCTTGATGGTTACTGCATTGAGGGTACAATAATCAACACACAAACGGAAAGTTCCATTCTTCTTCTTCACTAGAAGCATTGGGGCTCCCCAAGATGATCCACTAGCATAAATGAATTCCTTGGTTCTCAATTCTTCAATCATTCGGTACAAGACTTCCAACTCTGATATGCCATCTTGTAGACTCTCTCTGACACTTGTACTATTCCTGGAAGTAGATCAATGGTAAACTCTCTCTCTTTTTGGTGGCATACCTGAAAGCTCTCCTGAGAACACATCTGAAAACTCAATAATCACTCTGGGGAATTATACTTCTTCTGCTACTGCCATTCTCATGATTACTGACGGAGACTCTATTTCTCCTCTAAAAAATAAGAATTCTTCCACTCCAGGGATACGAAAGATAACCTTGCCAGCATGGCAATCTATCATCACGTATATAGAAGCATAAAAAATATGGATCCATGCGTCCAACAAACTATGTGCCCCAAGGTCGACTCATAAGAAATAAGGCAGAATGACCTTGCGGCCAAGAAAATCAGCATCCATGCACCCTAAACGTTGGCCATATAAAGGCCCGACACAAGGATTATGCTTGACACAGAATCCTAAGCTGAGCACATTAAGCGACAAGAAGCACTCGTTAGATTAATAATGACTTCTAACAAGCATGCAGCGCCACGTGTATAAGGTCTCATGCGTCCCACAATCCATACGCTCTATGCGTCTTTGGCCCCATGTGTTCCAAACTCTATGTATTCCATGTGTCTCTAGCCCATGCGTTCCAGACTCCATGTGTCTCTGGCCCCATACATTCCAGAATCTATGCCTTCTATGTGTCTTTGGCCCTATGCGTTCTAGACGCCATGCGTCTCGTGCGTCTCAGACTCTATGCGTCCAATGTGGCAGAGTTCCATAAGACAAATTTTTTTGTTGCGACTGAAGTGATTCTCTCCAACTAAATGTGGGCCACGTGTCAAGCTGACCAAGTCACGCAAACAAAAGACGAGAACCGCCAAGATCTCCAACAATAATAAATCCCAACAAAATGTCCACGTGGCAGCTTGCCCTAGACTCAACCCATAACATGCGTCTACAGTTGCAGTTGCATTATGTTGAAGGAGCCCTCTGCGACCACCAAATAGAAGTACATGTGGCACCTATAGCCCATCAATATGGTGGCTATAAATAGAAGCAACTTGGACGTCAAACTAGCTGACTTTTTCTGCTTCAGAGAGACTATACCCTTTCATATGAGCTACGTACGTACACACAAGCTCAAGAGAGAAAGAGAGAGAGAGAGAGAGAGAGAGAGAGAGAGAAAGAGAGAGAGAGAGAGAGAGAAGAAAGCATCCCTCACTTACTCGTCAGACCGTTAACGAAGTAAAGGAGCCGCCACAGCGCTTGATCTCCATTGTCACACTACCTATATTAAATATTCTACTTAGATTTTTTGTTTAGAACTTCTTTATAATTTTTGTTTATTATTAAATAAAAGTTTACCCAAACTCATATTTAATGCAAAATAAGGTAGCGACTCTGTTGGGAAAAAACTACTCCTCTGATGAGAAGGTTGTGACGCAGTCCGACGCGTCGAAGCTGGGTTCGACCCAGAGGATACTGGTTGTACGCTTCGACCAGCAAGCCTACTAGAAAATTCTCTCTGAGGGTGGCGCATCTCTAAGGCTGGCAAAGCCTAAGAAGACCCGTAGGATATGGGTTGCAAAGGCCGTTGCACCTCACCCAACTGTGAAGCTTGCACTCCCCGTCTATCTCTCTGCCGCAGGGATCGTTCATTTACGTCCACCTCTCATGCGGCAAGCTCATCTGACAAGGAAAGTGCTCAGCAATTGAGCTCTGGCAGAAAAAAATACTATGATGCCAGAAGTTCGTATGCTTAGGCACGTTCTATACGGCCATAGCAGAAGCTGCATAAGTTGACAGCCGCATACAAATTCTCTTATGCGGCACCGATCGACACCCATAGGCAGATAGCCGTATATAGCCAGGACAGCCACAGAAGTTCCATCTTCGACCAAATCTCACGCTGCGCTGACTCCATGTGCCATGCTAAAAAAGGGGAAAATATAAACTTGGACTGTTCATACTATGCACCAACGCGTGCTAGGAAGAAGAAGTCTAGGGCAATGCAAGCTTTCCAAGCTCAAGCAATTGCTCATTCAACCAACCGTCAACACGAGCCGCTAACTCTAATACAGGCCCTTGATAAGACGTTATACAGAACCAACCCATGCGTCCAGCCCGCAGCGGCAATCGGACATGATTGGTCTAAAGAGTCTTCCACTAGCAACCTAGGGCAAGTTCTGGTATGAACCCCATGTCAGGAAGCAAAGTCAACACCTACGTACTCGTTTACTCAGTCTACCCGGGCTCATAAGAGGGATACTAAGGTGAATTAGGCTTCGCTTGACTTGCGCCACGTGATCAGTCAAAAGCGCAAATTGAGGGAAATAACTGCGACATATGAGGTGTCCTCCCCACGACATCACTGTGCCAACATTATCCTTAACTGCTGCTGTAACAAAGTAGTAGTACCTAAAAAAGGCAGTTGGTATTCCAACCGCTGCAACCAAAGACACCCACCCGACGATGACCTTGGAGTACAGGTACAAATACTAGAGGAGGAGGAGCTACCCTTCATCTCATTTTACTCTGCTTGGAGATCTTTTGCCGCGAGGGGAGGTCAGAAGTTTAGCACCTCCAATCCTGCACTCTCAACCACCATGTCAAGAACCGGAGGCAAGTAGCGGTGCCCACAGAAGGAGTATTCCTTGGTACGCGCTTAAAGAAGAAGCTGTCAGTCATTTGGGATAGTTCTTCCTCAGGACCCCAGGTGGCTATACAAGCTGGGGGGTCGTTGTCACGCCCCGATCCCGAAAGGGTCGGTCGTCCTCGCTTGATCCTTTACGGAACCGATTCGTCCTCGCTTGGGGCGTGATGCCGTACGAGCCTGGAGTTGCGCTCGTACAAGGCAAGAACTTGCAGTTATAGGAACCCTTTTTTTTTTTTTGAAACACAATTTATAAAACACATTCACAGAGATTTGAACACAGTGCAGGAAGAAACATGCTTTTTCATTGATAATTCAGAGTAATTTACATAGAGTTTACATTGATGCGCCTCTCGGCTACTTGATTTGCATTACTAAAGATAAACTCAAAAGGCAGGGCGCGCTCCATCAGATAGTCCACGTCGTTCATACATTACGCCCTTGTATAGGTTGAAAGTCCAAGCCTCCAAAATGATCTGACTCCAACTATACTTCAAAATAGAGGTGCTCCTAACGCCTCCTCGTCTATCCACTAGCATTGCACCGACTGAGTGCCTGAAATAGTTGCCCACAACGTGGGTCAGTACTCAACTTGTACTGGTGAGCGGGATGAACCCACTCGACTAAATCGACACTAGCTTATTAGGGGCGAGCATGCATTAAGATGACTTCTATAAAGAGGCAAGTGAATTCAATTCATATCAGTTGCATGTTTTGATAGGAATGAAAATAATAGCGAATCCAACCAGTGCATCGATTGCTTACTCGACCGATGCACGCCTTCCCTGCAACGAAACACAAGTATACTTACCATCTGCACAAGACAATAGATTAGCATGTGTTCTAGTCTATGCGGTCATTGGTGTGATCGACACCTTAGGGACATGTTCAAGCATTAGCGGCGCGCCCTATCAGCCCGGGTAGCAAGCCCTGCTGGAGGTCCCGCAATGCATCGTGACGAGCACGAATCAAATATTTCCCTCCGGATCGATACGGTTCCAGTGCCCCGGAAAGCCGTTTCGAGGAAATGCCAAACCTTGTGCACAAGTTGTCCCAGACCATGCAAATGCATGAATAATTCATATATCATACAATGCATCGAATTAAACAAAAGAAGTTAAGCAGCAATATATATCTCATGCAACAGTTCATATTTTCTCAGCGCGGTGTTCCGATTCAGTTATCCCATAAGTTCAAAACTCTATCCGAGGCACTAGGCCGCCACCAACAACCAACTCTTCCTTTATAAACAAACTCAGTTATAAGGTGTGCAAGCATATAGAAATATTAGTCTACAAAATCCCCTGTTCCTTTCTTAGTGGCTGGCATGCATTGTGGCAAGGATTTCCTAGGCGTCCAACCGGGCATCATCGAGTGAACGTTTGAAACATTAAAGATGTTGGCGTGAAGAAGTAGGAAAGAAGGGTCCAAACTACTCACTGGTTAAGGAAAAGGTAGCTGAAACAAGGATTCCCGCCTAACGACGATCAAACGTCAGTTACGCGGACCTGCACAGCACGAGCACCAATTAGAATCCTGCCTATCCTTCCTTGCCGAACTCCCCAAGAATCAAAGCTCCAAACGATAAAACCAGCAGCGAAAACCAAGCAAATCGAAAGCAACACCAAATCAAATCCCAAAGCGGCAATCAAGAAAACCAAGCAACCAAACACGAAAACTATTGGACTCGTTTCAATATAGGCCTTTCCATGAGTTGGAAAGGATCATCGCATTTCGTCCGTGGCAAGAAGATGCCGAAGTTCTAAGTTATGACTCAAACGGACTAGCCACAAGCCCAATTACGTAGTGCACATCCCGGTCGGATCGGGATTTGAGGCACTACATAATATACCACTAAGAAAAAGTTTCGACCCGAAACTTAAGAACAAGGCCGACCCGAAACGTAAGAACAAGGCCCTACCTCCGACTGAATGAACAATGAAGGGTACTTCTCCTTCATCTCCGATTCCATTTCCCAGGTTGATTCCCCAGCTGAATGGTTCCGCCACAGCACGCGAACCAAGGACATCGTACGGTTGCGAAGTACTTTTTCCTTACGATCCAGGATCTGCACCGGTTCTTCTGAGTATGACAAGTCCGCGCGTAGTTCCAACTGTACAAAACTAACCACATGACTTGGGTCATGCACATACTTCCGTAGTTGGGAAACATGGAATACGTCATGCACTTCTGCCAAGGCGGGAGGTAGTGCTATCCTGTACGCCACAGCTGCAACTCGTTCCAGTATCTCAAAGGGGCCGACAAACCGGGGACTCAGTTTGCCCTTCACGCCGAAACGCATCACACCTCACATCGGCGTCACTTTCAAGAAGACATGATCCCCGACCAAGAATTCCAATGGTCTTCTATGTGCATCAGCATAACTTTTCTGTCGGCTCTGTGCTGTGCGGAGTCTTTCCCGAATCAAGCGAACTTTTTCAACTGCCTGCTCTACCAGCTCTGGCCCGAGTACCTGCCGCTCTCCGACTTCGTCCCAACAGATTGGAGATCGACACCTTCGCCCATATAGTGCTTCGTACGGTGCCATCTGGATGCTTGATTGGTAGCTGTTGTTGTACGCAAACTCTGCCAAAGGAAGATGCGTGTCCCAACTAGTCTTTAAATCAATAGCACACAGCCGTAACATATCTTCGAGTATCTGATTTGTCCTCTCTGTCTGTCCATCAGTCTGCGGGTGGTATGCGGTACTGAACTGTAGCTTGGTTCCCAAAGCAGCTTGTAGACTAGTCCAGAAACGAGATAAGAAGCGTCCGTCACGATCAGAGACGATTGAGGCAGGTACTCCGTGTAATCGGACAATCTCATCTATGTAAATTTGTGCTAACCGATCGACGCTCCAAGTAACTTTTATGGGAAGAAAGTGGGCTGATTTGGTCAAACGATCAACTATGACCCAAATCGCATCGTGCCCCCGTGGCGTCTTCGAAAATCCCACAATAAAATCCATAGTGATGTTGTCCCATTTCCACTCGGGAATAGCGAGGTTCTGCAGTTCCCCGCCGGGCCTCTGATGCTCAGCTTTCACCTGTTGACAGGCCATGCACTGTGACACAAAGGTCGCCACATCCCGCTTCATACCGTGCCACCAGAAGGTCCCGCGCAAGTCCTTGTACATCTTAGTGCTCCCCGGATGTAAAGAATACTTCGCGTAGTGTGCTTCCGCCATAATTTCCCTTCGGAGTTCTGGGTCGTTAGGAACACATAGCCTCCCTTTCATCTGTAAGGCCCCATCTTCGCCTGCCACAAAGTCAGACGTCTTCCCCGCCGAGATCAATCCGCGCACCCTCGCTAAGAACTGATCGCCCTCCTGAGCTGATTTGATTCTACCACGTAAACCCAGTTCAAGATGGAGTGGTGCCAGCTGCACTCCTTGATGCCAAACTCGAAACTCGATGCCCATCGCCTCAAGATCTCGAAGTAAACGGTTGTCTATGGATAACGAGCCCACGTGCTTCCGACTCAGAGCATCAGCAACGACGTTTCCCTTGCCCGGAGTATACGCGATCGTTAGGTCATAGTCCTTAATAAGTTCTAGCCAACGCCGCTGCCGGAGGTTCAATTCCCGCTGGGTGAATAGATACTTGAGGCTCTTGTGATCTGTGAAGATTTTGCAAGCAACACCATAAAGATAATGCCTCCACAACTTCAATGCAAATACAATCGCCGCCAATTCCAAGTCATGCGTCGGGTAGTTCTTCTCGTGCGGCTTCAGTTGCCTGGAGGCGTACGATATTACCTTGTCCCTCTGCATGAGCACACACCCTAAGCCGAGTCCCGAAGCGTCGCTGTATATCTGAAACTCTTCTACCCCATCTGGAAGTGCAAGGATCGGAGCTGAAACAAGACGCCGCTTAAGTTCCCGAAAGCTGGCTTCGTAGTCATCACCCCACTCGTATGCAATCCCTTTCTGAGTAAGGCGAGTCATAGGCGAGGCCAGTTTAGAGAAATCCTTCACGAACCTACGGTAGTATCCCGCAAGGCCCAGAAAGCTTCGAACTTCGCTGGCTGACGTAGGTTGCTTCCAGTCCACCACCGCTTCTATTTTCTTCGGGTCTACGGCGACGCCTTCGGCCGAGATGACATGACCAAGGAATGCCACGCTGTTCAACCAGAACTCACACTTGCTGAGCTTAGCGAACAACTGATGGTCTCGTAATGTCTGCAGCACGATCTTCAGGTGTTCTTTGTGCTCCGCCTCATTCTTGGAATAGATTAGTATGTCGTCTATGAACACGACTACAAACTTATCCACAAACGACCGAAACACACGGTTCATCAGATCCATGAAAGCTGCAGGGGCGTTCGTCAAACCGAACGACATCACGAGGAACTCATAGTGTCCGTAACGGGTTCTGAAAGCAGATTTTTGAATATCCTCTGATTTGATTTTCAACTGGTGATACCCTGACCTGAGATCAACTTTAGAGAAAACTCTTGCACCTTGCAACTGATCAAACAAGTCATCTATTCTTGGCAATGGGTACTGATTCCGCACGGTCGCTTTATTCAGTTCTCGGTAGTCAATGCACAGCCGCATGGATCCATCTTTCTTTTTCACGAACAGCACCGGAGCGCCCCAAGGAGAAACGCTTGGACGAATGTATCCTCGGTCCAACAGGTCTTGCAACTGAACTTTAAGTTCCTTAAGCTCTGCTGGGGCCATGCGATAAGGTGCCTTTGATATCGGTCGTGAATCCGAAAAAGTGTCAATGCTGAATTCGATCTCACGATCAGGAGGCATTCCAGGCAGCTCGTCTGGGAACACGTCGAGAAAATCTGCAATGACTTCAGCCTGAGCTGCATCTGCACATTCCCGCCGGGTGTCTCGAACAGAAGCTAAGTACCCTTCACAGCCCGAATGCAACATACGCCTAGCCGAAATTGCTGATATCACCATTGCCGTCTTCGGTGCAGCGCTGCACGAATAGTAGAAGTCTGCCTCGCCGGGTAGACGGAATACGACTCGCTTCTCCGCGCACTCGATTGTTGCATGGCAAGCACCCAACCAGTCCATACCGAGAATAATATCATAATCCTTGATGTCTAGTACAATGACGTCTAAGGAAAGCTTCCTACCTCCGATGCAAATGTAACCATCCCTACAGATCGCATGGGCGGGCATATCGACTCCCGAAGGGGTACTTACGCAAAGGTTCATATTTAAAGCAGTAGAAGCTAATTTATGCTCAACAGTAAAATCAGCAGATATGAAACTATGCGTAGCACCTGAATCGAATAAGACTCTAGCGGGTAATTCTCGGTATAGTAGAGTACCTGTTACAACAGTGTCGGATACAGATGCCTCATCCCGAGTCAATGCATAGACTCGGCCCTGAGCACCCTGGCGTTGTGGATTCACTGGCACAGCATTGGCATCACTTGCTGGAGGCCCTTTGTTCTGATTTCCATTATTCTGATTTGGCTTGCCCTCTCTGCAGTTAAACTGTTTGTGACCCAGGCGACCATATTTGAAACATCCTTGAACCCGACATTCATTCACTTTATGCCCTGATTTGCCGCACCGACTGCAGTTCAGTGATTGGGATTGGCCCCTATTATCAGACGTATGCGAACGCTTGTGTGCTCCAGACCCTCCCGTTTCATGAGGACGTTTATTATTATTGGTACGGGGGGTTTGCACCTCGGTCTTTGGGAGAGGGCGCCCGAAGATCCGTTCGCTGTTCAGAGCCGCTTCATAACATTCCCTATATGTTTGGCATCTTTGGTTGATGACGTCCCTACGCAAATCGTCATTCAAACCCTTTTGAAATCTATAGCACCACGCCTGCTGATTAGGCAAGAATTGCCCAGCAAACTTTGCTAGCTTAGCGAATACTGAGTCGTAATCGTCAACAGACAAACTTCCTTGCACCAGATTACTGAAGTCGTCTTCTTTTTGTTGACGCACGGCTCGGGGAATATATTGTTCAATGAAGGCAGATTTGAACATTTCCCAAGTAATTTTGCAGTTGGGATTAGCATCGTAAATTCCTTGCTTCGTTGCCTCCCACCAATCATGCGCACGCAGTTCCAGCTGAACCTATGCACAGGCAACTCGCTTGGATCCCCGGATGCCAACCAGGTTGAAAAGTCCCTCCAGCTTAGCAATCCACCCCAATACCACGTCCGGCTCCGCTCGTCCGTTGAACGTAGAGGGATGCATTTTTGTGAACTCTGCTGCACGGCAGGAGTTCCTTGCTGTAGGCTGAGTCTCTTCTGACTCATCTTCTACCGCCACGGCTGGCGGCGTGACAGGCGTCGCTGCGGATGTCCCGTTGCTCGGTACCAGGGATGCAATCAGTTGCATCATTGTATCCATTTGCTTCTGCTGAGAAGCAAACTGCGCTTGTATGTTAGCTTGTTGGGTAACAGCTTGTTGTTGCTGCGCCTCCATGAGGTGCATAAGCCGTTCCGCCATTCCGGTTGAACCCGCTCCTCCGGATTCTCCAGAGCTTGCTGGATCGCTCTGAATGGGTTGAGCACTGCTGGCAGTTGCAGTGTTCTTCTTAGCCATGGCTACAAAAGAGAGTAGCTTGTTAACACTCCAAAAACGATAGATTTTATATCTATGGGCTCATTGTATAAGCGACTCTTCCCATGCAGCGGACGCCGAACGCAACTCAATTGAGAGGCGCATCAAACTCCTTTATAATCTTTTGAAATCCCGTGGAAGTAAAGCCTCGGCTCTGATACCAATATGTCACGCCCCGATCCCGAAAGGGTCGGTCGTCCTCGCTTGATCCTTTACGGAACCGATTCGTCCTCGCTTGGGGCGTGATGCCGTACGAGCCTGGAGTTGCGCTCGTACAAGGCAAGAACTTGCAGTTATAGGAACCCATTTTTTTTTTTTGAAACACAATTTATAAAACACATTCACAGAGATTTGAACACAGTGCAGGAAGAAACATGCTTTTTCATTGATAATTCAGAGTAATTTACATAGAGTTTACATTGATGCGCCTCTCGGCTACTTGATTTGCATTACTAAAGATAAACTCAAAAGGCAGGGCGCGCTCCATCAGATAGTCCACGTCGTTCATACATTACGCCCTTGTATAGGTTGAAAGTCCAAGCCTCCAAAATGATCTGACTCCAACTATACTTCAAAATAGAGGTGCTCCTATTCCCTCCGGATCGATACGGTTCCAGTGCCCCGGAAAGCCGTTTCGAGGAAATGCCAAACCTTGTGCACAAGTTGTCCCAGACCATGCAAATGCATGAACAATTCATATATCATACAATGCATCGAATTAAACAAAAGAAGTTAAGCAGCAATATATATCTCATGCAACAGTTCATATTTTCTCAGCGCGGTGTTCCGATTCAGTTATCCCATAAGTTCAAAACTCTATCCGAGGCACTAGGCCGCCACCAACAACCAACTCTTCCTTTATAAACAAACTCAGTTATAAGGTGTGCAAGCATATAGAAATATTAGTCTACAAAATCCCCTGTTCCTTTCTTAGTGGCTGGCATGCATTATGGCAAGGATTTCCTAGGCGTCCAACCGGGCATCATCGAGTGAACATTTGAAACATTAAAGATGTTGGCGTGAAGAAGTAGGAAAGAAGGGTCCAAACCACTCACTGGTTAAGGAAAAGGTAGCTGAAACAAAGATTCCCGCCTAGCGACGATCAAACGTCAGTTACGCGGACCTGCACAGCACGAGCACTAATTAGAATCCTGCCTATCCTTCCTTGCCGAACTCCCCAAGAATCAAAGCTCCAAACGATAAAACTAGCAGCGAAAACCAAGCAAATCGAAAGCAACACCAAATCAAATCCCAAAGCGGCAATCAAGAAAACCAAGCAACCAAACACGAAAACTATTGGACTCGTTTCAATATAGGCTTTTCCATGAGTTGGAAAGGATCATCGCATTTCGTCCGTGGCAAGAAGATGCCGAAGTTCTAAGTTATGACTCAAACGGACTAGCCACAAGCCCAATTACGTAGTGCACATCCCGGTCGGATCGGGATTTGAGGCACTACAGTCGTGATCCTCCAAAACTCTACAGTAACCTGACGTTCCGAAGAGACAATGATTTCCAAGGAAAAGATCTTGAGATCCCGGGGGTAGCCCCCTCTTCTAGAGGATGCAGCTTCTTACGCTGGGGTTAGTGTTCCCTCCAAGTCTGAAGAGGATGAGGCACTACCGACTTTCCCGAATGACTATTCACGGCAAGAGTCAAAGGCAGAAAGTGCGACGTCTATCGCCCCATCTGTTTCTCCCCATGTGAGGACAATATACATGGCAGGGGACTATCACGAGGGCTCCAACAATCAATAGTGCCCCAAAATCCTTGAGGCCATGATACAGACCATGAGTACATCAATGCAGGCATTGACCAAGATAATGATGGAGATCAAGGCAAACATAGCCTTACAATTAGTGAGGGCCTCTGGTCAAGTAAGCTTGGACCCCGGGACAAACAGGAATTCAAATGCAACCGCTCCACCCGCGGGCGACAATCATCCCCTGACCGGAGGTATGACAACTCTGGGCCCGCCTAGTCTCAATGGACAATCGAGACTCACTATGCGAGCTCGAGATTCGACAACTATACCCCCTCGAGTGGAGAGACATACCGTATCCGCCGAAGTACAAGCCCTTCAACTTAACTCCATTTGATGGAAAGACATCTCCCCGTCAGTTCATGAATTACTTCGAGATGACAACGGAGCATCTTTCTCACACGATACACTCTTAACCAAGCTCTTTGTCGGGACATTATCTGGAATAGCTTTCGATTGGTTCTACAGCCTCCAGGACAACTGTATTTTATCATTCGACGATCTCAAAGGCCTTTTCCTTGCTCGATTCTATGACGGAAGAAATGACATGAAATGACATGATTATGTCCTCTTTAATGGACATCATGCAAAGGGGAAAAGAGTCTATACGGGACTACATAAAACGATACAGGCAAACGGCACTAAAGTTACCCCCTTTAATCCTGAGTCCATACTGATGGACACCTGTCGAATAAATCTCCTTCCCACCGCCAGGCTCTGGATGGGCGACTCTCAGTTTAAATACTGGATGAGATTCATCATAAATACTATCGGTTCTGAGAAGAAGGTGAAGGACGCCCGCCTCTTGGGAATACAGATTTTTATCGCTGATGATAGGGAAAAATGCCCCTACAACAGTAACAACAACAAAAACAGCGCCCGGGATAGCAAGGTGAAGCACCCTCTTGTGGACAATATAACCAATTAGTCTAAGCAAAATCTTATCGAGGCTCCAAAACTAAAAAAAACTTATTCCTTTAAAGATGATGATGTTATGGCAATCTTTGACGTACTAATGATGGGAAACAAGCTTTGGCTCCCGGACGTCAAGCATCATGTTAAGGAAGCCGAGATAAATAATCCAAAGTACTTCCACCACTATCATTACGTACACCATGCAACACAGGATTGCTACATCCTGAAGTGGTACATCTAGCGTCTGCTCGACACCAAGGCCCTCACCTTGGAATTCGATGGTAAAATAGTTGCTGATAACATGGTATCCCTCCATTTTGGTGACTTTACGGCAACGGAAGCCCAGGACGGAGTAATCCCGATCCCCCGACCAACAATGGAGGTTGTTAATATCCCGCCAGCTCGTGACCAAACAGCCGGGCTGATACCTCTCACCACATCATGTGGAGCGATCATGTTGGTTCATCCCGATCTTTCTCCAAACTTGATGCAGCAAACAATACCTTATGCTACCAAGACAAAGAGCAAGAAGTCCAAATCCTGCTATATGGTTTCTATCCTGTCCGAGGAAGCTATAGCAGGAACAATAAGGTCAGGCCTGGCGTACCAATGAGAGTACAAAATTTTTGATGATGGTGCTCTCCCAATCGTCGTATCCGATCCGGGTCTATCCCAACCTCCAACAGCGGACAAGTCCAAGAAAAAAAACTCGCTTCGATAAACTGCTGCACAAAGATACAACTCAGGGGCTGGAGAAGCCCTACAACTTGGACATCTTGGCCCAGCTCGCCAATACTCCAGCGAAGTTGTCACTATTAGAGCTTCTTCGACTCTCCAAAGACATTAGGGTTGCTTTGAGTGATACTTTAAAGAATGCTGACACCTACCTGGAGCAGGTCAAGCTGCCAGCGAAAGATTCTGCCACGTGCCCCGACTACAATAATGTGATGGAGGTGATACCCTATATTATGTTCTCGCAATAAGACATGTTGCTAAAGAACAATCAGCATGATCATTCTCTGTATTACTCATGGTACATTGGCACCATCAAGGTGGACCAGATGCATATCAACCCCGGTTCGTCAATCGACATCATCCAGCGGAGTCTGCTTCAGACCTTGGATATCCCAATACATCACCTACGAGCAACAATTACTGCTTTCAGTGGCTTTAACGCAGAAAGGAGTTACCCACTGGGCAAGATTCGCCTGAAGTGCCATGTCGATGATATAAAAATGGAGGTCACCTGCTATGTCATAGATGTAGACATATCCTACAATATTTTATTGGGAAATCCATGAATACATCAATACATGATTATACCATCAACCTGATGTGGTGTCCCGTTCCCCCTATTTGTGGAGCGCGGATAAAAAATACTTTCGGTATCGTTCGATCGGGATAGATTGAATCAAGATCTTTTTCTCGCTATGGATTGGCTTCTTCGGAATCGATTTTCATATTTAGTGGACCATGCCTCAAGGACGGATTTAGCGGCAGAGTCAAGAGGGACCTCTCCACTGCAAGTTTTTTGCCTAGTTTTCACTGTCGTATTGTTTCTTTCGTACTTTCGAGCTGGTTTTCGGATTTGCATTTTCTTGAACAATTTTGATAGATTTTATTGCTTTCGTTCGTTGAACTGCACTTTATTTTGAGATTGGAAAGAGGAGAAGAGATATTGATCGTTTGTATATGACAATGCAGGTGATTGTGCAGTAGAAATCGTGCATATGGAGTCTTGAAGTTTCTCCTTCCTTTCCTCTCTCTACCAACTTATGAGTGGCTATACTTCGATTAGTTGATCATTCTTCCAACCCTTCACATCTAAAGTCTTGCTCTCTTGATTATTTCGATCAAACGATACCATAATAACTAAAAGAAGTCAAGATTAAAAGAAATAGACTTAGATTACTTTATGCTTGTCAATCAACTTGTAAATGGTTACCTTGTTGTATGCTAGTTTGATTATAATGTTTTTTATCATATTTTAATTCTAGTTAGAATTTATTCTTCTATTATTGTGCTTTGTATAGAACATACCTTACTATACTATAAACTGAACAGGGAGACTATACAAAACAGATTATTCCATGTTACTTGTCTCGTGCTTGTGTTGTCTTGAACTGCTTCATTTGATAGCTTAGCATTAGACGTCGTTTGGTCACGGATAACTTGTGCACAAGGTTTCATAGTTTCTGCGGACGGTCACTGGGGCACTGGCACCGATTTGATCTGGACGAAATATCATGTTAGTCTCTCGAGCGGGAAAAATGGCATGCGATGCCTCGAGTTCCTAGCATTGCACACCATTCTCGTCCAAGACTATAACTCGTCCATTATAGCATCATGCCAATAATCCCCTCGTATATTTAAATTATGCAAGCTAACTATATCTTTGTGGCAGGAAAGGTCATGGTAAGTGTTGTGCAGGTGGTTCAGACGGGTAGGTAAAAGTCACCGAACAGTGACATTTTTATTTCAATCAATTTTTATATCCATTGCTTGCTTGTAACTTGAACTAAGACAAGATAGAAAGAACACATAATAACTTGATGCTTCACATAAATAATGTATTGATTGGTATAGTTGGATTAGCTTGTCTTCACCAGTATATTTCGATGTACTGACCCTCATTGTAACAGGTTCCCTGTGCTAAGGCGATCCTACAAGGAGCTAGAATGACTTTCCAATCCAGTCCACCTACCGACGCGTCCTATTCGTGTCCTTGAAGCATGTTTTGAAGTTATAGAAGCTCGTGCACATACCTTATGCAGCTCCGTGGAAAGGCGATAGCTTCGCCCGAAGGTATCTATAGCTTTTGAAGTTTTAGTAAAAGGATATAATGTACCGGACGACTATCTCATTTTGCGTCCACTTTTGTAAGCCCGTGTGACAAACTTTTGTACTTGTTCAAGCGTTTGTAAAAGATGTTCATTATCAATAAAGAAACATGGAGAAAGAGGTAAGTTAAAAAAAATTAGTTGGTCTTTCTCTCTATTTATATAGAGGAAGGTGACATTTTGAATATAAAGAGGTTCCAAATGACTTATGGTAATAGCGCCCATAAAGTCTCATACAATGCTTCAAAAATCTCCATGCCTTGATGAATGCATCAATTATAGACTACGTCAAATCAATGCTGAATTAATAGCTGGTGGCACAAAAAATACGCATGAATATGCACATCAGTTAAGATATGGCCAAATCATGTAGCCAAAGGAAGAATATGCATGCATAATCAAAATAGTTCAAGTTTTTATTCTTCTCGGTTCAAAGTATTTCAAATTCATGTGAAAATTGGAAATTTTTTGAAGGGGTCTTACAGAAGCATATAATAGATGTGCTGAAAAGAAGTGGCTCACAAAAGAGCAACCTTCGAAAAAAGTGCGCCTTCAAGTCTGTAAGTTAAGGTAAAGGCGTACATTTATCTCTAGGTCCTATCAGAAGCTTAAATACATACATCCACTACAAAAACACTATTAAATAGCGACATATCTCAGCGATGAAAAATAATCCGTCGCTGAGTCAGCGAAAAAATTTGACCAAAAAATGACTAAGTTATTTATGTAAACAAAATATATTATTTTTTGTCAAATATCCGTCGCTGCAAAAACTTAAAATTTCGAGCCGCGTTTTATTTTTCCCCATTCTCATTCTCTCTCTCGATCTCTTAATTTCTCCGACGACCCTCCCCCCGCTCCGATCCCCTCCCCCTCTCCGGTGACACCCCCCTCTCCGACAGCCCCTCCCCCTCACTCGCCCTCTCCTCATCCTCCTCCTCCTCCACTGACCCTCCTCCTCTACTGACCCCTGAGCCCCTCTCCTCCTCCTCCATCGACCCTCGACCCCTCTCCTCCTTCTCCTTTGGCGTTAGATCCATAAGCCCTCCTCCTCCAACCCGACCCCCTCCACCTCCGTCAGATCACCTTCTCCTCTAACTAAGGTAACCCTAACCTCTAACTAAGGTAACCCTAACCCTCATTTCGATTTGGTTAATTATTGTATTTGGATTGTGGGGGTCTAGACACACGTACATACACGTGTGTCTATGCCGTAGCATGTCTTTGAAGATCTGGTTTACCCACTCTGTCTGGCCGTCTGCATAAGGATAATAGACGGATCTGAACTTTAACTTTGTCCCCATTGCTGACTGAAGACTCCCAGAAGCGTGATAAGAATCGTCCATCTTGATCGAAGACAATGGATACGGGCACACCGTGGAATCCAACGATCTCATCGAGGTAGATCTACGCCAGACGGTCGACACTCCAAGAAAATTTGATAGGGAAAAAGTGAGATGACTTGGTGAGTCGATCGACGATGACCCAGACGACATCATTTCTCCATTGTATTTTTGGCAAACCTACAATAAAATACATGGTTATGTGTTCCCATTTTCACTCCAGTATAGCAAGGTTCTGCATCTCCCCGCCCGACTTCTGGTGCTCGGCCTTTACTCGCTGACAGGCCATGCATTGCGACACAAACAATATCACATCCCTCTTCAAGCCGTGCCACCAAAACGTCATGCAAAAGTCTTGATACATCTTCGTGCTTCCTGGATGTGAATTATAAATCGTATTATAGGCTTCAGTGAGTATCTATTTTCTAAGTTTTGCATCGTTAGGAACACATAATCTTTTCTTCACCCACATTATTCCATCCATGCTCACCGCAAAGTCGTTCGCCTTTCCGGCTGAGATAAGCTTACGCATCTTCTCTAGGAATGGGTCGTCCTTCTGAGCAGACTTGACTTTCTTCAATAGGTATGATTAGAGGCACTGAGCTGATTTTGCTCCTTTGTATCTAATTCGGAGTGTAATGCCCAAACTTTCTAGATCCTTTCGTAGCCTGTCATCGATAGCTAAGCTCCCTACAAATACTCGACTTAGTGCATCAACTACAATATTGCCCTTGCCCGTTGTATATCTGATCATCAAGTCAAAGTTGCTAAGGAGTTCGAGCCAACGTCGTTGTTGTAAATTCAGATTATTTTGAGTATATAGAGATACTTGAGGCTTTTATGATACGTGAAAATATCATACGGTACGCCATAGAGGTAATACCACAATAAATTCAATGCGAACACTACCACTTCTAGTTTCAGATCGTGCATTGGATAGTTCCTTTTGTGAGGCTTTAACTGCCTCGATGCAAAGGCTATCCTATTATTCCTCTATATAAGGACACATCCCAAACCCTTTCCTGAAGCGTCACTATAAATTTGGAAATTATTAGGACCGTCTAGGAGGGTAAGAATCGGTGCTAAGATGAGTCGTCACTTTAATTCTACAAATGAAGCTTCATAGTCGTCCGACCACACGAACGTTACTTTTTTTGAGTGAGATGAGTCAGAGGAGAAGCGATCCTTGAATTTTTTTTAATGAATCTTCTGTAGTAGCCCGCTAGACCAAGAAAGCTTCGAATATCGCTAGCCGACTCAGGTCTCTTCCACTACAATGGCTTTGACTTTCTTTGGATCGACTGAGACACCCTCCGTAGAAATGATGTGCCTGAGAAAAGATATGCTGTCCAACCAGAATCCATACTTACTCAGCTTCTTGAATAACTTTTTGTCTCGAACAGTTTGAAGCACCATCCGAAGTGTCCTACGTGTTCTTCCTCATTCTTCGAGTACACTAAGATATCATCTATGAATACCACAATAAACTTATCAAGTAATGGTCAGACCACATGATTCATCAAATCCATGTATGCGGCAGGAGCATTCATCAATCCGAACGACATGACAAAAATTCATAGTAGCCATAACGGGTACAAAATGCTGACTTTGGCATGTCCTTTGGCCTGACCTTCAATTGGTGGTAGCCAGAGCGAAGGTCTATCTTCGAAAATACTGACGCCCCTTGCAACTGTTTAATGAGATCGTCGATCCTTGGTAGGGGTACTTGTTCCGGATAATGACCTTATTTAGCTCATGATTGTAGCGCCCCGCTTCGCGTCGACGCTACGTACAAGTGAGATCGCCTTGCTTGCTCGAACGGAAGTCTTCCCGGAGAGTTCCAGACCGATTAATCAAAGTGAGTGGGCAGAACTGCATTCTCTGATTCTTGCACGACTTAATAATGAATCTGAGATTTTGAATGCTTGTTTGCTTAAGAAGAATGTTTTTATAAGAGAATGATAGAACCGACCCAGCATGCTAATAAGAAAACTCACATAGCTTGTCATTGAAACAAATATGTTGCCTAACTAAGAGAATATAAATGCTTATCAGAAATGAGAACGTACTACTGCTATGCTAAGAGAAAGATAGAAATATTAAATGCTTAGTTACACCGACACAGCTCAAACGAACCCTTGCCATGCTAAGAAGATAAGTAAATGAATCGTCTGAATATGTTCCTTTGAATATAATTTGAAAAGAGATAGTTTTGCATGTTAGAAATAAGAATCAATCGTGCTTGTCAAAAATATGTTTCGCTTGTCTATTTTGCTATATCGAACTGCTGCCTTTGGTTCGTATATGCATAGACTAATAGTGCACCCTGATATTCCGTGCCTTCGGGTTCCAGGGGGGTATACTATTAGATATGTGAAAAGATGTGTTTGCTTGTATAAGAAGAAGAGTATAGTCTAATAGTCCGCCCTGATGTTCCGTTCCTTCGGGTTCCAGGGGGTATGGCTATTAGATTGTTAAGTGCATGTGAATGTGAATGTGAATGTGATTGTTGCATTGGTCTCGGACAACTTGTGCACAAGGTAATAGTCTCTCGGTCGATTCCTGGGGCACTGGAAATCGGTCGGTCCGGAAGGGATTGTGAGAGCACCCTGATGTTCCGTTCTGAAAGGATCTAGGGGGGTGTTGTTGTCCATCAATGAGTTTCTCAGGACCGTCATATAGATAGGGCGCATGCTAGGTTTACCTTCTTGCATACCTATCATTTGTGACACCAGAAGATGGATTCATAAGTTTATGCATATAAGCAATATGTGGCTAACTTGTGTGTCTGTTGCAGGATAACCGTGCGGCTATGGGGTAAGAAATATGTGTTTATGCATAAGCATGCACGTTCATTTTGTCTGCATCGTAGAGATACCTGATAGTACTTCATGCATTTGCATCGGTCGGACAATGACTATTAGTGCAGAGCTGAACCTTGGCTACGGCTGCTTCGGCAGTAATGTGCAACCATGAGTCACAGCTGCTAATAGTATCAGAATGTGAGTCATTGGTTAGCTGGATTATCGCTACCAATCCTAAGTTTCTCGGGGACCGGCCTCTGAATAATAGTTTTACTTGTGTGCTTGAATTAAATGATAGTTCCTATATGCTGCCTTGCCCCTAAGAGTTAGATTTGTGTTGCACAATACATGTTGCGCACTACACGATAGAGCACTGTCCCGATCGTATGCTTATAGTTTGAATGTGCAAACTGTTTCAAAGTTATGTTTTCAAAAAGATATAATCTGACTATAGTTCTCAGCTGCATGAAAAAAACTTAGGTAAAACTAGCAAGATCACTAGTAATGCAATGTTTTGCCACAAGTTTACTTAGTGTGGGTTTCAGGGGGTGTAGCTTCTGTTCAGTTATTTTATCTCACCAGTACTTGCATAAAGTGCTGACCCACCAACAGTTTGCTTGTTCTCAGGTGCTTGTCCGTGCGAGGAAGTGATAGCCGTGCCTCATCCCAAGGAACCGGAAATCTGGAGTCGATGCCTGGAACCGCATCGAGTTGTGCCTGTATTGAGTTACTTTTGTATAGAGGGACATAATGTATGGAACGGTGTTATTGTAATCAAGAGAAGAGTGCTTGAGCGATTTGTAACCTCGACCATGCGTCGCTTGTAACACTTGTGAATATCAATAAAAGAGCCTGTTTTCATATGCTATTGTGTTCTTCACTTTTCTGCAATATATGTGTGCCGTTGCGTCAGTATTAAATAGCTTACTTGCCCTTGTATCAAGCTTTGGCCTTGTGCAAGCGCACTTTAGGCTTACAAAGCATCACGCCCGTGCGAGGACGATCGGTTTCGTAGGGACCAAAGCGAGGACGAACGCCCCTGCGGGACCGGGGCGTGACATAATGGTATCAGAGCGACTCGATTCTTTGTCCATTCTGTTGCTTCCAACTCTGAGATGTGCCTAATGTGAGATACAATGTATGTTCCATACAATAGGTCCGTAAATATTCTCAAAGTTGTCGGCAAAAGTTTTCTGGATTTATTTTCATTGCTTGAGATATGATTTGTGATTTGTATTGGCTAGAGTTATATTGAGTTATGACTGCTAGAGTTTTGATTTGGGATGGTGAGGGATGAGGACTATCGTTGCTCTGTGTTTTCTTGAGTTTCTCCTTGAGTTTCTAGGATGAAACTCTTTGTTGGTGGGTAAGTATGTAGCGCCCCGCTCCGCGTCGACGCTACGTACAAGTGAGATCGCCTTGCTTGCTCGAACGGAAGTCTTCTCGGAGAGTTCCAGACCGATTAATCAAAGTGAGTGGGCATAACTGTATTCTCTGATTCTTGCACGACTTAATAATGAATCTGAGTTTTTGAATGCTTGTTTGCTTAAGAAGAATGTTTTCATAAGAGAATGATAGAACCGACTCAGCATGCTAATAAGAAAACTCACATAGCTTGTCATTGAAACGAATATGTTGCCTAACTAAGAGAATATAAATGCTTGTCAGAAATGAGAACGTACTACTGCTATGCTAAGAGAAAAATAGAAATGTTAAATGCTTATTTACACTGACACAGCTCAAACGAACCCTTGCCATGCTAAGAAGATAAGTAAATGAATCGTCTGAATATGTTCCTTTGAATATAATTTGAAAAGAGATAGTTTTGCATGTTAGAAATAAGAATCAATCGTGCTTGTCAAAAATATGTTTTGCTTGTCTGTTTTGCTATATCGAACTGCTGCCTTTGATTCGTATATGCATAGACTAATAGTGCACCCTGATGTTCCGTGCCTTCGGGTTCCAGGGGGGTGTACTATTAGATATGTGAAAAGATGTGTTTGCTTGTATAAGAAGAAGAGTATAGTCTAATAGTCCGCCCTGATGTTCCGTTCCTTCGGGTTCCAGGGGGTGTGGCTATTAGATTGTTAAGTGCATGTGAATGTGAATGTGAATGTGATTGTTGCATTGGTCTCGGACAACTTGTGCACAAGGTAATAGTCTCTCGGTCGATTCCTGGGGCACTGGGAATCGGTCGGTCCGGAAGGGATTGTGAGAGCACCTTGATGTTCCGTTCTGAAAGGATCTAGGGGGGTGTTGTTGTCCATCAATGAGTTTCTCAGGACCGTCATATAGATAGGGCGCATGCTAGGTTTACCTTCTTGCATACCTATCATTTTTGACACCAGAAGATGGATTCATAAGTTTATGCATATAAGCAATATGTGGCTAACTTGTGTGTCTGTTGCAGGATAACCGTGCGGCAATGGGGTAAGAAATATGTGTTTATGAATAAGCATGCACGTTCATTTTGTCTGCATCGTAGAGATACCTGATAGTACTTCATGCATTTGCATCGGTCGGACAATGACTATTAGTGCAGAGCTGAACCTTGGCTACGGCTGCTTCGGCAGTAATGTGCAACCATGAGTCACAGCTGCTAATAGTATCAGAATGTGAGTCATTGGTTAGCTGGATTACCGCTACCAATCCTGAGTTTCTCGGGGACCGGCCTCTGAATGATAGTTTTACTTGTGTGCTTGAATTAAATGATAGTTCCTATATGCTGCCTTGCCCCTAAGAGTTAGATTTGTGTTGCACAATACATGTTGCGCACTACACGATAGAGCACTGTCCCGATCGTATGCTTATAGTTTGAATGTGCAAACTGTTTCAAAGTTATGTTTTCAAAAAGATATAATCTGACTATAGTTCTGAGCTGCATGAAAAGAACTTAGGTAAAACTAGCAAGATCACTAGTAATACAATATTTTGCCACAAGTTTACTTAGTGTGGGTTTCAGGGGGTGTAGCTTATGTTCAGTTGTTTTATCTCACCAGTACTTGCATAAAGTGCTGACCCACGAACAGTTTGCTTGTTCTCAGGTGCTTGTCCGTGCGAGGAAGTGATAATCGTGCCTCATCCCAAGGAACCGGAAATCTGGAGTCGATGCCTGGAACCGTATCGAGTTGTGCCTGCATTGAGTTGCTTTTGTATAGAGGGACATAATGTATGGAACGGTGTTATTGTAATCGAGAGAAGAGTGCTTGAGCGATTTGTAACCTCGGCCATGCGTCGCTTGTAACACTTGTGAATATCAATAAAAGAGCCTGTTTTCATATGCTATTGTGTTCTTTACTTTTCTGTAATATATGTGTGTCGTTGCGTCAGTATTAAATAGCTTACTTGCCCTTGTATCAAGCTTTGGCCTTGTGCAAGCGCACTTTAGGCTTACAAAGTATCACGCTCGTGCGAGGACGATCGGTTTCGTAGGGACCAAAGCGAGGACGAACGCCCCTGCGGGACCGGGCCGTGACAAAATGGTATCAGAGCGACTTGATTCTTTGTCCATTCTGTTGCTTCCAACTCTGAGATGTGCCTAATGTGAGATACAATGTACGTTCCATACAATAAGTCCGTAAATATTCTCAAAGTTGTCGGCAAAAGTTTTCTGGATTTATTTTCATTGCTTGAGATGTGATTTGTGATTTGTATTGGCTAGAGTTATATTGAGTTATGACTGCTAGAGTTTTGATTTGGGATGGTGAGGGATGAGGACTATCGTTGCTCTGTGTTTTCTTGAGTTTCTCCTTGAGTTTCTAGGACGAAACTCTTTGTTGGTGGGTAAGTATGTAGCGCCCCGCTCCGCGTCGACGCTACGTACAAGTGAGATCGCCTTGCTTGCTCGAACGGAAGTCTTCTCGGAGTATTCCAGACCGATTAATCAAAGTGAGTGGGCAGAACTGTATTCTCTGATTCTTGCACGACTTAATAATGAATCTGAGTTTTTGAATGCTTGTTTGCTTACGAAGAATGTTTTCATAAGAGAATGATAGAACCGACTTAGCATGCTAATAAGAAAACTCACATAGCTTGTCATTGAAACGAATATGTTGCCTAACTAAGAGAATATAAATGCTTGTCAGAAATAAGAACGTACTACTGCTATGCTAAGAGAAAGATAGAAATGTTAAATGCTTAGTTACACCGACACAGCTCAAACGAACCCTTGCCATGCTAAGAAGATAAGTAAATGAATCGTCTGAATATGTTCCTTTGAATATAATTTGAAAAGAGATAGTTTTGCATGTTAGAAATAAGAATCAATCGTGCTTGTCAAAAATATGTTTCGCTTGTCTGTTTTGCTATATCGAACTGCTGCCTTTGATTCGTATATGCATAGACTAATAGTGCACCCTGATGTTCCGTGCCTTCGGGTTCCAGGGGGGTGTACTATTAGATATGTGAAAAGATGTGTTTGCTTGTATAAGAAGAAGAGTATAGTCTAATAGTCCGCCCTGATGTTCCGTTCCTTCGGGTTCCAGGGGGTGTGGCTATTAGATTGTTAAGTGCATGTGAATGTGAATGTGAATGTGATTGTTGCATTGGTCTCGGACAACTTGTGCACAAGGTAATAGTCTCTCGGTTAATTCCTGGGGCACTGGGAATCGGTCGGTCCGGAAGGGATTGTGAGAGCACCCTGATGTTCCGTTCCGAAAGGATCTAGGGGGGTGTTGTTGTCCATCAATGAGTTTCTCAGGACCGTCATATAGATAGGGCGCATGCTAGGTTTACCTTCTTGCATACCTATCATTTGTGACACCAGAAGATGGATTCATAAGTTTATGCATATAAGCAATATGTGGCTAACTTGTGTGTCTGTTGCAGGATAACCGTGCGACTATGGGGTAAGAAATATGTATTTATGCATAAGCATGCACGTTCATTTTGTCTGCATCGTAGAGATACCTGATAGTACTTCATGCATTTGCATCGGTCGGACAATGACTATTAGTGCAGAGCTGAACCTTGGCTACGGCTGCTTCGGTAGTAATGTGCAACCATGAGTCACAGCTGCTAATAGTATCAGAATGTGAGTCATTGGTTAGCTGGATTACCGCTACCAATCCTGAGTTTCTCGGGGACCGGCCTCTGAATGATAGTTTTACTTGTGTGCTTGAATTAAATGATAGTTCCTATATGCTGCCTTGCCCCTAAGAGTTAGATTTGTGTTGCACAATACATGTTGCGCAGTACACGATAGAGCACTGTCCCGATCGTATGCTTATAGTTTGAATGTGCAAACTGTTTCAAAGTTATGTTTTCAAAAAGATATAATCTGACTATAGTTCTGAGCTGCATGAAAAGAACTTAGGTAAAACTAGCAAGATCACTAGTAATGCAATATTTTGCCACAAGTTTACTTAGTGTGGGTTTCAGGGGGTGTAGCTTCTGTTCAGTTGTTTTATCTCACCAGTACTTGCATAAAGTGCTGACCCACCAACAGTTTGCTTATTCTCAGGTGCTTGTCCGTGCGAGGAAGTGATAGCCGTGCCTCATCCCAAGGAATCGGAAATCTGGAGTCGAAGCCTGGAACCGCATCGAGTTGTGCCTGCATTGAGTTGCTTTTGTATAGAGGGACATAATGTATGGAACGGTATTATTGTAATCGAGAGAAGAGTGCTTGAGCGATTTGTAACCTCGGCCATGTGTCGCTTGTAACACTTGTGAATATCAATAAAAGAGCCTGTTTTTATATGCTATTGTGTTCTTCACTTTTCTGCAATATATGTGTGCCGTTGCGTCAGTATTAAATAGCTTACTTGCCCTTGTATCAAGCTTAGGCCTTGTGCAAGCGCACTTTAGGCTTACAAAGCATCACGCCCGTACGAGGACGATCGGTTTCGTAGGGACCAAAGCGAGGACGAACGCCCCTGCGGGACCGGGGCGTGACATAATGGTATCAGAGCGACTCGATTCTTTGTCCATTCTGTTGCTTCCAACTCTGAGATGTGCCTAATGTGAGATACAATGTACGTTCCATACAATAAGTCCGTAAATATTCTCAAAGTTGTCGGCAAAAGTTTTCTGGATTTATTTTCATTGCTTGAGATGTGATTTGTGATTTGTATTGGCTAGAGTTATATTGAGTTATGACTGCTAGAGTTTTGATTTGGGATGGTGAGGGATGAGGACTATCGTTGCTCTGTGTTTTCTTGAGTTTCTCCTTGAGTTTCTAGGATGAAACTCTTTGTTGGTGGGTAAGTATGTAGCGCCCCGCTCCGCGTCGACGCTACGTACAAGTGAGATCGCCTTGCTTGCTCGAACGGAAGTCTTCTCGGAGAGTTCCAGACCGATTAATCAAAGTGAGTGGGCATAACTGTATTCTCTGATTCTTGCACGACTTAATAATGAATCTGAGTTTTTGAATGCTTGTTAGCTTAAGAAGAATGTTTTCATAAGAGAATGATAGAACCAACTCAGCATGCTAATAAGAAAACTCACATAGCTTGTCATTGAAACGAATATGTTGCCTAACTAAGAGAATATAAATGCTTGTCATAAATGAGAACGTACTACTGCTATGCTAAGAGAAAGATAGAAATGTTAAATGCTTAGTTACACCGACACAGCTCAAACGAACCCTTGCCATGCTAAGAAGATAAGTAAATGAATCGTCTGAATATGTTCCTTTGAATATAATTTGAAAAGAGATAGTTTTGCATGTTAGAAATAAGAATCAATCGTGCTTGTCAAAAATATGTTTCGCTTGTCTGTTTTGCTATATCAAACTGCTGCCTTTGATTCGTATATGCATAGACTAATAGTGCACCCTGATGTTCCGTGCCTTCGGGTTCCAGGGGGGTGTACTATTAGATATGTGAAAAGATGTGTTTGCTTGTATAAGAAGAAGAGTATAGTCTAATAGTCCGCCCTGATGTTCCGTTCCTTCGGGTTCCAGGGGGTGTGGCTATTAGATTGTTAAGTGCATGTGAATGTGAATGTGAATGTGATTGTTGCATTGGTCTCGAACAACTTGTGCACAAGGTAATAGTCTCTCGGTCGATTCCTGGGGCACTGGGAATCGGTCGGTCCGAAAGGGATTGTGAGAGCACCCTGATGTTCCGTTCTGAAAGGATCTAGGGGGGTGTTGTTGTCCATCAATGAGTTTCTCAGGACCGTCATATAGATAGGGCGCATGCTAGGTTTACCTTCTTGCATACCTATCATTTTTGACACCAGAAGATGGATTCATAAGTTTATGCATATAAGCAATATGTGGCTAACTTGTGTGTCTGTTGCAGGATAACCGTGCGGCTATGGGGTAAGAAATATGTGTTTATGCATAAGCATGCACGTTCATTTTGTCTGCATCGTAGAGATACCTGATAGTACTTTATGCATTTGCATCGGTCGGACAATGACTATTAGTGCAGAGCTGAACCTTGGCTACGGCTGCTTCGGCAGTAATGTGCAACCATGAGTCACAGCTGCTAATAGTATCAGAATGTGAGTCATTGGTTAGCTGGATTACCGCTACCAATCCTGAGTTTCTCGGGGACCGGCCTCTGAATGATAGTTTTACTTGTGTGCTTGAATTAAATGATAGTTCCTATATGCTGCCTTGCCCCTAAGAGTTAGATTTGTGTTGCACAATACATGTTGCGCACTACACGATAGAGCACTGTCCCGATCGTATGCTTATAGTTTGAATGTGCAAACTGTTTCAAAGTTATATTTTCAAAAAGATATAATCTGACTATAGTTCTGAGCTGCATGAAAAGAACTTAGGTAAAACTAGCAAGATCACTAGTAATGCAATATTTTGCCACAAGTTTACTTAGTGTGGGTTTCAGGGGGTGTAGCTTCTGTTCAGTTGTTTTATCTCACCAGTACTTGCATAAAGTGCTGACCCACCAACAGTTTGCTTGTTCTCAGGTGCTTGTCCGTGCGAGAAAGTGATAATCGTGCCTCATCCCAAGGAACCGGAAATTTGGAGTCGATGCCTGGAACCGCATCGAGTTGTGCCTGCATTGAGTTGCTTTTGTATAGAGGGACATAATGTATGGAACGGTGTTATTGTAATCGAGAGAAGAGTGCTTGAGCGATTTGTAACCTCGGCCATGCGTCGCTTGTAACACTTGTGAATATCAATAAAAGAGCCTGTTTTCATATGCTATTGTGTTCTTCACTTTTCTGCAATATATGTGTGCTGTTGCGTCAGTATTAAATAGCTTACTTGCCCTTGTATCAAGCTTTGGCCTTGTGCAAGCGCACTTTAGGCTTACAAAGTATCACGCCCGTGCGAGGACGATCGGTTTCGTAGGGACCAAAGCGAGGACGAACGCCTCTGCGGGACCGGGCCGTGACATAATGGTATCAGAGGGACTCGATTCTTTGTCCATTCTGTTGCTTCCAACTCTGAGATGTGCCTAATGTGAGATACAATGTACGTTCCATACAATAAGTCCGTAAATATTCTCAAAGTTGTCGGCAAAAGTTTTCTGGATTTATTTTCATTGCTTGAGATGTGATTTGTGATTTGTATTGGCTAGAGTTATATTGAGTTATGACTGCTAGAGTTTTGATTTGGGATGGTGAGGGATGAGGACTAACGTTGCTCTGGGTTTTCTTGAGTTTCTCCTTGAGTTTCTAGGACGAAACTCTTTGTTGGTGGGTAAGTATGTAGCGCCCCGCTCCGCGTCGACGCTACGTACAAGTGAGATCGCCTTGCTTGCTCGAACGGAAGTCTTCTCGGAGTATTCCAGACCGATTAATCAAAGTGAGTGGGCAGAACTGTATTCTCTGATTCTTGCACGACTTAATAATGAATATGAGTTTTTGAATGCTTGTTTGCTTACGAAGAATATTTTCATAAGAGAATGATAGAACCGACTTAGCATGCTAATAAGAAAACTCACATAGCTTGTCATTGAAACGAATATGTTGCCTAACTAAGAGAATATAAATGCTTGTCAGAAATAAGAACGTACTACTGCTATGCTAAGAGAAAGATAGAAATGTTAAATGCTTAGTTACACCGACACAGCTCAAACGAACCCTTGCCATGCTAAGAAGATAAGTAAATGAATCGTCTGAATATGTTCCTTTGAATATAATTTGAAAAGAGATAGTTTTGCATGTTAGAAATAAGAATCAATCGTGCTTGTCAAAAATATGTTTTGCTTGTCTGTTTTGCTATATCGAACTGCTGCCTTTGATTCGTATATGCATAGACTAATAGTGCACCCTGATGTTCCGTGCCTTCGGGTTCCAGGGGGGTGTACTATTAGATATGTGAAAAGATGTGTTTGCTTGTATAAGAAGAAGAGTATAGTCTAATAGTCCGTCCTGATATTCCGTTCCTTCGGGTTCCAGGGGGTGTGGCTATTAGATTGTTAAGTGCATGTGAATGTGAATGTGAATGTGATTGTTGCATTGGTCTCGGACAACTTGTGTACAAGGTAATAGTCTCTCGGTCGATTCCTGGGACACTGGGAATCGGTCGGTCCGGAAGGGATTGTGAGAGCACCCTGATGTTCCGTTCCGAAAGGATCTAGGGGGGTGTTGTTGTCCATCAATGAGTTTCTCAGGACCGTCATATAGATAGGGCGCATGCTAGGTTTACCTTCTTGTATACCTATCATTTGTGACACCAGAAGATGGATTCATAAGTTTATGCATATAAGCAATATGTGGCTAACTTGTGTGTCTGTTGCAGGATAACCGTGCGGCTATGGGGTAAGAAATATGTGTTTATGCATAAGCATGCACGTTCATTTTGTCTGCATCGTAGAGATACCTGATAGTACTTCATGCATTTGCATCGGTCGGACAATGACTATTAGTGCAGAGCTGAACCTTGGCTACGGCTGCTTCGGTAGTAATGTGCAACCATGAGTCACAGCTGCTAATAGTATCAGAATGTGAGTCATTGGTTAGCTGGATTACCGCTACCAATCCTGAGTTTCTCGGGGACCGGCCTCTGAATGATAGTTTTACTTGTGTGCTTGAATTAAATGATAGTTCCTATATGCTGCCTTGCCCCTAAGAGTTAGATTTGTGTTGCACAATACATGTTGCGCAGTACACGATAGAGCACTGTCCCGATCGTATGCTTATAGTTTGAATGTGCAAACTGTTTCAAAGTTATGTTTTCAAAAAGATATAATCTGACTATAGTTCTGAGCTGCATGAAAAGAACTTAGGTAAAACTAGCAAGATCACTAGTAATGCAATATTTTGCCACAAGTTTACTTAGTGTGGGTTTCAGGGGGTGTAGCTTCTGTTCAGTTATTTTATCTCACCAGTACTTGCATAAAGTGCTGACCCACCAACAGTTTGCTTATTCTCAGGTGCTTGTCCGTGCGAGGAAGTGATAGCCGTGCCTCATCCCAAGGAATCGGAAATCTGGAGTCGAAGCCTGGAACCGCATCGAGTTGTGCCTGCATTGAGTTGCTTTTGTATAGAGGGACATAATGTATGGAACGGTATTATTGTAATCGAGAGAAGAGTGCTTGAGCGATTTGTAACCTCGGCCATGCGTCGCTTGTAATACTTGTGAATATCAATAAAAGAGCCTGTTTTTATATGCTATTGTGTTCTTCACTTTTCTGCAATATATGTGTGCCGTTGCGTCAGTATTAAATAGCTTACTTGCCCTTGTATCAAGCTTTGGCCTTGTGCAAGCGCACTTTAGGCTTACAAAGCATCACGCCCGTGCGAGGACGATCGGTTTCGTAGTGACCAAAGCGAGGACGAACGCCCCTGCGGGACCGGGGCGTGACATAATGGTATCAGAGCGACTCGATTCTTTGTCCATTCTGTTGCTTCCAACTCTGAGATGTGCCTAATGTGAGATACAATGTACGTTCCATACAATAAGTCCGTAAATATTCTCAAAGTTGTCGGCAAAAGTTTTCTGGATTTATTTTCATTGCTTGAGATGTGATTTGTGATTTGTATTGGCTAGAGTTATATTGAGTTATGACTGCTAGAGTTTTGATTTGGGATGGTGAGGGATGAGGACTATCGTTGCTCTGTGTTTTCTTGAGTTTCTCCTTGAGTTTCTAGGATGAAACTCTTTGTTGGTGGGTAAGTATGTAGCGCCCCGCTCCGCGTCGACGCTACGTACAAGTGAGATCGCCTTGCTTGCTCGAACGGAAGTCTTCTCGGAGAGTTCCAGACCGATTAATCAAAGTGAGTGGGCATAACTGTATTCTCTGATTCTTGCACGACTTAATAATGAATCTGAGTTTTTGAATGCTTGTTAGCTTAAGAAGAATGTTTTCATAAGAGAATGATAGAACCAACTCAGCATGCTAATAAGAAAACTCACATAGCTTGTCATTGAAACGAATATGTTGCCTAACTAAGAGAATATAAATGCTTGTCATAAATGAGAACGTACTACTGCTATGCTAAGAGAAAGATAGAAATGTTAAATGCTTAGTTACACCGACACAGCTCAAACGAACCCTTGCCATGCTAAGAAGATAAGTAAATGAATCGTCTGAATATGTTCCTTTGAATATAATTTGAAAAGAGATAGTTTTGCATGTTAGAAATAAGAATCAATCGTGCTTGTCAAAAATATGTTTTGCTTGTCTGTTTTGCTATATCGAACTGCTGCCTTTGATTTGTATATGCATAGACTAATAGTGCACCCTGATGTTCCGTGCCTTCGGGTTCCAGGGGGGTGTACTATTAGATATGTGAAAAGATATGTTTGCTTGTATAAAAAGAAGAGTATAGTCTAATAGTCCGCCCTGATGTTCCGTTCTTTCGGGTTCCAGGGGGTGTGGCTATTAGATTGTTAAGTGCATGTGAATGTGAATGTGAATGTGAATGTGATTGTTGCATTGGTCTCGGACAACTTGTGCACAAGGTAATAGTCTCTCGGTCGATTCCTGGGGCACTGGGAATCGGTCGGTCCGGAAGGGATTGTGAGAGCACCCTGATGTTCCGTTCCGAAAGGATCTAGGGGGTGTTGTTGTCCATCAATGAGTTTCTCAGGACCGTCATATAGATAGGGCGCATGCTAGGTTTACCTTCTTGTATACCTATCATTTGTGACACCAGAAGATGGATTCATAAGTTTATGCATATAAGCAATATGTGGCTAACTTGTGTGTCTGTTGCAGGATAACCGTGCGGCTATGGGGTAAGAAATATGTGTTTATGCATAAGCATGCACGTTCATTTTGTCTGCATCGTAGAGATACCTGATAGTACTTCATGCATTTGCATCGGTCGGACAATGACTATTAGTGCAGAGCAGAACCTTGGCTACGGCTGCTTCGGCAGTAATGTGCAACCATGAGTCACAGCTGCTAATAGTATCAGAATGTGAGTCATTGGTTAGCTGGATTACCGCTACCAATCCTGAGTTTCTCGGCGACCGGCCTCTGAATGATAGTTTTACTTGTTTGCTTGAATTAAATGATAGTTCCTATATGCTGCCTTGCCCCTAAGAGTTAGATTTGTGTTGCACAATACATGTTGCGCACTACACGATAGAGCACTGTCCCGATCGTATGCTTATAGTTTGAATGTGCAAACTGTTTCAAAGTTATGTTTTCAAAAAGATATAATCTGACTATAGTTCTGAGCTACATGAAAAGAACTTAGGTAAAACTAGCAAGATCACTAGTAATGCAATATTTTGCCATAAGTTTACTTAGTGTGGGTTTCAGGGGGTGTAGCTTCTGTTCAGTTGTTTTATCTCACCAGTACTTGCATAAAGTGCTGAACCACCAACAGTTTGCTTATTCTCAGGTGCTTGTCCGTGCGAGGAAGTGATAGCCGTGCCTCATCCCAAGGAACTGGAAATCTGGAGTCGATGCCTGGAACCGCATCGAGTTGTGCCTGCATTGAGTTGCTTTTGTATAGAGGGACATAATGTATGGAACGGTGTTATTGTAATCGAGAGGAGTGCTTGAGCGATTTGTAACCTCGGCCATGCGTCGCTTGTAATACTTGTGAATATCAATAAAAGAGCCTGTTTTCATATGCTATTGTGTTCTTCACTTTTCTGCAATATATGTGTGCCGTTGCGTCAGTATTAAATAGCTTACTTGCCCTTGTATCAAGCTTTGGCCTTGTGCAAGCGCACTTTAGGCTTACAAAGCATCACACCCGTGCGAGAACGATCGGTTTCGTAGGGACCAAAGCGAGGACGAACGCCCCTGCGGGACCGGGTCGTGACATAATGGTATCAGAGCGACTCGATTCTTTGTCCATTCTGTTGCTTCCAACTCTGAGATGTGCCTAATGTGGGATACAATGTACGTTCCATACAATAAGTCCGTAAATATTCTCAAAGTTGTCGGCAAAATTTTTCTGGATTTATTTTCATTGCTTGAGATGTGATTTGTGATTTGTATTGGCTAGAGTTATATTGCGTTATGACTGCTAGAGTTTTGATTTGGGATGGTGAGGGATGAGGACTATCGTTGCTCTGTGTTTTCTTGAATTTCTCCTTGAGTTTCTAGGACGAAACTCTTTGTTGGTGGGTAAGTATGTAGCGCCCCGTTCCGCGTCGACGCTACGTACAAGTGAGATCGCCTTGCTTGCTTGAACGGAAGTCTTCTCGGAGAGTTCCAGACCGATTAATCAAAGTGAGTGGGCAGAACTGTATTATCTGATTCTTGCACGACTTAATAATGAATCTGAGTTTTTGAATGCTTGTTTGCTTAAGAAGAATGTTTTCATAAGAGAATGATAGAACCGACTCAGCATGCTAATAAGAAAACTCACATAGCTTGTCATTGAAACGAATATGTTGCCTAACTAAGAGAATATAAATGCTTGTCAGAAATGAGAACGTACTACTGCTATACTAAGAGAAAGATAGAAATGTTAAATGCTTAGTTACACCGACACAGCTCAAACGAACCCTTGCCATGCTAAGAAGATAAGTAAATGAATCGTCTGAATATGTTCCTTTGAATATAATTTGAAAAGAGATAGTTTTGCATGTTAGAAATAAGAATCAATCGTGCTTGTCAAAAATATGTTTCGCTTGTCTGTTTTGCTATATCGAACTGCTGCCTTTGATTCGTATATGCATAGACTAATAGTGCACCCTGATGTTCCGTGCCTTCGGGTTCCAGGGGGGTGTACTATTAGATATGTGAAAAGATGTGTTTGCTTGTATAAGAAGAAGAGTATAGTCTAATAGTCCGCCCTGATGTTCCGTTCCTTCGGGTTCCAGGGGGTGTGGCTATTAGATTGTTAAGTGCATGTGAATGTGAATGTGAATGTGATTGTTGCATTGGTCTCGGACAACTTGTGCACAAGGTAATAGTCTCTCGGTCGATTCCTGGGGCACTGGGAATCGGTCGGTCCGGAAGGGATTGTAAGAGCACCCTGATGTTCCGTTCCGAAAGGATCTAGGGGGGTGTTGTTGTCCATCAATGAGTTTCTCAGGACCGTCATATAGATAGGGCGCATGCTAGGTTTACCTTCTTGTATACCTATCATTTGTGACACCAGAAGATGGATTCATAAGTTTATGCATATAAGCAATATGTGGCTAACTTGTGTGTCTGTTGCAGGATAACCGTGCGGCTATGGGGTAAGAAATATGTGTTTATGCATAAGCATGCACGTTCATTTTGTCTGCATCGTAGAGATACCTGATAGTACTTCATGTATTTGCATCGGTCGGACAATGACTATTAGTGCAGAGCTGAACCTTGGCTACGGCTGCTTCGGCAGTAATGTGCAACCATGAGTCACAACTGCTAATAGTATCAGAATATGAGTCATTGGTTAGCTGGATTACCGCTACCAATCCTGAGTTTCTCGGGGACCGGCCTCTGAACGATAGTTTTACTTGTGTGCTTGAATTAAATGATAGTTCCTATATGCTGTCTTGCCCCTAAGAGTTAGATTTGTGTTGCACAATACATGTTGCGCACTACACGATAGAGCACTGTCCCGATCGTATGCTTATAGTTTGAATGTGCAAACTGTTTCAAAGTTATGTTTTCAAAAAGATATAATCTGACTATAGTTCTGAGCTGCATAAAAAGAACTTAGGTAAAACTAGCAAGATCACTAGTAATGCAATATTTTGCCACAAGTTTACTTAGTGTGGGTTTCAGGGGGTGTAGCTTCTGTTCAGTTGTTTTATCTCACCAGTACTTGCATAAAGTGCTGACCCACCAACAGTTTGCTTGTTCTCAGGTGCTTGTCCGTGCGAGGAAGTGATAGCTGTGCCTCATCCCAAGGAACCAGAAATCTGGAGTCGATGCCTGGAACCGCATCGAGTTGTGGCTGCATTGAGTTGCTTTTGTATAGAGGGACATAATGTATGGAATGGTGTTATTGTAATCGAGAGAAGAGTGCTTGAGCGATTTGTAACCTCGGCCATGCGTCGCTTGTAACACTTGTGAATATCAATAAAAGAGCCTGTTTTCATATGCCATTGTGTTCTTCACTTTTCTGCAATATATGTGTGCCGCTGCGTCAGTATTAAATAGCTTACTTGCCCTTGTATCAAGCTTTGGCCTTGTGCAAGCGCACTTTAGGCTTGCACGGCATCACGCCCGTGTGAGGACGATCGGTTTCGTAGGGACCAAAGCGAGGACGAACGACCCTGCGGGATCGGGGCGTGACAATGATAGTCTATGCAGAGCTGCAATGTCCCATCATTCTTCTTCACAAACTGCACAGGCGCGCCCCAAGGAGACATGGTCGGACGAATGTATCCACGGTCAAGCAGTTCTTATAGTTCGTACTTTAACACATTTAGTTTTACAGGGAACATTCGGTACGGGGCTTTGGAAATTGATTAAATATTTGGGAAGCTATCGATAGTGAACTCGATTTCTCGGTCGGGTGGCATGCCAGGTAGTTCGTTTGGAAAGACATCAGGAAATTTTGTCACAACGGAAGAAGACTCAATATTTGCACAATCCTGCTGCATATCCCGAACCGATGCTAAGTATTCTTTGTATCAGAGTGTAGCATCCGTCGAGCTGACATCGAAGAAATAACTATGAAGGTCTTCGACGCTTCTGCTGTTGAACCACTCGAGTAGTAGAATTCGGCCTCTCTAGGTAAACGAAAGACGAACCATTTCTCCGTATATTCGATAGTGGACGAGCAAGCACCGAGCCAATCCATCCCCAAGATGATGTCGTAATTCCGAATATATAGGAATAACATATCGAGAGACTGTTTCCTTCCTCTAATACAAACATGACCACCCTGACATACTGAACGAACATGTATCTTTGTGCCCGATGGGGTGCTAACACTAAGGTCTAGGTATAACAGTGTTATTTCTAGCTTATTTTCTACGATAAAATTTATGGATATAAAATTATGCGTAGCACCAGAATCAAATAGCACACGAGCAGGTATGTTATTAAAAAGTAATATATCTGACACAATGGTGTCCGAAGCGAGGGACTCTTCCCGTATCAAAGTGAATACCCGTCCTTGAGCTTGACGACGATCTAGTCGCTGCCCAGCTCGGTTGTCTTGATACGCCGGAGCAGGATTTGGATGTTGATGGCAGCAATGAGAGAAATGCGGACAGTTACCCATCAGATGGTTTGAATCACCACAAACGAGGCATAACCCATTCTTTCGACGGCGGTTGTTGGCCGTGTGCCCTGGCTTCTTACAGTAGGAACATGTTTGCTGTGGATTTTCTCTCTGTTGACCGCCATTATAAGGACTCTTTGAAGCATTGTTTCCTTCTGCGTTGCTAGGAAGCTTGTTATTGGAAGTATGCACAACGCAGGCAGCAACTGAAGGAAACTATTTTTTTGAGGAAAAGGGCATGATTGAGAACTTTCCGCATAGTCAGATATTGGGGAACGACCACATGCACATGGATGACAAGTCGCAGGCTGCCTTCAAATTATCCTGCATGGAGTAGGCCGCTGAAGCACCCCCCGATGACTAACGACCCACCCCAGGGCATTCTCGATGACCGAAAACCCCTTCCACGTCGTCCTCGACCACCTGCGGCCGCCAGAACACCCCTAGGTCGGAGCACACCCCCTCGACAGCAAACCCAACCTTCACCCCCTCACTTCACGTCAAAATTTCTTCCTTCACGCTCAACCGATTTTCGAAATGACTTCTCTGGTATGCTCTCCATGTAACCCTCTTTCAATGTCTTCATTTGGAATAATTTTATTTGATTTCTGTTGTTAGTAAATTGAGTGCCAATTCATGAGAAAAACTATTTTATAAAACAATAAAAATTTCCTAATACAGAGTTGGTCCTGTCAATCCGGACAACCATATTGCGTATCAATTGTACCAAAAGGCGGTATTTCCTAACGTGTGGGCTTTCGTGGAACTCAATTCGGATGTGTGTGTGCGCCGGAATCAACCCGTATCCGTCGAAAGTCTTCCGTATTTGTGTTTTACAAATTATCCAATTACTTTGTGCATGCTTGCCGTATCATGATAAAACTGGCATTATTGGACTTGTGGTGTTTGACTTGTCCTGTGACCGAAGTTTTGCTTGATTCTGAGACAGTGACCGCATCGCTGTTTTGTGGTCCCACAATCCGTTCCAACGGACGTTTTTGTGATCGGCTCACCGGAATCTAAATCTGGATATACTGTTGAGTTTGTATCATCGTTTAGAATTTTTTTTGACCTTTAATATGCTATTTTTAGGGACCTTTGCTCTTGACATATTTTTTGGTGCAAGGCGGGCCCACTTGTGGACCCTGTGTTGACCAAAAATTGTATTTTTGTCCCTGTCTCCAAATTGGATGACTAAATATGCTTTTTTGGGTATCTCACTCATTCTGGGACTGTTGGTGATATTTGTGATAATATCCGGGGATATCTGCTCCAGTTTTTATCTTCGCTGCTACTTCCCTAGCGAGTTCATGTTCGAATATTTGCCTGACTTTCAGACAAGTATACCTTGCCTTGTTGTACTATTTAAATTTATTTATTATTATTCATATACTTTGTGCTCTGAATATTTTATAACTGTGTGCTTCTGAGTATGCCTCAGGTGCAGTCGACGAAGACGTTGACGTTAGGACTTGTGTTTGACCTAGTGTCTAGTGGACGCACCTAAAGTTGTGAAGTTATTATTATAACTCCGAGGCCTTGTCACCTATCATTTTACGTCACAGAGTGAGTTCATGATAGGACACGATTTTATATACTCGACTGGCCATCGGTGTGAGTAGCTCGTGTGATGGTACTTAGCATAGTTGTATTACTTTAGGTGACTTGCATTATAGTTACGAGATGTCCACGTCGTACTTGAGACTTGTACATTAACATTGGGCGGAGAGGAAAACTAGTAGGCGTATGGGATACACATCTCTTTATATATATACAGATTTTGCAATCTTCGGAGCGATACGGACGTTATTATTTATGCAAATTCTGCGTTCTTTGGAGCGATACAGACATTATTTATGCAGATTCTGCGTTCTTCGGAGTGATACGGACGTTACTATATTCAGGCGTCGTATTCTTCGGAGCATTATGACGATCATTACATACATGAGGGTCCTTGTTATGGGGGCACATGTGGCATATACTAGCCAGTCATGATGATTGATGAATTACGTCAGCATATGTCTAGCCTACACTTCCTATATGCACTAAGTTATCCTCAAATTGCATTCACTTAAGGGGATAGTTCACCCTGATTTACTTTACTCAGTATTTATATTATGCCATGTACTTTTTATATCTTATTACGTCCCTTTGAGGACCTGATTCCCTTCTAGGTTATTTGTGCAGTTTTGATGAGGCTTGATCTGGTGGTGTGTTGGACATCCTTACAAGTATCATTATAACTTTCCTCTATTATAGTTATGTACTATTTTCTATTATGACTCTGCTATTGTAGCATAGTATTTATAGGCCTATATTATTCTCTTGGTCTATTTGAACGGCTATATTATTGCCTGCAGACTAATGATGCCTACTGTTCCATCTTATAATTTATTTACCATGGATTGATATTTAGTTTAGTTGTTGCATGTTAGAATTAGATTTTATTTTTAGCTTGATCACTTGACCATGGACAGCGTAAGTGCACTTCGTCGGGTCCATTAAATTGAAAAGCCCTACGGAGTCATACCAGCTGGCCATTGCCACGTGTCTGGTCCCGTATATTTTGGGACTGGGGTGTGACATCTCCACATAGGTTGGGAACTCCACCCACTCTAACAAATCTGCCCCCTGTCACGTCTTGATTCCATATAACCAAAGTATCTACTGGACATGATACCGTACAAGGCTATATTGCACTTGTACAAGGCAAGAAGATAGACAAGTAATGGTGTACCTCAGAATCATTGACATTACAACGGATATAAAGCAGACAAATTGAATTCATAGTAAAATATATGGAAAAACATCTTTTTTATTGATAAAGGTTTTGGAATACAAAGGCTTACAATAGATTACAAGACACTTCAAATACAATTAATACTTGGCCATTCTTGGCTTCCATTGAATTTGGCATATAGTCTTACAATCTCACTAGTACACCATAATTACAATGTTCCATATATTATGTCTTTTATTCAAAAGATAACATCCTTTGGAAGAAGAGCTTATGCACGCCCCATCAAATCTTCGATGCCTCGGGATAGTTCAAGTCACTCCCCATATTTGAGTACCTGGGAAAGCCCACAAATGTGGATCAGTACATATCGCGTACTAGTGAGCAAAACTAGCCCACTCATCTAAACCAACATTAAGTATTCGTGTGAGGCATGCATATTAGAATAAGTGATCTTTCTATTAGGGACTAGGATTAATTAACATTGTTCATGACATATAGCAGAGAAGTAAAATCATGTTACATGTTCAGCGATATAAGTTGAATATGTTAAAGATATTATATACCGCTTATCAGCGATTACTTACCAGCAACCCACTTGTCTATCCCTGCAAAAAAGGATTTGCTTTGAAGATATAAGCAATATGTATACGTTTATGCATAAGATCTGTTAAGCCTGCATAAATATTCTCGTCAATATGCAGCCTAACTATATGAGGGTCATTGGTGCTTGAAAGTCTCATACTACAAGGGATATGCCATATAAGACTTCGAAGGGCGTACGATGCTCCATTCAGAGTAGGTTGTGATCCTCATGAATGTCTCGCTTATACCCGTGCTACCGAAGCACTACCATATTTCCTCTTAGAAGGCCTATCAGTTCTAGTGCCCCAGGTACTGTTCGAAATTTTTTACCAAACCTTTTGCCCAAGTAGTTGTCCATGACCATATAACATATATGCAATATAATCTTTAAAGCATAGAATTGCACGGTAAAGAAACATAGGTAAAGCATTCGTATAATTGATCTTTCTTGTTCTATAGACATACTCATTTCTTATTTCGGTTGGTGACTCGCAAGTCCCAACATACAGACCTTTTCGTGGTCCTGTGGTGGTATTTTGCTACTATTATATTCTTTGCATTCAACTTGTGTATGGATGCATTTCCACGAAAATAGGTATTTAATGTTCTATTTATAGTGATACGACATATAAGGTGGCTTGTATAATATTAATTTATTTCTCGTGTAAGGCTTACATTAGAGCATTCTTGTGTCCATTACACTAATAGTTTCTTTTTCAGGTGTTTCATTAGTTTTAACAACATTGAACATAAGGCATCATTATCTATATGTGTACTAGAGCAACATTCAGTAATGAAATACAATAAGGTAATAATAGCATTCATTTTATTATGACATGAAATAGTAGAGGAGAAGGAACACTACCAAAAAAAGTCAAATTAGCGACGTAAATAAAGTCGCTAAATAACCAATAAACGTCGCTAATCACTCTTAGCGACATAATTAGCGACATTTTACAGAAGTCGGAACTCAACTAGTCACTGAAAGGAAAAACGTCTCTAAACGTCGCTATACCGACGTTTTTTAGCGACGTAAATGTGTCGCTAGATTAGGACGTTTAGCGACGCAACGTCGTTAATTAGCGACGTGCTCATTTATCGCTTAACGTTGCTAATTAGCGACTTATATAGCAACTTATATAGCAACGTTACAACGATGTCTTTAATGACCTGGCAATACTGCCATGTCAGCAAAATTAGTGATGTATTCAGTGACGTATTCAGCAACGTATTCAGCGACATATTCAGCAACGTATTTAGCGACATATTCATCAACGTATTTAGCGACAAATTGATCTCTTCCACAACTATCTATCTTAACTTTGGGATGCATGTGATGATCTTCCATGTTTCCCTCATCCACAAACCTGACTGAGTCTAGATGGAACACAACATGATTAAGGTTAAAGGCTTGGTTTGGTTTTGCTACTGCTTTTCAAAAAAAGTAGACGCAGCATCCTGGATAATTCTATATAATTATTTGCTTGTGAATAGTGTATTTGATAAAGAAATTGATCTCTGCTTGAACTTAAACCACAAATTGATCTCAGCTACAATATCTATCATAATTTTGGGATGTGATGGTTTTCTAATGAAGCTAAGTTGCATTTAACTTCTGTAAGAAAAAATGAGTTGGGTTTTCTAATGATACTAATGATGGTTTTCAAAATGAGTTGCGTCTATGTGATCAATCTCCACTATCTTAGGAATGTTAAGGTACAATGAAGCTAATTGGCTTCCCATCTGAATTAATTTTGGTGTAATGCTCCAATCTGAAAAATATGTATATGGAAATTTAGGATATAGTAGAGTAATAGAAACAAATAATAGAGGCACACAAACTGAAAAAATAGCCCTTTTAATATAGCTCTCATAAACATTTCATATGTTAGAATAAATATGAATCGTCGATGGCAACCTTTAAATATAATCCACATACCAATACAAGACTGAGGCATCGTTCGCACTCCATATATTTAACACGAGCCGAAGAGCGGAACTACTTGTGACAAATAACATCTTGTTACATGGAGACTATAAATTTTGAGTAATAGTTGAGTTGATAAAATTAAGTGGTTGAATAATAGAAAATTTATTCCATTGAATACTAAGATTATGGTTGAATGTGTAGCTATATCCATAGTGTAAAAAAGATCTATGCATACAAATCTCTCTCTATCACAGTGAATTAAAAAAAATTAAGAAAGAGAGTTAACTTTAAATATATTATTGGTTGGTTTTGCTTCTACTTTTCAAAAAGCACCCTCCATCCTACCTCCATAGAAGTCAATAAGTGGTTCTGCCTCTGCTTCTATATAAATAGAAGAGAAATGAGTGAATCCGATATATATTCCCATCCATATACCATACGTGCGTGCAGCACTGTGCTCCAACTTTCTTTTGCAAAATGACAGTATGTATCCTATAAATCATTACATATAGTATATATCCTATAAATTATTATATACAGTGTGATTATGAACTTAGTTAGGACAAGTCATTACACATAAAAGTGAGTAGACAACTATAATTTAACTTAGTTAGGATAAGTCGTCACACATAAATGCATCAGGAGAACGAGGCTTCACCCGGATGACAAAAATGGTCAATTGTAAATGTCAAGATGCCCTATGCTTTTATTATTTTTTGTAGGAGATATCAGGAAATGTCTAGGAAGGGGCACCTAGCCTCTCTTGTATATTGTACTAGAAATTCGGACACTAACCCTAATACTGACTCGGACACACGGACACGGACACGGGAATGAGGGTGTGTATGTGTGTTCGAGTTTGTTACGAACCCAAACCAGTGAGCTTCACTTCCAATAGCAATATCAAAGTGTATGCAGTACAGTGACAAAGTGCAGAGGTTCAACAACAGCTCAGTAGCTTAGTAGCAGAGTAGCAAGAGTCTCAGGAGCATAGATAACTCATTATCTACTAGCCAATCGTATCAGTAGTCCGAGACATCATCTACGAGCTAGTATCAGAGTGAGCCACATGAGTATCACTCACATGCGAGTATATAAACATTTCTTAAATTCTTTAGGCAGAGAGAGAGAGAGAGAGAGAGAGAGAGAGAGGGCAAGAGGTAGCACTCATAATTGTGCATCACCGTCAAGAAGGGCCTACTACATAAATTTATAGGCGCAAGCCAATAATAGTTTTAAATGGCCAAGTGCTATAATCAAGATGGTGTCGTATCGTGTTTATCAGAGTTAGGGATAGTACTCACAATGCTAGTATCACTCACATACGAGTTTATCAGGGTTAGGGTTAGTGTCGTATCATATGTATCAGCATTTCAGCACTGAAATATCATTTCAGTGGCTAGTCAACATTCAGTAATTATCCAAGCTACACTAGCAGCAATGCAGCAAGGCCCTTCGAGCACACAGCAAGCAGTACAACAGTGCAGCAACAATAAGCAACATAGCGTTGCTGCAACCGTAGCTTCCTTTTGTAGAATTGGAAGAACCAAGATCCCAGGTCAAAAATCCTAAACCTACTAACCCCAGGTCAAAAACCCTAACCCTAATCCTAATCCTAACCCTAGGTCCTGATCCTAGGTCATGTCAGTTTTTGGTTAGGGTTGGTGTCACATATATGTGTGTGTCTGTGTCTGTGTCAGTATCATGTATGTCCTATGAGAGAGAGAGAGAGAGAGAGAGTTAGGGTTTACTTAGAGAAGGAGGAGGAGGAGGAGGGGGATGCCGGAGTAGGCCGCTGTAGAGACGCTGGTCGCCGGAGAGGGGGTGGGGAAATCAATTTTTTTTGAAAACTTTCAAAAATTTCGACAGATGGGGGAAATCGAAACCAATCCCTAATTAACGAAATTTTAGCGACGTTTAGCAACGTCAAATAAAAATGTCGCTAAAAGAAATATTTAGCGACGTCACAAACGTCGCTAAATACGTTGCTAAATATTAAAAATATAAATATCGCTAAATACGTTGCTAAACATCGCTAAATTATAAAATTCAATGTCGTTTAGCGACCTAAGATAACTTATAGCGACTATTCGTTTAAAAAATTGAATTATAGTCGCTATATGTCGCCAAACGGCGACGTATAGCGATGTTAATATTTGGGGTCGCTGAATTTAGCAACATTTTAATTTAACGTTGCTAAAAATATCGCTAATCCCATAATATTTAGTAGTGGAACAAATCCACTCACTTATACTAATATAGCCTATATGTCTCAATCCCACATACGCCTACGATTCCTCAAGCGATGATTTGACGCGATGCACAATCTTCTTACTCAGCATAACCATCCAATTGAACCACGCATCATAATATCCCATCTGGCTAAATTAAGCAAGACTGCATCATCACCCCAAGCATCTTAATCTCAATCACAACTTATATCCCAATAGTCTGATCCATCTAGAATTCAGGGTAATATCTCTACGCGGAGTGGGACATTACATAATATACCACTCAGAAAAAGTTTCTTCCTCAAAACTTAAAGGAACAACTCACTCCACTATACCATTTAAATCACCAAAATAGAAGTTTTCTCATTCAGCTACAGTTCAACATCCTATTTCAACTCTTGACATCAAAAATGTGCCTCAAACATATCATCTTACATATCGTCAAGTTTAATTCACCATCTCTTTTCTTTCCAAATGATTTGCTCATGTTCTTTAGTCCACCAAGATTCTCCTTCAGCTCTTCTTAGTCGTAGTCTATCACTCAATTTGCATCATGCACTTACTTCCAACATTGTGAAACATGGAAATATCTAGTTGCTATCTGCGAATCAACACTGAAGGGAGAGAGAAGAGCTGCTGCATCGGATCGTCCACGGAGTAAAGAGAGTTGCTACACTCCTAACCCTCCATCGTCACCCCCAAAAAAATAAATTTATACTTAGATTATCTTCTAAGACTCCTCTTTGTACTCTCTTAATTTGTTAATCAAATCCAGTTCTCCCAGTTCTTATTTTTGATTTAAATAGCAAATAATTCTCTCTTCTTCATTTGTTCATGCAATTTAGATCCATAATTTTTTATATCCCCAATTTAATTTATCCCTCCATTAATTTTAACCTAATTTTTTTCATTCTCTCTCAATTTTATCAAGCAAGGAGCAATATAGCTTGGATTTGCAAGGAGCACTTGGAAAAAGAGCTTTTAGCAAGAAGCTTGTGTCCGGATCGTGTCTATTTGAGCAATTCATTGGAAATATATCTCTCAAAAGATATAGATCTAAATTTTCTCTCATTTTAGATTCTAAATCATGCATTTGACTATTAAAAACCCTCTCATGGCATAGGACTACCCATAGGAAGAAGATCTAGGCTCTATTTAGGTGTTTTGACACTTCTACATTGGTTTATGTGTGCAATTTTGGAGAATTACGAGATTGATGTCATGAGACTAATTTAGTATAATTGGACTTAGATCAGGGTTGGACTAGTTACATGTCCATAATTGGACACGAGTAGGCCTTATCGTGATACGATGTGATACTTTGCGATACGGAGCTCGTTTTAGTGGTTTTTGTGCAATTCTTTTTAATTCTATTGTAACTAGTTCTAATAGTTGTTATTATATATAATTGATATATGGAAATGATTATTGTGGGGGGGGGGGGGGGGGGGGGGTGGGTGGGACTTTGGCTTCTCAATTGTGTGTATGTCATGAATTTTCTAGGTGCACACTCTAAGTATTTGGCTAAATGTTTCTTGAATGTGTTTATATATATATATATATATATATATATATATATATATATATATATATATATATATGTGTGTGTGTGTGTGTGTGTGTGTGTGTGTGTGTTTGTGTGTGTGTTAGTGTCATACAATATTAGATTGATATATGTTGTAACTGAATATATGTTATCGCTTGATACATATATATAGATATATCGATAAAGTATAGGTGTTATGGAATAGAGCAGTGTGGTGTGTGTTTCAATGTGTGTGTGTGTGTGTGTGTGTGTATATACAGGTAGGAGAGGGATGGCAATGGCAGTACATCAGGGAAGTAACAGCAGTGGTGGTGTTATGTGCTTGTGTTATTTGCGTTTATGTGAGATGGGGTTGGGTTAGGAGGCCAAGAATATCATCAATCAGTGGCAGTCATAGTACGGTTACAGCAGCAACCAGAGATATAACAGCAGCAGTGAGCACTTAAGGGTACCCAAGTGAGTTTGAAAGGGGAGTCTACACAACTCAGTTCTACTCGAATGAGAGTAAAGTGGCTCGGGCTATCAGTTTATGCAGTGCTTGCAGTGTATAGGCATCCTATGTTCAATAGTTAGTGTTAGGGTGCTAATTTCACACTCGAGTATAGAAGCAACTGTACTCAATAACTGTATTCAGTTGCAGTAGAAAGGTGAATGAAATTAGGACTTGGTTGCTGTGTAGGGGGGATACTAGAGCTAGCATTATATAGGTTAAATATAATATCACTGGTTGGCTTAGGAGTGTTGGTGAGAACTGGTACTCGATATCGGTCAAGTTACTGGAATGGCAAACAATTGGAAATAAGAAGGGACTTGAGTATATGATGTTGGGTAAGGTAGTCTGCAGTAGTAGCTGCAATTGGGAACCTGAATACATAGGCAACAGGTACAGGGGATGGGAAAAACAGAATTTATACTTATACTTGGGTATTAGTTGTGCTGAAGGTAAGGGAGTCTCGCAGGAACTGCAGTTGTAGTATTGTTAGGGGACTTAGGTTCAGTTATTGGAGTTATTTCCAGCAGTTTAGTGTAGAAGGGATGCTCATGTTGTGGTTTCAATCATTGATGAGGAGTATGGGATGATGGTTAGAAATGCTAGTGTATAACAGTTAACTATATATATATATATATATATATATATATATATATATATATATATATATATATATATATTATCAGTTAGTATATATTTATCAGTTAGTATAGTGAATATAAGATATCAAATAGTGTTATTAGTTAGTATATAGAATTAGTTACCAGTTAGTGTATTAGGTCAGTGTTATGTTAGTGTCAATTAGTATAGACTTAGTTATTAGTTGGGGTATAATAGCTAGTTAAGTATCATAGTAGTATGAGTAACTAGAGTTGAGTTGTATTATTAAGTAAGGTATGAGGATATGGGTTGATACTAAGTTGTACTAGTAGTATAGGTTTTTAGCTAAGATATCATCCATACACTAAGTTAATGAACTAGTATAGCTAGTACAAGCTAGTGTTAGATAATTAGTGCCTAATATAGGCTAATTAACTAGTATTGGATCTAGAAACTTGTGCACGACCTAGTTTAGCCTAGTTTAGCTATAATTGACCTAGAAAATATATTAGTGCATCCTTTTACTTAATTATCATTCATTGCACCATCTGACATGATATTTCATAAATAGGATTGTGTGATACCAGTTTGGGCATCGAGATACACTCTTTGCTTAGGACCAGAGGCGAGTACATCGCTCTGTTACTTTTTATTTCATGATTATGTATATATCACATGTTCTAGCACTGTATACTTGATTTCGACACATAGGTTACATGGACTAGTACTATATGGATCTTGTCAGGAGATGTTATCTCTTATCGTATTCAGCGGGTACTCTTTCATATATATTTTATCATGTGAATTGGGTATTGATTATTATGTACAGTGTGCCTATACTACTCATGTTTGTAACGTGTCATGATCGAATCCATGAGTATTGGTTGGGGACGAGAGAGTAGGAGTTGGTTATAGGATCAAAGCCATAGTATTCGTGTATTTGTCGATTACACATCACACGTATAATCGAGTTACCAAATTGTATTCGTGTTCAACCTAAACCGATCACATAAAGAACTTGTACTCAAAGTCACAATAGCTAGTATTACCTATTTCTATTACTTACAGTTATTCCATATTGCCTATTCTTTCCTTCCAGTACTTTATATGCTTATTCTAGTTCATTTCCATTTCCTAGTCTGCAACAGTAGGTGCAATTGGGAACTTGAATACATAGGCAACAGGTACAGGGGATGGGCAAAACAAAATTTATTCTGATACTTGGGTATCAGTTGTGCTGAAGGTAAGGAAGTCTCGCAGGAACTGCAGTTATAGTGTTGCTAGGGACTTAAGTTCAGATATTAGAGTTGTTTCCAGCAGTTTAGTGTAGAAGGGATGCTCATGTTGTGGTTTCGATCATTGATGAGGGGTATGGGATGGTTAGAAATGCTAGTGTATAACAGTTAACTAGTATATATATATATATATATATATATATATATATATATATATATATATATATATATTATCAGTTAGTATATATATATCAGTTAGTATAGTGAATATAAGATATCATATAGTATTATTAGTTAGTATATAGAATTAGTTACCAGTTAGTATATTAGGTCAGTGTTATGTTAGTGTCAATTAGTATAGACTCAGTTATCAGTTGTGGTATAATAGCTAGTTAAGTATTATAGTAGTATCAGTAACTAGAGTTGAGTTGTATTGTTATGTATGGTATGAGGATATGGGTTGATACTAAGTTATACTAGTAGTATAGGTTTTTAGCTAAGATATCATCCATACACTAAGTTAATGACCTAGTATAGCTAGTACAAGCTAGGGTTAGCTAAGTAGTGCCAAATATAGACTAATTAACTAGTATTGGATCTAGAAACTTATGCACGACCTAGTTTAGCCTAGTTTAGCCAGAATTGACCTAGAAATAATATTAGTGCATCCTTTTACTTAATTCTCATTCATTGCACCATCTAACATGATATTTTCTAAATAGGATTGGGTGACACTAGTTTGGGCATCTAGATACACCCTTTGCTCAGGACCAGAGGCAAGTATATCTCTCTATTAGTTTTTATTTCATGATTATGTACATATTATATGTTCTAACACTATATAATTAATTCTGACATAGCGATTACAAGGAATGGTACTATATGGATCCTTTCAGGAGATCTTATCCCTTATCGTATTCAGTGGGTACTCCTTTACATGTATTTTATCATGTAAATTGGGTATTGATTATCATGTACTTCTTGTTCACACATTATCTCGTATACAGTGTGCATATACTACACGGGTTTGTAATGTGTCGTAATCGGATCCATGAGTATTGGTTGGGGACGGGAGAGTAGAAGTTGGTTATGTGATCAAAGCGAGTGTATTCGTGTATATGTCAATTACACATAATATGTATAATTGGGTTACCTAATTTTATTCGTGTTCGACCTAAATCGATCATATAACGAACTTGTATTGTAAGGTACAATAGCTAGTAATACATATTTCCATTACTTACAGTTATTTCATATTGCCTATTCTTTTCTTCCAGTAGTTTATATGCTTATTCTAGTTCATTTCCATTTTCTAGTTACTAGAATATCTTGTATTTTTTCTATTACTTGTCATATATGCTTCACCATGTATTTGAATATGCTTTCAAAGTTTTGTACTTCGCACCAATCCTGATTGGATATATTTTTTTAGATAACTGGTTAGTGGAGATGTATCCACACATTACAGGGCATAGGATGGTGAGCCAACAAGAGAGATAGCACATCTAGTACAAAAGAATGTAGCCTTAGCTATAGAAAAGACTTAGTTTTTATTATTGCTTTGTATTTGACTCTTTAGAGCCTTGGCATGTATTATTATGTTAGGGACTATTATGTTGTGACTAGATGTTAGACTTGGACTTGTATTGGTGACTCTTGTACTTCTTTCCACTCTTGTACTTCTTTCCTTTATTCCATATTGTGTTATTGTTTCCTCTAATTTGATATTATGACTGAGTATTGACTTTCATTATTATATTATCATATTATTCCTCTATTTAGAGTTGAGATGACATGACTGGTTATATATATATTGTGTGTGATGTTAGATAGTATTGTTGACCCAAACAATGTTCTACCATCGATGTTGCGACGTAGGCTAGGCATTGTTCACGTATTCGTACCTTCATTCTGGGAGTGGATAGTGACACATTTTTAGTGGTGGCTCATGCAGGTCAAGAGATCGCAAGTAGTACAATTTTGTAGTAGTGCTCAAACTTAGAGTACTGCTATGAGTCTGCTTTAGGATATAGGATATAGGTTAAGAGTATACTCAATCACAGCTAGGAATACTTCCAACTTATTGCTTTTGCTATCCTTATCAATCTGAATGCTTGTTTACTTTGAATAATTTTGTCTTTTTTGATGATATCGTATCTTACTCAATATTAATTCCTTTGTTTTAATCTATCTTCAGAATGCCGCCGAAGATGCGATCCCAACGCTCAGGCGCAGTGTCAGCGAGGTCGATCACTTCGTCGCCTTAGAAGAGGGCACCAGCAGACACTGCTCCATCAGCTCTAGCTCAGAAGGTCGCTTTATCGGTCCAGGTGGGCGTTACTGTAGCAGCTTTCGGGGGTGCTCTACCTCAAGTACAGAGGACTGTGCCTACAGTATTAGAGGAGCTTCCAACCCCCCCCCCCCAACAGTTAATCCAGCGCAGATATTTACGTTATTCCAGCAGATGATGGAGGCCTAGAGGGCACAAGCGGAGACATAACAGCGTCAGTCTGAGGTGATATGTCAGGTCATTGAGAATACCCACCATCTAGCACTCGTCGCAGTAGAGAGGGTTGCCTCAGTCCAGCCATAGGTGCCACCTCCTCAGACCGCCCCACAACAGTCGAGGCCGGGGACTATAATTGACTTCAAGAGGATGGGGCCCAAAGACTTTAAGGGCACTGAGGGGATTGTGTATGCAGATGATTGGATTATGGATATTAAGCAGAACCTGCAGCTGGCACAGATTCCCGAAAGCCTACAAGTGGAGACAACAGGGAGCATGATGTTTGATATTGCTTTGATATGGTTCAGGACAGACCTGAGGATCATAGCAACATGACTGACTTGGGAGTCTTTTAAGGATCTTTTTAAGGGAAATTTTTTTTCGAATATGGATATAAGTTCCATGACCTCGTCTAGGGGAGCGTGTTAGTAGACGAATATGCAACAAATTTCTGCAAATTGGGCCACTTTATGAAGGGGCAGAATTCTCGAAGAAATGTCAGAAAATTCAAAAAGGGTCTGAACAAGGAGATCAAATCTCATACTAGTGGACACCGCACCGCTATATTTGAGAAGATTCTAGTTTGTTGTGATTGAGTACTTATTTTTTATTAGTTGGACTTGTATTGATCTTGAGATTTAGACAATATTCTACTATCGATACTATGGCATAGGTTAGACGTACCCATGTACTCGTGCCCCGAATATCCGGGTGAAGGTCGTGACAAGTTGCATGGACGGTTGCATGCATGGGTGCATGTGTAGGTGCATGCAAGGGCGCTGAGAGGGCTATGCGAGGTTATGCATGACTATACGCATGCTATGCGTGAGCTATGTGTGAGTTATGTGTGTATGTGTCTACGGGTATATGTTGTTGCACTACTGTGCGTATGCGCACATGAGTTGTTGTGCTGCTAGCTTATGCACGCAGGAGCAGATGCGGCTGTGCTACTGTGTGCATATGTACAGATAGCGGTGTTGGTGCATACTTTTACGGATTGTGGGATTTGGACATTTATGGAAAGATTGAGTCAATTATTCAGATCTAATTTTTATGGAATTTGAATATAATTGATTCCTATTTTTCCGTAATTAGTTGGCGGCTGGGATTAGGATTAGGGTTTCATCCTAACTTTATAAATACTCTCTTCGTTCCTGCATTGAGGACTTAGTTCAAAATTGAGAGACGGAAAGAGTATCGTTGTGTAGGAGTCCAGAAGTTCATATGAGTCGGTGTAAATCATATGGGACGAATCTTCAGAACTTGTTGGTTCCTAGGAGCAGATCGTATGGGATGAATCTTGCTTTGAGCAATGGTGATCATTATCACCCTAGCACGCTCTTTTTCTTGTCTTCTTCTACTTCTCTATATTTTTATTTTTAAACGTTCTGTCCCAATTATAACTGCGTTTGCAAGAAAGAACGTAATATGGTTCTTAAGTTTTGTAATCCAAGGAGAAGTTGTAATCTAATCTATTATAGTTCTTCATTGTAATCGAGGTATTCAGAGGAAAAACTTGTTTATGTGAACTTTTGCATTCTCGACTACAACTTTAGGATCCAACATAGGGCATACCAGAAGGTTTATGTGAACCTCTATTCCTCGTCTTCGTACCTCCATATTTTGATCAACCGAGGGACTAGAATTATCTGCATCTACCTCCAAGGGTTCATGGAACATTGTACTTGAGGAAGAGTGTCCAAGTCGAACATGTCAACATCAAGGATGGTCGATATAGCCTCCATTTGGTCACATCCCAGTCGAGAATGTGGAAAGCAAAATAAGAGAACTTCCTAATCTCTGTACCACATAGTTAGAATCAAAAAAATTGGGTAAGAGGTGCATTATGATAAGCCATGGATCAAATTGTTAGCATTTAGCTCGGATCAGATTCGACTGGCCTCCTCCTCCTCCTTCTCCTCCTCCTTCTTCTTCTTCTTCTTCTTCTTACCCTTGGCGAAGCCATCCTAACGAACATTTTTCCTCCCTTCATCGAGTCCGTGGTGGACTTCTTGTCATTGGCTGATTCGTTGGACAATGCGTGAAAATGTTTCCTCTACTCAGACTTGTTGACCCTTGGCGAGCTCTGGGGCATAAGCATCGAACCGTTATTGACATTGGTCGAAGAATTAATTTGAAGGGTCCTTCTTGGCTTTTCCCTTCCATCCATTTGAAGAGAGACTTAATTGGTGGTGGGTGTTTGTCGCTTGGTTTTCTTAACGGGCGGAGGTGGCAATTCTTTCTCCCCAAGCTCTATAAGTGACCATTCCTACTCTTGCCAAGTCAAGGTGGTGGCATCCTTGCTATCAATCTCGACGACCCCTTGGACCGCGCACGATAGCCAATACAGGAGCTGCCTCTTTGAATCTGAGGGGCTTTGAATCTGAGTTACAGTCACGATCTGAGTTGAAATTCCTTTTTCCAATAGTCAAGATAAAACTAACCGCTTGAGACATTGGATTGTAGAGAAGGTTTATTGATTTTAGGATGAATTAAAACTTGATACCGTTAACTATTTCAGTTTTTGAATTTAATAACCTAAATTGTTTTACTCGATAACTTGATACTATCAACTATTGCATATTTTTAACTTGATACTCAAAATAAAGAAATAAATAAAACTATCTATCCTTTGTCTCTCTCTCGAGGATCTGAGTTGAGATTCTTTTTCCAACAGACGAGCGAGGGGGGGGGGGGGGTAGGGGGGGGAACAGATTGAAAACACCATATTGTGGACAACAGATCTCAACCCCCACGTCTTCGGTTAGTACATATCCTACAAATATGGACATGCAACAATTTTTTATTTTATTTTTGGAGTTGTTCGTTGTTGTCTAAAATTTGCAATAATAATTGTAAAAAAAATTATTCTTAAAAAAAAAACAATAATACCATTAAATACTTAATAAATATTGTGTTGTCTCTTCTACGCCCTCACACAATTGTTGTCTCCCAAATTTATTATGTATTGTTCTCCTTTAAACAATCACACAATTGTCCCCCCCCCCCCCCCCCCCACCCACACACACACACAATTGTTGTCTTTCCAATTTATTATGTCCTGTTCTCCTTTAAACAATCACACAATTGTCCCCCCCCCCCCAACACACACACACACACACACAATTGTTGTCTTCCCAATTTATTATGTCTTGTTCTCCTTTAAGCAATCACACAATTGTCCCCCCCCCCCTCCCCCCCACACACAATTGTTATAGCTTCGCTCCGCATGTAAAATAACAATTTCATGTTATTATTACTATTTAAAAAGGAAGGAATCAATTTATGAAAGATCCTATATTGTCCCTACTACATGTTCAAATAGTAGGCTATAACGTGAAATTGTCAAAAATCATACGCCCCTAGTGTAAAAAAATCGTAGACTATAACGAGAAATTGTCAAAAATCATACGCCCCTAATGTAAAAATCTTGTCTCACTTTCTTGTAATGGATAAGATATTGAAGAAAACCAAAATTATATATTTTAAAATAAATTTAATTGATTTTTAGGATTTTTGAATAATTGAGAAGACAAACAATTTCAAGTTTCTTATTTTTGCTTGGTGTTCGTCTAGACTAATGGTTTTGTAGGCAAAAGAGTTAGAATTTTCATCTTCAACGATGTTAACACTATCGAAGCTAAGCTGCCATGTGGACAATTTTCTTCCAGATATGAATATTTGGTGTTTTAAGTCAATGAATAATCATGATTATAGTAGTACATGTAGAAGCTTTAGAGATTTTTTGTCCATTTGAGATTTTGGCCAAAGAATTTGGTTAAATATTTGTTTTTATGATAAATTTATTTTAATAAATAAAATGTTAAGAAAATTTGGGTTATAGTTGTTTTTTTTTTCTTTTATTGTAAAAGAAAACTCAATATCAATAAAATTTGTATTATAGTTGTTTCTTTTTAAGTAAGCTAATACACATATGAGAGGTACCCTATTGCCAATAACCTCTCTTCTTACTTCTCTTGGTTTCCATAAAGTGATATGCTCAGTAACACTTACATCAACTGAGGAAAGACAAGTTCAGCATATTTAAGCTCGGATTTTGACATTAATGTAGTGTTTGGGAAAGTAGAAAAGTGGAAGAAGCTCGGATTTTGGAATTAATGTAGTGTTTGGGAAAGGAGAAAAGTGGAAAGATAAAAAATTTGAGAAAAAAATGAGAGAAAAATTAAAAGTGACGGTGTTTGCGGAGGGGAAAGAAAAAATAGAAAAGGAAAAGTGAGAAAAATTTAGGTGGATCCTACTAAAAAAAATTCTTCCAAAAGTGGAAGAAAAATTAAGGGAGATGAGAAAATTTTGAAATAATTTAACTAATTATCCCTCATATAAATTATGATATGAGAATACTAAGAACTAAATGGTAATTATATCTCTATCCATATAAAAATAAAAATTTATTTTAAAACCTTTTTTTACCTACTTTTTTTTCATCCAAACAAGGAAAGGAAAAATTAAATTTACTTTCATTTTCCTTCCCTCCATTTTCTTTTCGCTTAAATTTTCCTTTCCCTCCCTTCAAAGTTTCCAAACAAAGCACAAAGGTCTGATTGGATTGGTTAAGTGGGGTTAAGTAGGGTTAAGTGAAAGAAAGTTAAGTAAGAATTAGGAGAGTCGATATATATAACCTCGTTTGAATTGGATGGAGAGTTAAGTGAGATGTGTTTAATAACGCTTGCTCGGATTAGAAGTTTTGCGAGGGAGAATGATTAAGAAAAATACAATAGTTATCAACATATTCTTATTACATATATAATTTTGAGTGAGAGGAGAAATAATAAGAGAAAGCGAGAATAGATGACGCACCTTAACAGTACACAGGTTGAAAGCCAGAAAGACGGAGCAGTAGATAAAAAACAAGGAAAAAAAATCATGATCTTTTATAAAACAAATAAGATATTTTTATGACTTTTAAAACAAAATCCATCACTACCTCCTGTTAACCCTCCGATTTGAACGTTAAAAAAAAAAGACAAAAAGAAAGACTAAACAAACTCCCACTTAACTCTCTATTGACTCATCCACCTAAACCATTATTCTCAAACCAAGCAAAGAAAAATTTCCTGACTTAACTCTTTTTATCCTTGATCCAAGCAAATCCTAAGTTACAATAGTATTTGATTTGAGTTCAGCTAAAAATTAATTATTTGATCCAAACTCTAGATTAAAAATAGCTTGAGCACAGAACTACGGATTTTAGTGTGGTACCTTTCGGATTTGAGGAAGCTGACTCCTTTGGCTCATTTGGTTTTGCACATAGGTGGCGCTGAAAAGCAATCAAATTTTACTCGTTGCATTCCATTATCAGTCTATTCTTCTAATAAGTATTGGTATAAAAGTAAAAGAAATTTGTGTCTCCACTATCGAGCTATACCTACTTTCAACATCGAAGCTAAAGCAAATATCAAATCTCCTGATTTTATAAAACCATATCTAATTTTACTATATAATTTTGTTTCAAGTACCTCGAGATGTAGTCGTTACTGCTTGCAATTTAAACATGGAAAATGTGTTGGGAACGAAACGTGAAAACTGTTTCCTCAAATTAAGAAGATGAGAAAGAATCGAAGAAAAACACACAAAATCAAACGTCAAAATCATACATAAAAGCCAAACACAGACACAAGCGTTTTTACATGAAAAATTCAGATGAAAAAAATTACGGGACGATCGGAATCCAATCCTGAAAAACCTTCATTATTGGAATAAAAAATACACTGACTCCTTATAAGCTTCTCACCGATCAAACCGAATCACCATACTACTTGAAGATGAAAAACATGATTACAAACGAAGAACAAAAAGATGACGAGTAGGATTATCCGAAACGATTTCTTCGAAATAGCCGTCAATCTCTTTCCACTCTCCAAGAGTGTAAAAGCCTCTTGTAATGTTAATTAGGGTTAGGAAGAACCTAATATATATACCCCTCATAACTGCAACTAATTTGGACCACGCGATGTAATCCAATGGCGCGTAAAATACCCAAATCTCGTACAGCTCATCGACGACTGAACTTGATCCGAGTTCTACGTTTTTGAGCATTTTCGGGCAAGAACTCCCAGAAACTGAACTCGGGAAGAACTCGGTGGGCCCGAGCTCTGTCTTCTCTGGACAGAACTACTCTGTGCCAATTTTTTGAATTTTTTTGAAATCCTAATGACACTCGTTGTCTCCCCGATCATCTCCGACACATGGATGACGCTCGTCGCACTTCGAGGTATTCTCCACATAGGTTGTGAACTCCACCCACTCTAACAAATCTCTCCTTTGTCATGTCTTGATTCCGCAGAACCAAAGTATCTACTGGACGTGATACCGTACAAGGTTATATTGCACTTGTACAAGGCAAGAAGATAGACAAGTAATGGTGTACCTCAGAATCATCGACATTGCAGCGAATATAAGCAGACAAATTGAAGTCACAGTAAAATATATGAAAAAGCATCTTTTTTATTGATAAAGGTTTTGGAATACAAAGGCTTACAACAGATTACAAGACCCTTCAAATACAATTAATACTTGGCCATTCTTGGCTTCCATTGAAGTTGGCATATAAGCTTACAATCTCACTAGTATACCATAATTACAATATTCCATACATTATGTCCTTTATTCAAAAGACAACATCATTTGAAAGAAGAGCTTATGCATGCCCCATCAAATCTTCGATGCCTCGGGATAGTTCAAGTCACTCTCCATATTTGAGTACACAGGAAAGCCCACAAATGTGTATCAGTACATATCGCGTACTGGTGAGCAAAACTAGCCCACTCACCTAAACCAACATTAAGTATTCATGTGAGGCATGCATATTAGAATAAGTGATCTTTCTATTAGGGACTAGGATTAATTAACATTGTTCATGACATATAGCAGAGCAGTGAAATCATGTTACATGTTCAGCAGTATAAGATGAATATTTTAAAGACATTACATACCGCTTATCAGAGATTACTTACCAACAAACCACTTGTCTATCCCTACAAAACAAGGATTTTCTTTGAAGAATTAAGCAATATGTATACGTTCATGCATAAGATTTGTTAAGCATGCATAAATATTCTCGTCAATATGCAGCCTAACTATATGAGGGTCATTGGTGCTTGTAAGTCTCGCACTACAAGGGATATGCCATATAGGACTTCGAAGGGCGTGCGATGCTCCATTCAGAGTAGGTTGTGATCCTCATGAATGTCTCGCTTATACCCGTGCTACCGAAGCACTACAATATTTCCTCTTAGAAGGCCTATCAGTTCTAGTGCCCCAGGTACTGTTCGAAAAAAGTTACCATACCTTTCGCACAAGTAGTTGTCCATGACCATATAAAATATATGCAATATAATCTTTAAAGCATAGAATTGCTTGGTAAAGAAACATAGGTAAAGCATTCGTATAATTGATCTTTCTTGTTCTATAGACATACTCATTTCTTATTCTGGTTGGTGACTCGCAAGTCCCAACATACAGACCTTTTTGTGGTCCTGTGGTGGTATTTTGCCACTATTATATTCTCTGCATTCAACTCGTGTATGGATGCATTTCCACGAAAACAGGTATTCAATGGTCTATTCATAGTGATACAACATGTAAGGTGGCTTGCATAATATTAATTTATTTCTCGTGTAAGACTTACATTAGAGCATTATTGTGTCCATTACACTAATAGTTTCTTTTTCATGTGTTTCATTGGTTTTAACAGCATTGAACATAAGGCATCATTATCTATATGTGTACTAGAGCAACATTCAGTAATGAAATACAATAAGGTAATACTAGCATTCATTTTATTATGGCATGAAATAGTAGAGGAGAAGGAACAAATCCACTCACTTATACTAATATAGCATGCATGTCTCAATCCTAAATACGCATACGATTCCTCAAGAGATGATTTGACGCGATGCACAATCTTCTTACTCGGCATAACCATCCAATTGAACCACGCATCATAATATCCCATCTGGCTAAGTTAAGCAAGACTGCATCATCACCCCAAGCATCTTAATCTCCAACACAACTTATATCCCAATAGTCTGATCCATCTAGAATTCCCGGTAATGTCTCTACGCGGAGCGGGACATTACATAATATACCATTCAGAAAAAATTTCTTCCTCAAAACTTAAAGGAACAACTCACTCCACTATATCATTTAAATCACCAAAATAGAAAATTTTCCGTTCAGCTACAGTTCAATATCCCATTTCAACTCTTGACATCAAAAATGTGCCTCAAACATATCATCTTATATATCGTCAAGTTTAATTCACCATCTCTTTTCTTTCCAAATGATTTGCTCATGTTCTTTAGTCCACCAAGATTCTCTTGCAGCTCTACTTAGTCGCAGTCTATCACTCGATCTGCATCATGCACTTACTTCCAACGTTGTGAAACATGGAATTATCTAGTTGCTATTTAGTATCTTTTTCAATTGCATTACATCGAGAACTTTAAATCATTAGCAGATGTAGCTGATGGTCATTTAAGAAAGTCAGTGTATGTGTATTTTGTTAAGTCAAGTTTTCTTTTGCTACTTGTTTCTTGGAAAGTGGCTGCTCTTATTTACAGCTTTGGGCGCTAACCAAGTTTTCTTCAAAATGTTTGTATCTTCTTTACAATATCAATGATATGCACAATTACTGCATCAAAATTTTGATGAAGCATCTATGGATTTCTCAGTTACAGTAGCTATCCAGTGAGAAATTTCTTGGATAACTTCAGATACTGTATCTTCTTTACAATGTCGATGATATGCACAATTACTGAATCAAAATTTCTCAGACGCATCTATGGATTTCTCAGATATTGTAGCTAGCATGTGAGAAATTTGTCGGATAAGTTCAGATACTCTTATCTTCTTTACAATATCGATGATTTACACAGTTAATGCATCAAACTTTCTCAGATGCATCTATGGATTTCTCAGATACTGTAGCTATCCTGTGATAAATTTCGGGGATAACTTCATGTGCAATAGGAGAAAAAGTTCTAAGGTTTGCTACTTGAACAAATCAAAGTATCAATATGTCAAGAAAATTTTGGGTTGAGCTCGAACTTATATGAGTACACAACTAGAATGAAAGAGCAAATGAACTGAATCATGACAAATACAACTAACACTAGAATCTGCTATAAACACGCTTGGAACTGTTAGCTGACACAAGTAGCAAGAGAGGGATTCCATCACTCAACTCAACTGGTAGCCCACAAAGGGTTCTGGCCATTGTTAAAAAAAATGATCTCGACCATCCTTCTTCTGCACCTTGCAATTCGCTTCATCATCCATTCCTTGGTAGCAATTTTTCTGGACGAAGGCGATGACTCCTCGATCAGAACTTCTCTTCCTTCTGTCTTGGATGGCGAGTTCTAAGAGCAAAGTACGAATTTTCTGGACGAAGGCGATGACTCCTCGATCAGAACTTCTCTTCCTTCTGTCTTGGATGGCGAGTTCTAAGAGCAAAGTACAAATTTTCTCTTAGATTTTTTGTGCACGAGCACTCTGAATTTCCACATTTTATGCTATATTTTTTGTGCCTCCACCCTCATCTATATAAATAGGATGAGAAACGTCATAGGAATTCCTAAATAGGAAACACATTATCTAAAATAGAAAACATCAATTATGGACGTCCAAATATGGTCAAATCTAATCAAAATTAATGTAAAATTTTAAATTATATCAAATCAAATCTTTTATTATATTTGGACTCCAAATTTTGCTCAAACTAATTCAGACTGGACCCAACAATCTCCATGAATCAACATTATAAGTATTCGAGTGACCTTTGAGTTCCTTCTTAGCCTCATCTACTGCGTCCAAGGTTGTACTTGAGGAAGAGAGTGAACATGTCGAACGTGTCGACAGCAAGGTTGGTCGATATAGCCTCCATTTGGTCATCCCATGAGAGAACTTCCTAATATCTGTGCCACATGGTTAGAATCGAAAATATCGAGTAAGAGGTGCATTACAATAAGTCATTTGAATTGGTAGCATTTAGCTCGGATCAAATTCGACTGAACTCCTCCTCCTCCTTCTTCTTCTTCTTCTTCTTCATGTTCTCACAAGCGGAGAGGGGTTTCCTGAACCCCTGTTTGGAAAATCTTGAGGAAAAAATCACTTTTTTTCCTAGTATAGATAGGAAAAAGTGATCTGGGCATCCTTTGATCCTTCCGAAGATCCCATCTTTCTTGGATTTTCGTTCCAAATTTGTGGAAAGTTGATGTGGGCGGTGCTTTGATTTTTTTGGTTTTGGTTGCGGGGAGGGGTTTGGATATAATATAAAGTTTGAATTTTTGATGGTAGAGTGACAAAAGTTGGTGGCTTTCTTCTAGTTTGGCTTTTTTATCACTTGATTCAATTGATAAAGATTGCGACATTTTGTCAGTTGGTGGTTCATCATCAAACTCACATTTTCTAAACCTTCAGTTATTTTGACTGTTCTGCAGATAATTTATGCTTTAACTTTATGGCTCAGGTTCTGGAATCAGTTTTGAGTTGTTAATTGAGTCTACATTTTAATCATAGCGCTTTATTTCTACTTTGGTTTTCTTGAAGTTTATGTTACATTGTGTTAAAAGTGTAGAACTCAGTTCTAAATTTGTCCTATAAATCTACATAAAGTGATTTCGAAAACATAGAATGACGTTGATAGAGGATACAACGTACCAAATTTGTTTCTTTAACTTTGATGTTTAATCTAGCATAACAGTGCCAGTATATGTTCTTTGTTGGATAAGAAGAAAATTTTATTATTGTTTTTCAACTTTTGTCAGAAATCGTATTGAATCATGTGCTGCACCAGGGACCAAAGCTTGCAAAGAGAAGTTGCGAAAGGATAAACTGAATTACAGACATGTTATGTATAACATCTGTGATATGAGTCATTCACAATGCATTTAATTGCTTCTCTGTGTATATTATATCAGTACTTCATGTTTTTTATATCAGTTAGTGAGTCGCAGTGCTCATAATTTCTATTCTCAGTGCTCACAATCTCAGATACGGAGATTTTAAATTCTCTTCATAATTTTAAATGCTAGTTCCGCCACTAACGAAAAGACTTCCTCTTCTCAGACCCGGACGAGCTCTTGGGCATAAGCATCGAACCGTTATTGTTTTTCGTCTTTTCTTTCTAAGCGAATGTGAGGAAATTTTTGCTTGGACGAGTCCGTTAAGAGTTGTGTCATTATATTGCGTGTCTTTTTTAATCTGAGTTGAGATTTCTTTTTCAACACTCAGAATAAAACTAGCCCTTGGAGACATTGAGCTGTAGAGAGGCTTTATTGATTTTACGACAATATGCACATGCAAACAAATGGTTTTTTCTTTTTTTTTGAATGAAAATTTTTTTTATTATATATCAACATTAACGTAATGTCACGTCCCAGTCCCAAAATACCGCAGGACTAGACACGTGGCAATGGCCAGCAGCACACACCGATGGGCAAATTCAATTTAATGGACCCATCAGGGTGTACTTAAGCTGTAAAATAACAGTAAAGGTCTATACTACTAATCTCATCCACATAAATAAATACGATCAATATGGAATATAAAGCAACATCAATTCTAAATAAAACATATCTCGGGGAACAACCCGATAATAAGTTTGATACATCAGTTCAATAAACAGGAAACAACAGAAATAACTGAGTATAGATAAGCAGATACTCAGGAGAAATCATCGGCAATCACTTCGTCTTTTGGTACTGGTACTGCTCCAATGTCTGCTCCTGTTCCGTACACCTCGGGGTAGATCTCCTCTGCTAAACCTGGGGACATAATACGGATTCCAGGTCCTCAGGGGACATAGCAAGGTACAAGAATAACTCAAGCCAACATAAATGCAGTACAATAATAATTGAATCAATAGGGTAAACTATATAACCAGCTATGTGATATACAAGTTGAGAGCATCACTAGAACTCAGGCTGAGACCACTACAAGCTCGGTAGGGGGGAGGGGGGGGGGGGGAGCTGGTAGCAGTAATATCACTAGTAGAGTGCCTAGCTCTGATGTAGAGTCTAAGGCCTCACAATAATAAATATATATATAAATCAGCCTGTAGTCTGTCTGTCTCTCCCCACCCTATGTAATCACACGTCTCATGTCCATGAAACGCAAGATCATGACCTCTAACTGATGCAGTGAGTCATAATGATAGCTAAGCATATGCAATAAAGTCTATGTCACGAATCTTGTAACCTATACAAAATTACCATGAATATATCAGGAAGATTCTGTCTCATGAACAGTGTCAAGTGTCATATGGTATGACGTACTTGATAATGCAAGCACGAAAATGTATAGTGTCGCAATATAAATCTCTAGGTGATGTTACACAACTTCGCGTACGGCGTTGACACCCGAATCTTGTTCAGACGTTAAGTAATGCCACACGGTCCTGGGTTGAACATTTATATCATATAATTAAATCAAGAGAACATTATGCAGCGAATACTACAAGATTGGCAAGATACACATGCCTGGGATTTGGTTTCCAACTGTTGCTTCAGTATCAGCGGGATCTGCAGGTACTCCTCTGAATGCTGAAATAAATATTACCATCATGTTAAGAAGATATCAAATAACTAGAATTGCTTGTCCAAAAGTCCAATTTGAACACAGAGACAAAAATGACTGTTTCTGGTCAAAGTGGGGTCCACATATGGCCCACTTCGTACCGAAAAATATGCCAGAGACAAAGTTCTCCAAATTTATTAAACTTAGTGTCTACAAGTGCAGAACGGCGATACGAACCAAACGAAATGTCCAGAATTGGATTCCAATGAGCTGATCACAAAATCACCCGTTAAGTAGAGTCGTGGGGCCCACGATACAGAATTTTGTCAACGTTCTCAGAATAGAACCAAATTTGGCTCACAGGCCAGCATATTGCAACGAGTACGATGACACAAGTTTTGTTTCAAAACGACGAGCACACACGAAGTTACAATGAGTTTCAGAACAGGGCCGATAAGGGGCGTTGTCGACAGATACGTGTTGATTTCGGTGTGCACGCACATCCAAATTAACTTCCGTGAAATCCCACACGTCCGTATTGACGGCGCGCACCTTTTGGTGAAGTTCACACACAACCAAGTCACCTCATTTAGCGGGGCACACCCAGTTTCAGAAAAATCATGGTTTTAAAACACCAAATTTTTGGTCATTTTTATCCTCGAATAAATTATAAATTACGGCACGATAAATTAAACTTAAAATAGGATTTTAATCTCTGTTATATGGTCTAAATTACTGTTCAGGTAGATTTTGAAAACAATTAACAGGTTCGTCGCAAAACGGTCGTGAACTGGGATAATTCGGGCCAGTTTTTGAATTTTAGAAATTGGAGGTTTATTTTTTCTGATTTTGCGTCGCAGTTTACGATCGACACAGGACTCGATACCCCGAACGAGTTGTACGGGGTTCGAGAGGGTCACGCAGGGTACGCGTCATAGAAGACAAAACAAAAAACGAGGAGGCGAGGAGAGAAAAACACTCACCTGAACAGGGGTAGGTATTGACTGTGCTTCGCGTATACGCGGGGAGGCGCGACGGTGCTCGGCCGGCCGGCGGCTCTGTGCTCGTCGTGATGGGGTTGCTGTCGGCGGCGGAGATCGTAGTTTGTCATTGGATTCACCGGAGGCTCGGGGCGGAGGCGTCGTCGGTGTTGGCGGTGGCAGGGGAGCTCGACGGTGGCAGGGGATGACAGCGGCGGTTAGGGGCGACCGAGAGTGGCGGAGAGGAGTGGCTGGGGAGTCTAGCTGGGGGTTGACGGGGACAATAGGGGTTCGTCGGAGGCCGCGGCGGAGAAGGGTGGTTGATGGGTGTTCGAGGTGGCGGTGCTGGTGATGATTGGTGAAGACGGGGGTTTAAATAGGGGCACGGCGGCCGTTCCGGGGAGGGGATAGGTCGTCGGGGAAGTGAGCAGACTACGACGGCGGTTGGAGGAGATGAAGAGGCGGCAGAGAAACAACCGGGAGGCGATCGGATGCGGCGGCGATGGAGAGGGGAAGTCGGAGCAGCGAGAAACGGCCGGGGAAGTCGGGTCTTCAGGGGTTTGGGGTTGGGTTACTATAGCAGCGGGTTATCGGGTCGGGTTTGGGTTCGGGTTCGGGTCTGCAGGTACGGATCCGAATCCGCTTGGGTTGGGTCAATTCAGGGTTGGTCCGATTCAGGGTTAAACCGGTTGGTTCAATCCGGTTTATTTTGGGTTCATTCTGGTTTAATTAAAATATTAATTTTTAGGTCTTTAAAAATAGTTCTGGGGTCCAATAAATTCTAAAAAAATTGCAGTATGTTTAATTCTTTATTTTACACCCAAAAATATTATTTTTATATTATTTATTTTTTAAATAAGTCACCAAAATTATTTAATACCAGAAAACACTGATCTTAATTTGTTAAAAATTCCAGAAAAATTTTGAAAATTTATTTTTAAATTTTGAAAAATCTGGCGGTTTACAATCTACCCACTTTAAGATGATTGCGTCCTCACAATCAAAGAAAGTATAGCCGGTTAGAAGAGATGACACGATTGCAAGAAATGTTCGAAGCACGACACAATCAAAGAATCATGACCAAAGAGAAATCGAAGTATAAGGGTTAAGCAAAACACATAGGGAAGGAATAAAATATTTTTCTAGAAAGATGAAAGTTAGGTAATTCAAGAGTGAAGGAAATCTGGATAGAGCAAAAAAACTACATCTTAGAAAAACTAGGTTATCAATTATTAGTAAGTTCAAAACACCAGGTTAAGGCTAAGAAAATAAAATAACAAGCACGTGCTTAAGCAATGCTAGGAATATATAGCTAGGAATAACTTAAATCTTACGCGTATTCGCTACTCTGTGAGTCTGCGCATCCTCCATGGTCATTTTAAAAGCTTGTTCGCGTCCTTGTGGTGGTGCCCTCTGCTACTGCTGGGCCTGCTGAAAGAGTGATGCTTGTGGTGCCAAGGGTGGCCTCGGCTGATATCCTTTCGGTGCTGGTAAGGCTTCTCGGTTAATCATCAGTGTTTCTCCTCGATGCGTTGTGCAATCTTTGGCTAAATGTTGGCTTGATCCGCAAAACAAGCATATTCCTAACTTGCGTCTGCACTCCCTCTCAATATAGCCTATCTTGCCACAGTAGTGACAAGTAAAAAAGAATGAGGCTCTTGGTGCTGCTCTCGGTGGTGGATTTATCTGTTGATGCTTTGCAGACTCCTCTTGTGATGCTCTGGTCGGTGCTGGTAAAAATAGCATTTTCAGGCTGAATTCTCTTCTGATGACGCGCTCCATGCATCGGGTTGCAGCAAGAACGTCCGAGTATGAAGTAGGTGCAACGGATCCGATCAATCTCTTAGCTCAAAGTTTAGTCCGTTGAAGAACTTCTCAGCCTTCTCTTCTTCTGAAGGGACCAAGGTAGGGGCAAAGCGACTCAGACGAATGAACTCTGCGTTGTATTCTTTCACTGTCATACTGTCTTGAGTAAGGCGACTGAACTTGTCCCGAAGTTCTGACCGAGCAATAGCTGGAATGTACATCTCCTGAAAGATTCTAGAGAACTCTTCCCAAGTAACTCGGTTTGGTCCGAGCCGTGTCTCCTCAGATAACCACCAGTGATGTGCATTGCCCATAAACTACATTCTGACGACAGTCATCCAACGTTCCCTCGGAAGCTTAGCTGCTTCTAATTGGTGTTGAGTGTTTGTGAACCACTCATGAACTTCAGTTGGCTCCTCCTTGCCTGAAAATGTACGGGGCTTCAGTTGGCAAAAATTGGTGATAGATCCCGTCGAGGGTTGTCGTGCTGGTAGATTCGTCTGCTCCAGTGCGATCACTATACTGTTTCGCAAATTTTCTGCCTCTTGATGCTAAGCCTCTTGTTAAATCTGATGTTGAGCTTGCATCATTGCATAGATCATTTGAAATATTTGATGTCCGTCCATAGCCTGCCCTTGTGGAAATACGGGTATTGGTGGAGAAGCCTGCCCTTGTGGAAATACGGGCATTGGTGGAGAAAACTGCGGCGGAGGTGGAATGTCATCTCGCCGAAATCTAGAAGCATGCCGATTTGCTTGACTACTTCAGTGAGTGGAGGGATCTTCACTTGATGGCGTCACTCCATCTTCTTCGTAGGTGACTACAACACCTTGCGGTAGTCCTGCAGGAGTCTCGTCTCTTGCTGGTGGATCCATTACTCTGCATCCAAAATAAACTATAAGAGGCGCACAGAGGAATCAAGGCAGGATGCAAGTCAAGAAATTTAAATCCGATATAGAGATCAAGAACGATTCAATCAAGTGGACGAGATCCTATAACTTATCTTATCCTTGTCGCAGGCTTGCTCGATTCCTTAGTTGAAACCGAATAATTTAGTCGTAGACCTGCATGGGCCACCACAAAAACTATGTCACGTCCCAGTCCCAAAATATCGCAGGACTAGACACGTAAAAATGGCCAGCAGCACACACCGATGGGCAAACCCAATTTAATGGACCCATCATGGTGTACTTAAGCTGTAAAATAACAGTAAAGGTCTATGCTACTAATCTCATCCACAGAAATAAATACGATCAATATGGAATATAAAGCAACATCAACTCTAAATAAAATATATCTCGGGGAACAATCCTATAATAAGTTTGATACATCAATTCAATAAATAGGAAACAACAAAAATAACTGAGTATAGATAAGCAGATACTCAGGAGAAATCGTCGACGATCACCTCGTCTTCTGGTACTGGTACTACTCCAATGTCTGCTCCTGTTCCGTACACCTCGGGGTAGATCTCCTCTGCTAAACCTAGGGACATAATCCAGATTCCAGGTCCTCAGGGGACATAGCAAGGTTCAAGAATAACTCAAGCCAACATAAATGCAGTACAATAATAATTGAATCAATTGGGTAAACTATATAACCAGCTATGTGATATGCAAGTTGAGAGCATCACTAGAACTCAGGCTGAGACCACTACAAGCTCGGTATCGCGGAGCCGGTAGCAGTAATATCACTAGTAGAGTGCCTAGCTCTGATGTAGAGTCTAAGGCCTCACAATAATAAATATATATATAAATCAGCCTGTAGCCTGTGTGTCTCTCCCCACCCAATGTAATCACACGTCTCATGTCCATGACATACAAGATCATGACCTCTAACTGATGCAGTGAGTCATAATGATAGCTAAGCATATGCAATAAAGTCTATGTCACGAATCATGTAACCTATAAAGAATCACCATGAATATCTCAGGAAGATTCTGTCTCATGAACAGTGTCAAGTGTCCTATGGTATGACGTACTTGATAATGCAAGTACGAAAATGTATAGTGTCGCGATATAAATTTTTAGGTGACGTTACACAACTCCGCATACAACATTGACACTCGAATCTTGTTCGAACGTTAAGTAATGTCACACGGTCCTGTGTTGAACATTTATATTATATAATTAAAATAAGAGAACATTATGCAGCAAGTACTGCAAGATTGGCAATGTACACTTGCCTGGGATTTGGTTTTCAACTGTTGCTTCAGTATCAGCGGGATCTGCAGGTACTCCTTCGAATGCTGAAATAAATATTACCATCATGTTCAGAAGATATCAAATAGCTATAATTATCTGTCCATAAGTCCAATTTGAATACAGGAGCAAAAATGACAGTTTCTGGTCAAAGCGGAGTCTATATGTGGCCCACTTCGCACCAAAAAATGTGCCAGAGACAAAGTTCTCCAAATTCATCAAATTAGTGTCTACAAGTCCAAAACGACAATATGAACCCAACGGAATATCCAGAACTGGATTTCGATGAGCCGATCAGAAAATCATTCGTTAAGTGGAGCCGTGGGACCCACGATATGAAATTTTGTCAATGTTCTCAGAATTGAACCAAACTTGGGTCACAGAACCAGCGTATTGCTACGAGTCCGATGGTGCAAGTTCCGTTTCGAAACGACGAGCACACACGAAGTTACAACTAGTTTCAGAACATGATCGATACGGGGCGTTGTCGACGGATACGCGTTGATTTCAGTGTGTACGCACATCCAAATCAACTTCCACGAAATCTCATACGTCCGTATTGACGGTACGCACCTTTCGGTGAAGTTCGCACACGACCAAGTTGTCTCGTTTAGCGGAGCGCACCCAGTTTCGAGAAAATCAGGGTTTTAAAAGACCAAGTTTTTGGTCATTTTTACCCTCGAATAAATTATAAATTACAGCACGATAAATTAAACTAAAAACATGATTTTAATCTCGGTTATATGGTCTAAATTACTGTTCAGGTAGATTTTTAAAATAATTAACAGGTTGGTCGCAAAACTGTCCTGAACTGGGTGATTCGGGCCAGTTTCTGAATTCAGAAATTGGAGATTTATTTTTCCTGATTTTGCGTCGCAGTTTGCGACCGACACAGGATGCAATATCCTGAACGTGTTGCACGGAGTTCGAGAGTGTCACGCAGGGTACGCGTCATAGCAGACAGAACGAAAAACGAGGAGGCGAGGAGAGAAAAATACTTACCTGAACATGGGTAGGTATCGACTGTGCTTGCTTATACGCGGGGAGGCGCGACGGTGCTCGGCCGGCCGGCGGCGCTGTGCTCGTCCTGGTGGGGTTGCTGACGGCGACGGAGGTCGTGGATTGTCGCTGGAGTCACCGGAGGCTTGGGGCGAAGGCGTCGTCGGTGTTGGCGGTAGCAGGGGAGCTCGGCGGTGGCAGGAGATGACAGCGGCGGTTAGGGGCGGCCAAGAGTGGCGGAGAGGAGTGGCTGGGGAGTCGAGCATGGGGTTGACGGGGACAGTGGGGGTTCGTCGGAGGCCGCTGCGGAGAAGGGTGGCTGATGGGTGTTCGAGGTGGCGGTGCTGGTGATGATTGGTGAAGACGGGGGGTTTAAATAGGGGCATGACGGCCGTTCCGGGGAGGGGATACATTATCGAGGAAGTGAGCAGATGGCGACGTCGGTTGGAGGAGATAAAAAGGCGGCGGAGAAACAGCCGGAAGGCGATCGGACGGGGCGGCGGCGGAGAGGGGAAGTCGGAGCGGCGAAAAACGGCCGGGGAAGTCGGGTCGTCAGGGGGTTGGGGTTGGGTTACTATAGCAGCGGGTTATCGGTTCGGGTTCGGGTTCGGGTCTGCGGGTACGGATCCGAATCTGCTGGGGTTGGGTCGGTTCAGGGTTCGTCCGGTTCAGGGTTAAACCGGTTGGTTCAATCCGATTTATTTTAGATTCATTCTGGTTTAATTAAAATATTAATTTTTAGGTCTTTAAAAATAGTTCTGGGGTCCAATAAATTTCAGAAAAATTGCAGTATGTTTAATTCTTTATTTTACACCAAAAAATATTATTTTTATATTATTTTAATATTTAAATAAATCACAAAATTATTTAATACCATAAAACATTGATCTTAATTTGTTAAAAATTCCAAAATAATTTTAAAATTTTATTTTAAAATTTTAAAAAAATCTGAGAGTTTACACGTAATCCTAGACCATGTGTTAATAGAGAATCAATGTATATTTATCTGCAAAATTATATTATTAAACATTAGTGGAAAAGTTTACGTACACCTGCACATTGCCAATTCCCTATAATAATAATAATAATAATAATAATTTATGTTCGGTAATACAAACTTGGAATTCCATTTACAACTTTCAATAGCGCCACGGTTTCGCTATTACACATCTTACAAATATGGCCACATCTTACAAATATGGCCACGTAACAACATTTTTGGATTTTTTTTTTTTTTTTGAATTTTTGTTGTAGTCCAAATTTACAACAATGTTTATAAAATAAATATTCTTCAAATAAAATTTTAGGATTCGATATTAGAATTTGGATTTCGAAATCACTGTTCACTAGTCTACGTGAACAGTGATTTCGAAACATAAAATCTAACGTCGAAAACTTTGAAAATTCAAATCATAATTTCAACTATTATGTGAGATCCTATTACTAAATAACCTAAAAATTTATATCCTTAAATACTTAATAACTCACAGCTTAGACCATTCTTAATCTATATTTTCTTGTTCTCCTCTCACACAATTGTTACACAATTGTTCTCTCCCTCTCACACAATTGTTATCGTTTCGCCACTCATGTTAAAATAGTAATTTTTTGCTATTATTATTATTTAAAAAGAAGCAATTATATGAAAGATCCCAAGTAGACCCCTACCACCTTGGCAAATAGAAGGGCTATCAATCTTGTCTACGAAAAAATTCTCAAAAATTCATACGCTATATGTATAAATTTTGTTTCACTTCCTAGTAATCAATAAGAAATTAGAGAAAACTAAAATTTATATATTTAAATCAATTGGATTAGTTGGTTCTTCGAACTGTGAAAGATTGAGAAATTGAAGAATTTCAATTTCAAATCACCCAATTTTGCAAGCAAGAGAGAACTTTCATTACCAACAACGATTACATTAACGAAGCTGCTAGAGGGTAACTTTCAATTATAGGATTAGGAATAAAGCATGACTAAGACTAGAGTAGTATTGGTATCTTTAGAGATTTTATTCAGTATTTTAAAAATCAGATCGGACCGATCGGTTCAACCGATTAACATGTGAACCGGTCACTTTTTCGGTCCGATTCAATATTGATCCACTAGTTTTTCAAAATTTTACTATAAATGAATATTTTTGTAAAATTTTAGTTTGCATAAATAAGAGATTAAACTTGGACCACTTAGATTAATCCAGTGGTTGAACTACTGGTTAAATCAACTAGTTGAACCAGTTTGACCCGACCAGTGACTTGGCCGGGTCGATCGAAGGTCTGGGTTTTAAAACAATGGTTTTATTGGTCATTTGAGATTTTGGGTAAAAAAATTGGTCTTCAAGAGAAATTATGTTATACTGTGATTTTGTGATTTTCTAGAGCTGACTTCTTGGAAATAGAGAATTTAATTAGTGAAATGTGAAGAAATTTTTTTTTTTTCCCAGTAATTTTTTGGTTTCCATAAATGCTATTGTTGGGAAGCTATGTTTTTTTTCCCATAAGCAGTAACCCTTGACTGCAATGAATGCAAGACTGAGTTCAGCATGTTTAAGCTCGTGTTTGTGGCCCTAATTAAGTTACCCGGCTGAACTCAATTCTATTTGATTTTCAGCTCAAAACTAACTATTTGTTCCAAACTCTAGATTAAAATTACCTTGAGCACAGAACTATGGATACTATGGATTTTAGTGTGGTATCTTTCGGATTTGAGGAAGGTATTCCACTACAAAAATATACTATTTTAGCGAAGAAATTATTCGTCGCTAAAATGTATCTTTCCGTCGCTATTTGCATTTAGCGACTGATCAGCGACAAAAATGTTCAGTCAGAATAATTAGCGTCGCTACGAAAATTCTGTCGCTAAACCGTCGGTTTATCAACGGATTAGCGACGGAATGAGCGACATAAAACTAGCGACGGATCAGTGACATATAAATTTCGTTGCTAAACTTTTTGACTACTTACCGAAGAATTAGCGACTGATTATGTGAGCCAAAATTTGCCAAATTTTTTAGAAAGTTTTGTACATTCAGGACTCATAGAGTTCGTCGCTAATCCGTGGCTAAGTCGTCACTCTCAGTGACGGATTAGCGACGGACTCTGATACATATTTGGCATATTAATGTGTATCAGACGTTTCAGCGATGAAATAGTCCGTCGCTAGGTAGTCGCTGGCCTGAGATTTTTCGTCAAAATTCGTAGCTGACCTGAGATTTTTCAGATTTTTCGTCACTATTACGTCGTCAGTCCTAAGGTAATATTTTTCCCAGAAATTAATTTTTGTTGAGTATATACCTGTTTTACATTCACCAATTTTCACACAAGTAAATTCCACACAAACTAATAAAACTCACACAAACATGTATCAATGTTATATATACAATGAAATAATAAAGTAGAGTAATCCAAACTTGTACCAATAACTGTTATACAATCCCACAAAGTCAAATAAATACAATCAAGTCAAAATAATACAACCAACTAAAAAAAATTCACAAACTCAAAAAATCCATCAAGTCTACGGTGGAGGCGGAGTTGGCGGCGACTGTAGGCTAGTGATGTACTGCGCCACAACCATAGCGATGATATCTTATGGATCATCAGGACCAACGACAGACGGAGCAGTGGCAGGAGCCCTCGAAGGAGCTGGATGACCCATCAATGTCGTCGGAGGAGCTGGAGCTGTCAGAGTAGCTGGAAAGCCCAACGTAGTAGTAGTCGGAGGAGCCGTCGTAGTTGTCATGTCCCAATCTCCCGCAAGCTCAATCGTCCCCGCTGAACGTGAATTACCACGTTGCAGCGCTCACGCAGGACAATCATTCTCATCAGGACATGATATCGTACAAGCCTAGAGTTGCGCTCGCACAAGACGATATTGTCAAACATCAAAGTTATCATCAAAATGACTAAGTTGCAACAAAAGTCAAGTATTGTGTACCAAGCACACATCAGAGTATACGCAGCGAAACTCTTGATAGGGTCCAAATGAAATAGCCGCAAAGGAGAATGCCACAAAGGCGATACAATACTCTTGCTCTTTTTCTTGCCCACAAAGGTACTTACACAAAGGTACTTACCGTTCATACATCATGTCCCGTATATCCAAGCAGTGCTACTACACCTGCGTACTAGAAATAATGCACACAAATGTGGGTCAGTACACAGTCGTACTGGTGAGCGGGATAACCCACTCGTCTAAACCGACACTAAGTTGATAGTGAATACAAACAGTTATATGGTGATCTTTCTACATGAATCCTAGATTCTTTTTATGGCAAATGTATAACATTTTAAGAAAAACTGTAAAGCAGGTTAAACATGCAAATATTCAACTCAAGTCTATAAACAAGCAGATATAGCCAACTTGAAGAAAACTAGCATGCAAACCGTTCTACTGAAACCCAAGCAACACGTGAACCTATCGAACCAAAATTCGAGCCTCAATATCTATCCTCAAATCAAGCCACAATCTAAGCCTTATTAATCCAATCATTGATATGCACACTCTTGCCGAGGTAAGGTGGCCACCGCCTACGCGAAAAGCACAGAACAAACCCAAGCAAAGCAAGCCAACTCTTATCTATATGAAGTCACTGGCCAAGCCATAGAAGACTGATTAACTGCAGTTCTACCCAATCTAGACTAGGTAGATAGCCCGCCTGGTCGTATCGAACTGTCGGCACCGCGCCCAAGGTACGTTACCATTGTCTCCTCCATGGCCAAACAGTTCCGGTGCCCTGGAGCCTATCCCATTCGAGAAAACCAAATTTTGTGCGCAACAGGTTGTTCGTGACCGATGCAAATACCAAGTAGGTATGACGAGAGAATCGAGCATTCTCGCCCCACTAAACGATACTCGCCTCAATCCAACCAACTATCCAAAATAATTCTCTAACTTATATCCTAAGGCACCATCTCAAGTTATCCCCATAGGCACTATGCCGCTTCGACACAATGCTCCAATTGGTGCAACACCCCTCACTCCGAAAGATCAGTGGCACAATGCCATAACAGTGGCATAATGCCCTCACCAATGCAGTGTCAGGTTTTGAACCATAACTGCATGCTTTGCATGACAAAGCTCCCAACTGATACTCATGCACGGATGCACGCTCGCTTGTCCGCCTAAATTGCCTCGATGTTCCAACCAAGATGATCTAATCAAGCTCCATCTTCCTACTCAAGCACCAACTGCCAAACGCAAAACCAACTCATGCCACAAATTATATCCAACCAAACAACGCATACTCTATCCACGCCACAAAGAAGTAATTTCCAAGTTTCAGTCCAAGTTTTTAGGCCATTACATATGTTCCATATTATTAGGCTTAAAGGAGTAGAGGAGAAGGGACAGAGCCCACTCACCAAGTCTAATTCTGTTAAGCACCCTGCCTTACCGATACGGCCGATCCTTTGAACTCGTGGTCCAATGCAAAGCACAATCTACTCAATTGGTATGATCGTGCTAGCAGGCCGTGCTCTCCAAATTATTCGACCGATCGGATTAAGGAAGACGACATTATCGCTCCAATCATGCTATCCCAATACTGCTCTGAACGAACATCTAATTTCATCGAACTCTACTAGCGATCTGCACATGAAACCAACTCAATCAATACTTGTTCCCAAATCTAACAAATCAAAATATAACCAGCTATTACCTCATTTAATCCGACTCAGCGTAATATACCGTACGGCTACGGGGCATTACAGTAGTAGCCTTCAGAGGAGCAAGTGATGCAGCATCAAGAGTGTCTATCAACTGTCGGACTAGCCCATGTAGCTCATGCACAGTCGTCGTGAGCTGCTCCAGAGATATCACACAAGAAGGAACGTCGGAGATAGTCAATGATGGAGCTAGAGTAGCCATCAGAAGAGCTCTGAAAAGAATCGACGGCTGGGATGCCAACGATCTCCTATCGTACACGCTGCCGCCTTTTCCTTTTTCGACAGGTTGTACCCACAAATCGTTTCTCTCAGTCGGCGTACTTCTCTTAGCGTCTCCCTCTACGTCTCATACGTCTCCTATATTTATTTATATAAATAGGTTTAGAGTTTAGAATTTTAGAATTATATGTGCTATATTTGATTTTGGTTTGAGTATCATATTTGATACTAGATATCATAATATATGTATATAATTTGAGTTATATTTGCTATATTTGATTTTCATAATATCTTAAAATAGGATATTAACGAAGGTTCAAAGTATCAAAATCGGTATCTGTAAACCCCTTCACCCAAAATAGGTATTTTATGTATATTTTATAATTATTATATTTATTTTAGATTATTTTTATTCTAATTAAAGTTCAATTATTTTATTAGGATATTTTACTGTAGTTTGGATATTAGTGATATAGGACGAACCCAACATCGATCTCGCCCTTCGTAGGAAGTAGACTACACTAGAGACACTACTTGTAGGATCTTTCCGTGACTCAAAATTTAATTATTTGGTATTAGTATGGCACTAGTGTAACAACCATAGTTACTCGTATTTAATATTTAGATATTTTTGTAGGAATAAATTATTTATGGTTATTTTTCTATCCCATCTTCCTACATTTAGCATTCCATAATTTTTCATGCCATTTTGGGCAATTCCGCCTTTTTGTGAGACTTGCATATTATTTACCATTATCATTATCCCCTTTGAATTCCAATCAATCTTCAATATTTTTAATGTTGGATAAGACTGACCAACTAGGAAACAATCAATCATAATCCTACCCATGACCAAAACTCCTATAATTTTATTTTGTATTTTAAGTATTTTATTTATTTATTTATTTAAATATTGAATCTCCTTAGAGTATTTTCATAGTTAATTAGAAAATAGGCTTCTTATTTTAATTTAATTAAATAAATAAAATAATTTTTTAAAATTATTTTCCTAAAACTAATTTTTAAATTATTTATCTCTTGTTAAAATAGTATAAAATTCCTAGAAGTTATTTTGGATACAAATATGTTTTTAAAATTTGTTTCATATAATTTTATCATAGGTATATAATATAAATATATATATATATATATATATATATATATATAGAGTTTTTTTTACATAAGAAAAGATAAGAAAGAAAAAAAATCCAAATCATATCTATTCATATACTAACCAACTATACTAATCCTAAACCCCATTCCTAAATTTCTTACCCGTACCCACGGAACCCCCCCTGGGCCGTGCGAGTAAACCCCCAACCACTATATATATATATATATATATATATATATATATATATATATATATATATATATATATATATATATATATATATATATCGTATCCCTAAGCCAAATTCTTTTCCTCCTCTCTTGCGATGCACCCACGGCCACCTGACCGCCACCCGCCGCCGCACCGAACCGCCACTGGCCGATCCGCACCCCTACGTGGGCTGAACACAGTCAGCCCATCGACCCACTTCTAGGTAATATATCTCCCTCTCCTTCCGTGATTTTCTCGAACGGTTTGTCCGTACACACTCACAACATAAACCCCTAGGAATCCCTTCAAGCGGGACAAATTTTTGTCCCCCAGTTCGATCAAAAAATCGATCGAAAGTTGGCCGAAAAACTGTTCAAGAACAGTCCATGAATTCAGTCCAAGAACACGTATTCACGTCCAATTTTTCACCAACCTGTTTAATATTTTTAAAATATAATTGAAAAAATTTCTTCAATATATAACTAAAAAAATTTACTGTTCTTTTAGTTTTTAGTAGTTTGCTTTATTGGTAAAATTATTCGGCCTCCAAAATGACCAAAAACTTACCTAAAATTTTGTAATACGGAGTGCGCTTTGCCAAACGGAACCACCACACCATATACCAATTGCACCAAAAGTAGCGTATGGTGTAATCAGATGTGTGAGATTTATGGAAGTTGATTCGGACGTGTGTGCGTGTCGGAATCAATCCATATCCGTAAAAATATTTCGTATTACGACTTTTGTAAACAACCATCCTACTTTGTGTGCGCTCATCGTATTGCAACAAAACTTGCACAATTGGATTCGTGGTATTACGCTGGTCCCGTGACCTAAGGCTCACGCTATTCTGAGACAGTTAACCGAACCGCCTTTTCGTGGGCCCATGGTTTGACTTGACGAGCAATTTTGTGATTGGCTCACCGAAATCAAAAATTGGACATACTGTTGAGTTTGTATCATCATTTAAAATTTTTTGACCTATAATTTTTTTTATTTAGAGACCTTTACCTCTGACATATATTTCGGTGCAAAGTGGCCCACATGTGGACCCCACTTTGGCCCAAAATTATCGTTTTAGCCCCTGTATTCAAATTGAACTTATGGGTAGTCAATCCTAGCTATTTTTTATGTTCTGGAAATGTTGGTTATGTCTGTTTCAGTATCCAGAGACATTTGTGCTGCTCTTACATTTTCTAGTTCGATATACTTTGTTGTCTTGCATCGTTTCAACACCAAATAACTGCCAGACAAGTATACCTTGCCATAGTACTGTTTAGTTACATTCCTTTATTGAATATTCATTTTTTGTTATTTTTTCTAATTATTTTGCTATATAGAACTGCACATCGAAGAATGACTTGGGTGCAACGACGGTTGCGTCATCTTTTGCCCTTTTATTTTTATTATGCATATTGACCTAGAATTAAGAGACCAGCCCATGATTGTGAGATATCTTTATATCTTCTTTGACATAGACACATTTTTTACACGAGTTGTGAGTCTCATATAGAACATAGGCCTGCATATTGAGTGGTCAGCAATACGTACGGGACATGCGTTAGGGAATAACTGATAATATAATTGCATGCTAGAAGACTTAGCAGTTATTCAGAGGTATCATTGTGTGGTAGAGATGACATGTATAGTAGCATGGGGTAGGGAGGGCAATTATTAGCGTAGGGGCTCTTATTGTCATTTACTTTTTCTCTAGTTGGCTATGAATGTGTGTCGAGCATTTATTTACTTTTTCCCTAGATGGCCACTAGTGACTCGGTTGAGCACTAGGTGAGTCGAGCACCTGTATAAGTCGAGATCTCCTCATTAGGTTGTTGTCCTCAAAGTGCATTTCACATAGAACGGTCAGGCGACAATGTTGGATGTTTACTTTCAGTATATTATGGCATATTATTTTTTATATCTTGTTACGCCCCTTTGAGGACCTGGTCCACTTCCAGGTATAGACGATTAGAAGTATTCGCAGGAGTACGGACTAGTACCTGACGATTCATTCTCTATCGAGGAGGTCTTACCTTTTGAGTACCCGTGATTACTTTATTGCTGATGGATCCTTAGCTGTTGTTTCTTTATTTTGACATTTATCTTATATTGGGATTTTGATCTCCTCTATTATTTTAGTTTTGATATAGTCATTGGTAGTGGATTTGTCTCCACCCGACTATCAATCTTTTGATACTTCATTACTTAAGACTTTTAGTTATTTATTTTGATGTTCCTTTATTTGTGTCTGTGGATGAGATATAAATGCATGTGACTTGTGTTGACAATATCTTTACCACTTGTGAATAATTATCCATATTACAATGTACGCGTGTATTATGGTTTTCATATATTGGAGTTGCCATATACATACGACTGATATGATTACGTATCCTAGTCCCTACGTATTTTGGGACTAGGTCTTGATATATTTTTGTGGTGGCCCATGCAGGTCGATAGCATATTGTCTCGGTTAAGTTACTGTATCGAGCAAGCCTGCGTATAGGATTAGAGTAAAGGATCTCATCCACTTATTTAAATCACCTCTCTTGATTTTGTTTTGAATTCTCATTTGACTGCTTGAATTGCATCATGCTTGATCCTTTCATAATGTAAATCTTATCTTCTCTTTCGTGCTTGATAGAGGTTAGGCATGTGACTTATACTCTGTGTATGTGCCCATAGGTTAATTATACTATTAGTTGAACTCATGTAAGTTGGGTAACATGTCTCACAATCTAGCATCCATAGTCTTTATGACCCCTTTAGGAAGTATGATTGAATGACATTGTATATATGCTAGTGTAAGAAGAAAGGATATCTAGACCGTAGAGTTTTATAGGTCTATACCCCATTTGATTGACCAGAGACTTAGACAAGAAGCTAGAATGGCAACTACAGAGGCATGACCATCGGACAAGTCTTAGATTCTTTGAAAAACTTGAACTATTGTACTTTCATTCATCATAATCTCACGTACTCTTATTTTTGGACTATCTTGACTTATGCTGCTAATATAGCCTAGTTTTGCAAGCTTATTCTTTCATCGAGCTTATTCATGGCATGTGTTATTGGGGACGCCCACTAATACATTGTCTAAATCAGAATCAGTGTATTATGGTCTGTACAACCTTAATTCACTTGGTTCACTCTTCGCATGACTCCTTATGTAGATTGAGATATAGTTGACTTAGCTTGTTAGACGAATATACTTGTCCTTTAGACAAGTCAGAACATATCGTATCAGGTACATAACTATACTGATATGAGCATGCGAATAGGAATTTACCAAATATGATCTCGTCCGTAACTGCCCTGACAACTCCCATTTGAATTCTTTAATAGCCTCTGAACCCCGTAGTTGTATTCTATCACCTTCTCCTTGAACTCTTTATTGTTGTTTTGTGTCTTCCCTTATTTCAGAAAGACAATCACTCGTGCTTGACCTTTCTCTACCATTTTGCCTTCACTTTTTTTGGAACCATGTCTTATTTTTAATTTCGAGGACGGAATTCTTGTAAGTTGGGTAGATTGTAAACCTCTCAGCCAAAAATAGATATTTTGTGTGTATTTTATAACTATTATATTTATTTTAGATTATGTTTATTCCAATTAAAGTTTAATTATTTTATTAAGATACTTCACCGTAGTTTGAACATTAGTGGTATAGGACGACCCCAACATCGATATCGTCTTTCGTAGGAAGTAACCTACACTGGGGACACTACTTGGAGGATCTTTCCATGACTCAAAATTTAATCATTTGGTATTAGTATGGCAATAGTGTAACAACCGTAGTTACTCGTGTTTAAAATTTAGATATTTTTGTAGGAATAAATTATTTATGGTTATTTTTCCATCCCAACTTCCTATATTTAGCATCCCATAATTCTCCATACCATTTTGGACAATTTTTCCCTTTTGTGAGACTTGCATATTATTTACTATTATCATTATCCCCTTGGAATCCCAATCAAATCACTAATATTATTATTGTTGGATAAGTCTAACCTAGGAAACTACCAATCATAATCCTACCCATGACCAAAACCCCCTAATTTTATTTTATATTTTAATTATTTTATTTATTTATTTATTTAAATATGGAATCTCCTTAGAGTATTTTCATAGTTAACTAGAAAATAGGCTTCTTGTTTTAATTTAATTAAATAAATAAAATACTTATTTGAAATTATTTTCCCAAAACTAATTTTTACCATTATTTATCTCTTTTTAAATGGTATAAAATTCCTAGAAGTTATTTTGGGTACAAATATATTTTTAAAATTTATTTTATATAGTTATATATATATATATATATATATATATATAGTTTTTTTAGATAAGGAAAGATATGAAAGAAAAGAATTCAAATCATATCTATTCTTATACTAACAAACTATACAATTCCTAAACCCCTTTCCTAAATTTTTTACCTGCTCCCCAGACCCGTGGAACCCCCCTGGGGCGCGCGTAAACCCCCAACCACTATATATATATATATATATATATATATATATATATATATATATATATATATATATCCAAAGCCAAATTCTCTTCCTTCTCTCCTACGACGCACCCACGGCCACCTGATCGCCGATTCGCCGTCGCACGGAACCGTCGTCGCCCGATCCGTACCCCTACGGGCGCTGAAAACAGTCATCCCATCGACCCCACTGTTAGGTAATATATCTCCCTCTCCTTTTGTCCTTTTATCAAACGGTTTGTCTGTACACACTAACAACATAACTCCCTAGGAATCCCTTCAAGCGGGATAAATTTTTGTGCCCTGGTTTGATCGAAAAATCGACCGAAAGTTTGCCGAAAAACTGTTCAAGAATAATTCAAAAATTCAGTCCAAGAACCCATGTTCATGTCCAATTTTCCACCAACCTGTTTAATATTTTTAAAATATAATTAAAATAATTTTTTTACAATATAACCAAGATTTTTATTGTTCTTTTAGTTTTTAGTAGTTTGCTTTATTGGTAAAATTATTCGGTCTCCAAAACGACCAAAAACTTTATATTTTAGAACTAAAATATTTTGATACGGAGTGTGCCACGCCAAACGGGACCACCATACCATATATCAATTATACCAAAAGGAGCGTATGCTATAAATGGACGTGTGGACTTTCGCGAAAGTTGATTCGGATGTGTGTGCCGGAATCAATCTGTATCCGTAAAAAAATTTAGTATTGCGACTTTTACAAACAACCACTATACTTTGTGTGCACTCATCGGATCGCCACAAAACTTGCACTATTGGATTCGTAATATTACGCTGGTCCTTTGACCAAAGTTTTACACGATTTCAAGAAAGTTGTCCGAACCGTCTTTTTGCGGGCCCCACGGTTTGACTTTATGATCGATTTTGTGATCGGCTCACTGGAATCTAAAATTGGACATACCGTTGATTTCGTATCATCATTTATAATTTGGTTGTCCTACAATTTATCCTATTTAGAGACCTTTACCACTAGCACGCATTTTGGTACAAAGAATACAAAGTAGCCCACATCTGGATCCCGCGTTGGCCCGGAATCACCGTTTTAGTCCCTGTGTTCAAATTGGACTTATGAGTAGTCAATACTAGCTATTTCTTATATTTTGGAAATGTTAGTGATGTCTGTTTCAGCTTCCGAAGATGTTTGCGTTGCTCGTACATTTTTTTGGTTTGTTGTACTTTGTTATCTTGCGTCATTTTCGCACCAAATGACTGCCAGATAAGAATACCTTGCCATAGTACCATTTAGTTACATTACTTTATTGTATATTTATTTTTTGTTATTTATTTCTAATTATATTTCTATATAAAATTGTGCATCCAAGAATGACTTGGGTGCAACGACGGTTGCGTCTTCTTTTGCTCTTTTATTTTTATTATACATATTGACCTAGAATTAAAAGACCATCCCATCATTGTGAGGTATCTTTATCTCCTTTGACCTGGACATATTTCTTACACGAGTTGTGTGTCTCATATAGATCACGGGCCTACGTATTGAGTGGTCAGCGGTACGTATATGACATGCATTAGGGAATAACTGATAATATAATTGCATGCTAGAAGACTTAGTAGTTATTTAGAGGTATTATCGTGTGGTGGAGACAACATATATAGTAGCATAGGGTGGGGAGGACAGCTGTTAGCGTAGGGGCTCTCATTGTCATTTACTTTTTCTCTAGTTGGCCACGGATGTGTGTCGAGCATTTATTTACTTTTTTTCTAGATGGCACTAGGTAGAGCACTTGGTGTGTCGAGAACTTGTGTAAGTCGAGATCTCCTCATTAGGATGTTGTCCTCAAAGTACATTTTACATAGAACGGTTAGGTGACCATGTTGGATATTTACTTTTAGTATATTATTGTATGATGTTTTTGTATCTTATTACGTCCCTCTGAGAATCTTATCAATTTCCAAGTTTAGACGATCAGGAGTATCCGCAGGTGTTGTCACTACCACATCCTAAAAATAGGGGTATTTTTGACTTTTTATTTATTATAAGTGTTGTGTGAATTTATTTTAATTAATTGTATAATATGTGTATTTATATATATATATATATATATATATATATATATATATATATATATATATATATATATATATAATATAATGTTCTTAATGCATGAGCTAGTAGACTAGACCTAGAAGTCCACTAGATGAACCCCTGACCAAAATATAGGATTGTGGATCTAATTTGTATTATTTCAGGATTAATTATTTAGGGTTACAATTAATTAACGTGATTTTATTTAATTGTTATGCTTTGCCGTTGCTTCGATATTTGGAGCGCTACACTAGCTTTTGCCTTCCAATAAATTTTACACCCTTATCCTAGACGTGCCAGTCTTCCATTCTGATCTGTGTGTAACTCATAAATATGCCCTCTTGTGCTTTATTTTAGTCGCACAATATTCACCGCAGACATTATTTTTAAATTCTAATAAATTTGACTTTGTATCCTCGTGCATTCCAATCAAAATTGGAGACACAATCTTGATCCATTTTATGCAACCCAAATTATGATAATATTCTATTCTGAGTCTTCTACGTCCATGACACTTGTGTCCCACCTAATTTTAATCCTATGTACTTCCAATTAATTTTAGAACACCTATTACATTAATTTTAATAAATTGATATAAGGACCCAACTTGACCCAAAACTCGACCCAAGACCAAACCAAACCCCCATTCACACCCTCAAGCTCCATCCTAAACACCAAACATCATTTTTATCCACAATATCACACCAAATATGGTGTTTCCCCTCATTAAATCATAAAAACCCACTTTTGTGCAATTTTTTAATTGTTGGGGACTTAATTACAAAAATATAATAATGTGTCACCATCCTATTGGTCAATACCTATGAAAAAAATTAACCCTCCTTCCTTTGACCGGTTCAATCCTCTTTCTCTCTCCTCTTTTTGGTTGTACACCATCCTTCATGAGCAATCTAGGCCATCCATTTTAAATGGAGCCATCCTCACCACACAACACCCTCTACATTATATATATATATATATATATATCCTCAACCTCTTTTCCCAAAGCAACCCCATCCCAAGGCTTAGCCGGCCCTAATCCCGTCACCATCAACCTCTTTCCTCTCCTACATGCAAACTCCTCCATTATTTCTATCATCACCTATATCAAAAAATATCTTAAACCTAACACTATTTACCATTCACTCACCCTAAACCCTAAACCAACCCTACAGCAGCCTTCCTCCGGCCACCCTCCCGCCGGAGTCGACGGAGCCGACCGACAACTGCAACCCACTGCTGCCATCTCTCCCCTGCCCTCTCCATCTTAGGCCACTCCTCCACTTCTCCCCGACCTCAGCTCCACTATTAACACCACCACCATTAAAGCCTCGACTTTCCCCTCGACTGAACGCTCGACCACCCAACCACCCTCCAAAGTAGCCCTGCTAGCCTACACCGTCAGTCCTCCCCGTCCTCGTCACCACAACATCGCCAAGCCCCTCCACTCCGATAGCCTCGGCATCATCATCATCACCAATCATCATAACCATTATCATCATCATCATAACCATCATTATCACCCTCATCGTCATCGTCGGCATCGTCGTCATCATCGTCATCGTCGTTATCACCATCATTGTCGTCATCACCATCGCCATCGTCGTCATCATCATCGTTATCATTGTCGTTATCATCATCGTCACCATCGTCATCGTCAATCCTGTGCATGCCCGCCAAGGTTCGTACTTGTCTCCCTCCTTCGTGATTTCATGTACGTATGTGTGAAATGTTTGGATTTAATGTATTCATCATATGTTGATCTCTTGAGACTCGTGTCGGTGAACCTAGTGGTTCGCATATGCATACGTACGCGTATGCGCATATTATTTAATAAGGTATATATATACATATTTAGTATGTGTACATCATTCAATATGAAATATATATATTTAGTATGTATATATTATTCAATTTGATATATTTATATATGTATATTTAGTAAATATATATATATATTGTGTAGGTAATTAAATAATAATACCCGTTATGACTATATATGTATTTATGCGGTGTGGCTATAAATGTTAGTAGTAGGTATCTCGTATCTATATTCGACTGTACATATATGCCGTATGCCCTAGTGTTAATTACGGATATCCCGTATTGACCATGTGACCCTGAGACTTGTGATCTGTCTGCCTTGTGTACACTGATATACTGGCAAGACATGTGTAGTTGACTATCTAATTTTGTACAGCAATCATAGACGTGATACCCGTGCTGCTATAGACACACACTAACCCTGTTAGTTGACCAGTATCGCCCTAGCGTACTCTCTGAGTTTAGTGTGATTATGGTTGTGTATGTGCTAGTGTAATGGCTAATGTTATATTGTATTATATTATATGTATATAGGACCATTGGATCGTCCTACAAGACTTCAAGAGCAGGATATTGGTATTGCCAGCTAAGGACCCCAGGCGAGTACATTCTCTGATAATTTCTTGTTTATGATATCCTCTATGTTCATTGTATTTAGTGTATATATCCATATTTATCAACACGATAGTTACACGAATTGGTATATCCGGATCTCGTCATGAGATATTATTCCTTGTTCATGGTGTATCTTGTACAAGTCTTGTTTCATTGTTTATCTTGTACATGTACAGACCCGGATTCTCGGGAAGAGCCGCTATCTTCTTGGGAAATCCAGTGCCATAGCGTACCATGGTTGGATATACTATACCAGTCAAGGGTGGGGAGTATTTTAGTGTAGATATGTGATCATACTCTTTATGTATAAGTCTTGTTCTCATGTTAGTATTGGTCAAACACCGTAAGTATGACTAGCCAAGCCAGTATTCATGTAGAAGTTTCCAAGCCGATCACATATTAAAGCTAGTGCTCACACACTTAGTCATTAGTATTCTTGTTCATTGTCATATTGTTCATTCTTGTATCTATTTTCAGTATTTCCTTTATTGTGTATCTCTTGTACATATATATGCATATTGTATATTTATATCTAATTACTGCTACATAGTTTACATCATTGATTTAGAACTGCTGTTAGAGATGTACTTCGCTCCAATCCTGACTGGAAGTTTTTTTCCAAACTGTGACATAGAGGACTTATTTCCGGCATACTTGAAGATTTGGATGTTATGGATTGCAGGTTAGATCATTTGGTTGTTTAGACTTGTCTTATATTTCATTAGTTTTCTTCGACATCTCATCGTGCTCTAGTTTATGTGATTGAGTATTCCATATTATATTATGATATCTGTGTCTCCTTATGAAGTTGGATATTCGTGCGATATTGATTAGATAGAGTATTGACCTAGATAATGTTCTACCGCCGATGCTGCGACGTAGGCTTGACGTATCCACGCACTCGTGCCCAAATTTCGGGTGCGGATCATGACAGGAGTACGGACCAGGAACCGACACTTCATTCTCTATCGATGAGGTCTTACGTTTTGAGTACTCGTGATTACTTTATTGCTGATGGATCCTTAGCTGATATTTCTTTATTTTAACATTTATCTTATATTGGGGTTTTGATCTCCTCTATCATTTTAGTTTTGATATAGTCATTGGTAGTGAATTTGTCTTCACCCAACTATTATTCTTTTGATACTTCATTACTTGAGACTTTTAGTTATTTATTTTGATGTTCCTTTATTTGTGCCTGTAGATGAGATATAGATGTCTGTGACTTGTGTTGACAATATCTTTACCACTTGTCAATAATTATTCATATTAAAGCGTACGTGTGTATTATGGTTTCCATATATTGGAGTTGCCATTTATATACGGCTGACATGATTACGTATCATAATTCTACGTATTTTGGGACTGGGGTATGACAGTATCGGACCATTCCTATGAGATTTAAAGTAAATTAAATCGGTATCAGAATCGGTATCGGACCATTCTCATGTCATAATTTGACTGTTTGACCTAGAGTTGATCTAGTTCGACTATTTTGACCTAGAAACCTAGAATCTAATTAAATTATAAAAATACTATAATTAAATTGATAAAATTTTATAAAGATAACTTACATATGCTTTGGCGGTCCGCTCATCTACGAAAGATAACTTACATATGCTTTCGCATCCTTCTTTCTTTTGTGGATCTACCGAAAGATTGTTGGGAAGTCGACGGTCTTGGGGTCTTCTCCAGCTCCGGCGGCCTCGTTGCACTCTAAAAATTAAGCAAATAATAAATAAGCAAAAATAATAGAATTAAAAAAAAATTGATCTAGCAGAAAATTTTAATACTAACCATCCGTCGAAAATGCTGGTCGGTCAGAATGGATCCAACAGTATGGAGACCACCCTTAGCACGAGCAGCCTTCGCCTTCTTGCACTTGGCCTTGTAGGCCGGGGTGTCCATCTTCTTCTTTATCTCCTCCCAGTACTCTTCCTTCGACCACTCCTTGAGGTATTCTGGTCCAAGTAACGACAACGCCTTCTGGTCATTGATCATATCTCTCAACCTCTTGCTGGCGACGGTCTTGTAGCACTTTCAGATATCATTATCTATATGATCCGGCCACCAGTACAACATCTGCAAATTAGAAAAAAAATTATCATTGTAATCAAAAAATTATATATTATTATAAATAAAATTTATATACATACCCCAAGCTTCTCTAGCCAAGCGAATCATCGATCGAGCGGAATGTCACTAAAGTTGATATAAGCGCCATCAAAGTAGCCCCGCTTGATATCTCCCATATCATTCTCAGCCTTGATCGAAAAGAATCTGAAATAAGTAGAAAATATACAATTAGAATAAAAAATATAAAATAAATGTGTGAATTGACAAATAAATGCTTACGTCGCCCTATCGGCCTATAGCTCAGGACGACAGATATTGGCTGACCGCTCTGGTAGAGTAGGGCGGTCTGCAAATCCTGGACGGCAGACATATACTCCGTTGTCAATAAGAAGGCCTAGAAATAGATTTTTTCCTGTGGGAGAAATTAGTGGAGTAGCCGGTGTAGTAGTGCCGGTAGTGGCTGGAGTAGAAAAAGGGTAGCATCTGATGGCAATCCGGGAGATGGAGTAGCTCCTCCTACTGAAGAATGAGTATATGGCGGGGATAAACCATCAACTGCATCTACGAACTCGTCTTCAGGTCGTGTGCAAGAATCTAGGGTAGCAGGCGTAATGGACGAAGGTTGCTGAGCAAATAATCCTCTCTGAACTTGTCGTCATCCTCACTCTCGTTCCGCCATACTATAGGTAAATCTGCAGCAAATAAAAAAATAATTTTATCAAACAGATAATAATAAAGTAATGGTATTGTAAAATAAGTAAATACTAGTGTGATGATGAAATAAATAATAATTGTGTCATAAAATAATTAAATAAATATCCAAGCTAATGCATATGTATGTACGTACGTACTAATCTTCTTCATCTTTCGAATAGTTATCGTCTTCCAAATCATTTTTCAAATCGTCTTCATCTTCTACTTCTTTATTTATATTTTTACTTCCACTATTACTATCATCTCCATCTTCTAATTCTTGTTCCTCGCTCGATACCTCCATATCAAAGTTTTTCTCTATATGAGTTAAATCTTCTATCTCAATCTCTTTATCAACTCTTTCATCCTCTACGATAACGTCAACCCCATACCATCAACACCAACCAAAATTATATATTCAAGTTGAGGCATGACTACTTCATCCTCTTGGTATGCTAGATCTCCAATATTATATGTGTTTCTAGCTTTAGTTTTACATACAGTCCATAAATCTTTATTATTGCAGATACTCGTATAATACATTAGAACCATTTGACTAGCCAACGCAAATGGTTCAAAACCTATATATCTTTTTCCATATTTTATATCAACAAACCCAAACAGTTTTTTAATTTTCCATCCTTGCTTGGGTGTTGTGTCGAATCAATCATATTTAAACAGCATATTTTTTTGTCTCATAGGAGTAATCCAGCTCCCCGACATCTCTTAGTATACCGTAATAGTCCAATTCTGGATCGGCATCGTAGACTGAATCCATCACACATACTCCAGAATTCTTTGTATAATTAGCCTCCTCATCGACAAATGATTGATTATTTCTGTCTAGCCTTGCACACCAGAAAAAGGTGTCTGCTGTAGGGGGAGGTTGATTAGTAGAAAAAGTAGACAAGGATAGACTTATCAGTGGTTCTAAATTTGAAGCCATTGATGGTGTATCCATCCCAACACTTTTCTCTCTTGCTTGGTCCAATAGCTAATGCTCGAAGTCGTTCGTTCTGTCAATCTATACCAGGATAAAAAATCTGAAATATCATGTATCATATAGATATTAGACAAAGATTGGTCTGAATCCTAAATTTAGAATGCTTAATGTTTAGGATCCGTACATAATTATGGAACTACGTAGAAATTTTCTATCAACCTCTCTAGCAAGATCATCTTTATTAATATTAGGTCTCTTCATTTTTACCTCAGCTCTAAAAGTACTGTGATAATAAGGAGAACAGTTAGAGAAATTATTTTTCAAGTATATACAAAATTAAAATATCTAGGAAAGATGTGTCACTTACTTCTCAATATCTTGCATCTCTTTTATACCACTATTTAACAATATATACCGATGAGCGACTTCAAACTCATCATCTTCTAACCAACGTACTTTAGTAGCACTTGCAGGCTTCCCTCCCATATTGAAGATAGTATGGATTACACTATTCGGGGCATCAACCCCACCGTCATTATTTTTTGGGGCTCTATTGTGATTTGTTCTGACATGAGTACCAAAGTAGATGGAGCAGAAGTTTAAAACCTCCTCAATGATATATGCTTCGCATATTGAAGCTCCTACATGAGCCTTATTGCCAATATTCTTCTTCAGATGATGTAGATACCTATAGATAATATATTTAATCTTAGAATTATTTGAATAAAAAAATTATTAGTATAAAGAATTTATACCTCTCAAATGGATACATCCATCAATAATGGACGGGAGCACCAACACATGCTTTGTATGCAAGATAAAACGACAAATTCTCAATACTATCAAAAAATTAGGAAAAAGCACCCTTTTTAACTTACACAATGTCAATACAATCTTCTCCTCAAGTTCTATTATATGTGCGCAGTCAACTTGTTTGAACAGAAATCCATAAATAATATAGATAATTCGGCGAACGAAGTCCATACTTGATGAGGTAACATCTCTCTCAGAGCAATATGTACTAACCTCTCTATAAATATATGACAATCATGACTCTTCATCCCTGTCAGCTTGTATTCGTTGATATCAACACATCTTGCCAGATTTGACACGTAGCCGTCTAAAAATCTCAACTTTGAAATTCAGTTGCATATTATCAATTTATCCTTCCTACTCAATGTAAATGGCGTTGGAGGCTTGACCCAATTGTCGTTGCCACTTCATTTTAGGTACAAACCTGAACGCCTGTAAATAATTTTTAAGTCTTTTCTTGCTTTAAAATTGTCTTTCGTTTTTCCCTTGATATCCATCGCCGTATTGAAGATGTTGTCGAATATATTCTTTTTGATATACATGACATCAAGATAGTGCCTTATGAGATTATCCTTCCAATAAGGTTAGTCCCCAAAGATACTTTGCTTCGTCCAATTATGCCTACGTTCGAACCCTTCAAAGTGATCGACTGATATCAGATCTTCCATCACAGTCGATAATCCATCTATCTCTTTCCAAACTTTATCTCCTGTGAATCTCAATGGGGGAGGAGATAGTTCCTACTTACCAGCTCTAAAGGTACCTCTGTTCCTTCTCCATGGATGCGACGCAGGAAGGAACTAACAGAGACAATAAAAAAAGTATACTTTTCCTCCATTCTGGAGACGAAATGACTTATTATTTTTTATACATATCGGACAAGAAAAAGTACCATGAGTACTCCACCCCGATAATATCTCATATGCTGGAAAATTATTGATGGTCCACATGAGAGAAGCTCTCATCTGAAAGTTCTGCTCCTTCGATATATCATATGTCCGAACGTCGAATTGCTATAATTGTTTTAACTAATCCACCAATGGCTGCAAGTAGATATCGAGATTTTTCTTTGGATTTTTCAGACAGAGTATGATAAGTGTCAAGAACATGTAATGAGTCTTCATACAAATCTACGATGGTAGATTGTAAGGAGTCAAAATTATCGACGAACAAGAGTACTAAGATCCTGACTGTCCGAAAGATATGAATCCATCAGAACATAAACCCAACCGGATATTCCTGGGCTCTGCAATAAATTCAGGATGACACAAATAAAAATATTTCTATGCCTCTCCATCGGAAGGATAAGATAATTCTCCTTCATCCTTATTTTGTTCCTTGCTATACCATGTCATGTGTTGTGCTGTATTTGTGAATATATATATCCTCTACAGCCTCTTTATGATCGACAAAAATTGTATGTACTTGTAGGGACGCAACCTTGCTCGAACAGTTGACTTTTTTTTTGCCCCGGATTGGTTTGTACTAGTCCGCATGACAGAAAATAAATTTATCTTTATCATTGTTCTCCTTATAGTACAACATGCAATCGTTTCGACAATAATCTATCTTTTCATAGCCTAATCCAAGTTTTTATATCATCATCTTCGACTTATAGATGTTTTCAGGCAACTTTTTTGATCCTTTTGGCAACAACTCTCTAACAAACTGAATTATTCGGTCGTAGCATTCCTGTGGCAAGTTAAAATCAGACTTTAGGTTCAACAGCCATATTACCACCGATAGGACATAATGATAATCATAACCCGGGTATAACAGAGTATCGACATTCATGAAAATATCATAGAATTCCTTCGCATCAGGATTAGGATCCTCCGGATCAAAACTTGGACTGGCCGTATCAAATACCAACTCACATGCCAGGTTTTGTGGTAGATATTTAAATTTATCTCCGAGAGTGGACTCTTCTACCTCCGTATTAAAGGAGGAATGATGATATTGCAAAAACAAAAGTTCTCCTTGAGTCGTCTACTCCTTGTAGTTCAATACGAAACCCTTCTTGTAGAGATGCAACCTCACGAGATCCACCTCTTTGAATGTTATATTATAACATTTGACACAAGGACACTTGATGAGCCTCGTATCCATAAAATGAGGTTGACTACGGACGTATTTGAGAAATTTCTCTACGTCCACCATGAAATAATCTGTAAAACGAATCCTACTCTCATGTCGCCGATTATACATCCATGATCGGTCAACTAAGTATCGACTCATTAATTCTATATATACCATTTATATTAATTCAAATAATATAGATTAATTAGAATCAAGATGAGTTAAGATATTTGCTGAAGGATTAGTTAGTTAGGATACTTGATGAAGAAGTCTCATAAAGAACTAAATATTGTAAAAGGTAGAGTTAGGATACTTACTTTACATGTATCCAAAATTATAATTCCTCGACACTCATCTGAATATGGTCGATACATGCCTTAGCATAGTAAGCTTGTAAAATCAAGTAAAAAATAAACTTATCTATCATATGTAAACTAATCGGCAAGGGTAACTACTAAGAAACAACTAATCGGTAGTATCGACGTTTTCAGATTGGAGTATCGGATTTTTTTGGATCGGAAAGAAAATAACTATTAGAAAATTATTGACATTTTAGAAAATATATGTTATACATTTAATCATAATTGTTTCTTAGTATTTTTGAAAATGAATACTAGTATTTCGTATCGTGTCCATACGGGTCCCTTTCTAGTATTTTTCAAAATGAATACTAGTATTTCGTATCGTGTCCATATATTTATGCATATGTTATACATTTTTAGAAAATAACTATATACCAAAGCTACCAATATTTCGTATCATGTTTGTACGGGTCCGTGTCTAGTGTATCACGTCTATACGTGTCTGTGTCCAGCGTATCGTGTTTATACGTGTCTAGCACCCAAAATCCAAATGCAATAATTAACAAAATTAAAATGAGGGTTAGGGTTTACCTTAGCCGGATAGAGGAGGAGCTGAGAGGAGAGGCACTACCAGAATAAGTCAAATTAGCGATGTCTATAAACGTCGCTAAATGGCATAAAAATGTCGCTAAAAATATTTAGCGACGTTTTTAGCGACGTTTCAATGAAGTCGCCTTTAAGCTAGTCGCTAACTGAAAAAATATCGCAAAATATCTCTATAGCGACATTTTCTAGCGACGTAACTGAGTCGCTATATTAGCAACGTTTAGCGACGGAACATTGCTAAATTAGCGACGTATTGTGTCGCTATATGTCGCTAAATTTTTTTCTATTTAGCGACATTTTTTGACACATTTAGTGACGTTATATTGACCTGGTAAATACTGCCATATCGACAGTTTAGTGACATTCAGCGACGTAACTAGCGATGTATTTAGCGACATAATTAACGATAATCAGCGACATACTTAGCTACGTATTTAGCGACCTATATAAACGTCGCTAAACGTCACTAAACATCGCTAAAAACGTAGCTAAAGATTCAGTAAAAAAATTAAAAAAATAAATGTTGAATTGCTTCCAAACCTATCTTCCTGTAGTTTATGAATTCATAATTTATATAAATAGACCCGGAGCAACCCTCCATTGAATTTTTTGGGTTTGCCGACCCGTTCGGTTGAACACTCAACACCGATAAATTAATATATATTTAATATGAATAATATAGTATAATTTGAAGAAAAGAAATATTGGGATTATAAACCGAGTCAGGAGAAAATCTTGTCGTAAAGAAAATAATAAATATCCACACAACTGAGTGCAAAAAATAAAGTCTAAAAGCCTTAAAAATAAAGAATATTTATAAATAACCAAATATCATAGGTCAAAACATAAGCAATCAGTAAACTATCTTAACTAGGACTACTGCGGATCTGCAGGAGGATGACCACCGGCGCACATCAGGGATAAGAACAAATTATACTGCTCCCGTAAAATCGACCCCGATATCGATGGGGATGGTAGTGACATTGGTGAAGTCTGTGTCGATAAAGGCACACCAGAAGGATGTATCTGCTCCAACTCTGCTAGTATGGTTGTATGAATCCATGGTAGATAACAGCCTCGTACTGCTATGAACCATTGAATCCTGCATCATTATCAGCCTCTTACCCATAAAAAGCTGTGATACCTGCAGCTCCGTCACGCTGCAATCTGTCGACGTTCTAAGATCAACTGTCATATCCCTGAGTGTTTGATGATAAACAAAAGAAATTAAAACTAGGTTTATACGAAACCCTTTCTTTGTTTACAAACAAGAAAAATAAGTACAATTAATCCTACATGAGGATGTTAAGTACAATAAAAATAATTCTGGAGAAATATTGCTATAGGAGTCTGATCTGCGGTCGATCACTTTGTCCCTTGAACCACACGATGACGAGGAAGTATTGTAGAAGAAGAAAAAGAAGCTTCAAAAATTGTAGGAGGGATTGAACTCTCGTTGCCAAAGTTGTCAATCAACACTCTCTGTATGTGCTCTCTCTTTGGTATCCTCTATTTTTTTTTTACCTTTCTTCACTTGTCTCCTGTGGCCGAAAGTCTCTATTTATATAGCTCGGTCATAGTAACTGACTAGTCAGCGTAGAAACCAAACAACGGAGAGAGTTGCACCTTTTACACGGCGGTTATAATAACTGCTACCCACGTATGAATGATCTCCTAAATCTGCATGTGACGCGTGTCCCATTATAAGGTAACGCGTATAATCGCTTATCGGAGATCACAGCATACAAGCCACGTAGGTAACTGCCCCTCGCGTAGAGATGGTTGGCATAAAAGCCAAATAACTGTCTCGTTGGCGTAAAAGCCAAATAGCTATCTTGTTGGAGTAAAAGCCAAGTAGCTATCTTGTTGGCGTAAAAGCCAAGTAGCTATCTTGTTGGCGTAGAAGCCAAGTAGCTGTCTTGTTGGCATAAAAGCAAAGTAGTTGTCTTGTTGGCGTAAAAGCCAAGTTCTGTATTGTTGGCATAAAAGTCAAGTAGTTGTCTTGTTGGCGTGGAAGCCAAGTTCTGCGTAAAGCTTGATGCTGCATAGGTAGGTAACCTGTGTAAACTAGCCAATTTATCCTTCCTGACTGAGGTCTTGAGCGTATTCTGGGCCAAATAGCCTTATCATGTACCTTTTTGCAAATATAGTCTGAGTTGGCATATTTTGAGGAGATAGCATACATCGTACTCCTATAGTTAAAATAGCCAGGTTGGCGTATTTCGAGGAGATAGCGTACGACGTGCTCCTATAGTTAAAAATAGCCGGGTTGGCATAAAATGCCAGGATGGTGACGTGAGCGTATTAGCTCTAATTTTAGCTCTCCTAGTCATTAAAAGTAGAACCAAATCTCGTGCATTAAATGCAGAGATCTGCCCCATCTCACGCATTAACTGCAAAGACGTGCCTCGAGTTCTGTACGAAAAGCAGCTTTTAACGTGGCGTCTAATTTTATCTCATCTTGAGCGTAAAAACTCATCTCTGCCTATGTGGAATAGGCAGCGTATTCCTTGAATGCGTAAACAACATCTTATATCAAGGATTATGTCACTAAACGACAGCCTGAGTCTTTGTGCAGAATCATCATTACAGCCGTCTTTTCGATCGTCGTGCAGTACTCTTTGTCAGGAGTCAGGTTCACTATTATATCTGACAAGTTCATTCGAGAAATATGAAGAGTTCCTCGTACAACTTCATGCTGCATTAAAAGCAGACATATTTTACGCCGGAGTGGCGATGTAGCAACCTTTTTAAGCCAAAGCAGTCTGGAAGTGCTGCTTTACGTGAACTGTTCTGGAGCTCTATTTTATGCTGAAATAGCGTTGAAGCTCTGTTGTACGCCAATGGCTCTGAAGTCATATTTCGACACAGTGCTGGAGCTCTGTTTTATGTAGGCTTCATGCATGTTGGGGGTTTTGCGCGTATAATTCTCCAGCATATTTTTTATGCTTCTACAAGACCCCCTTCAAAGTTTTTAAATTTCTCGTAATTTAAAATACTTTGAATGAAGCATAAAACGGTCAAATTTGACTCATTCTGCGAGGCTGATTTCTCGACAAATTTTTAGGAATTTTTTGGGATTAGGTATGTTCTCTTCTGCCTATATAAAGGCAAGTGAGTGAACCTGTTTTTCCCACACTTCCTTCACCAAAAAAGGATGGTTGCCGAGATCCATTGGGTTGACCTGAGGAAGAAGAAGATCATGTTCTTCCAACATGTAAGAAGCCATAAAAAGAGGCGTCTTCGAGCAAATATCCTCTGCAACGATGGATCATGGAAGGATATCATAGCTTCCTTTGCTCGGGATAATCAGCAATTTCATATGGCGATTCGTCCAGGAGGGAGGAAGGGTCTCATTTGGCCATACAGCTTGCTAGCTGTATTTTCTCCCATTATGGCTCTGGACGAAGGTAGACAGTTTGGCCCTGTCTTTCAGTATTGTGTTGGGTCTGAATCTCTAACACAATTCTAGGGCGTGTCTACCATGGCGTATGGAGGGTGGGCTTGAATAATGCATGCCCAGTTTTATATTCTCCCACCATTAATCATTTTTTTGTTCATCGGCCGCAGAAGCCGATGAAGTACCATAGAAGGAGAAAAAGATCTACACCAATATGAGAACCTGACAGAACAGATTCTCGGCGTGATCTTAAATAAAAATGAGAAACCCTTTGTAGAAATGGATTTCCATTATATGTAATCATGATTAATAAAAAATCCTTTGCAGAAATAGACTTCCATCATATGTAATCATGATTAATAAACTTGTCTTCTTCTACGCATTGCTGATTTGCCATATTTGCTATGAGAGAGTCTGACAACGTGCAGCTTCGACACGTCTGAATAATTTTATGCCGACTCTGATAAACGTGTATCCGATCACGTCCCAACTTTTATGCATAATGGTAGATACGTAAAAAGCTTTTTAGCATTAAGTTGTCTTGAGGACCCAACTGTTATGCTATTTTTGGATAAGGAGTCGCATAAAAAAATTCTGAACTGTCACTTCTCTGATACGAAGAATTTCTGTTCAGATTATAATCTTCAAGAATAATTTCCCCAAAAATCCCTCGAAATAGGGCAAGAAATGTCTGACAAACAGGCCATACTTGAACTTAGATGTAAAAGATTCTGGCTAGACTTCGAATGAACTTCCAATGGCCCAAGAAGAAGAGTCATCTTCAATGCTGACTTCTGTGTGTTTCAGGCACTTGGAATATTTTATAGCCAAAAAGGAGTATTTTCTACGTAAACCCTTGTAATTGGCCATCTGTTGCTTCTGAGCGTAGAATCGTAGATTTGTAGCCTCTGAGCATAAAAGCTTGTGAGCGTAAAACCATAAATTTATAGCCTCTGAGCGTAAAATCGTAGATTTATAGCCTCTAAGCGTAAAAGCTTCTGAGCGTAAAATCATAGATTTATAGCCTCTGAGCGTAAAACCGTAGATTTATAGCCTCTGAGCGTAAATATTTCTGAGCATAAAACCATAGATTTATAGCCTCTGAGCGATAAACCGTAGATTTGTAGTCTCTGAGCGTAAAAGCTTTTGAGCATAAAACTATAGATTTATAGCCTCTGAGCGTAAAAGCTGGATCCCCTGACTGTCCGTCTTCTTTTTTAAATGATAGGCTGTCGTGGTCCCAAATCATAACTGACTATTAAATATTGGATTTGGTTAGGGATTCGAAGAGTTATCTGAACTCTATAAATAGCCCAAGTTCTTGAGAGAGAAAATCTTTATCTGTCTTTTGCAAAAACCCTTGCTTTCCAAAAATCCTTCTACTTCGTCTCTTTCCTGAGAACTCAGATTCCCCATGGCACCTAAACAGGCTTCCACTGCTAAGGGAAAGAAGGTCGCTTCCTTATCTCGTTCTACTGCTCAAGCACGAGTAACCCCCATTAGGCTGAGCGAGCCCCGATCCGAACGAAGTGCTCCTCCAATGAGCTGTGCTCCGGACATCACAAGTAAAAGACTTTAAGGAAAATAGAGGACCTTCCGCACACGTTGTACGTGTATGCGAACCAATACGCCCATATTTCTAATGTGTCAGCATAAAAACTCCATCTTTTCGTAGTCTGGCATAAAAACTCAGACTGTCAAAATTTGGCGTATACTATAAATTTTGAGTTTTACGCGCTGGATGTAAATTTCGGCATAAAAACTCAAATTTTGGTAGTCTGGCGTAAAAGCTCAGACTGTTAGATTTTGGCATATACTGCCAACCTTGAGTTGTACGCAATGGAAATAGATTCCAGCGTAAGACTTAAGTTTTTTTAGTCTGGCGTAAAAGCTTAGACTGTTAATCTTTGGCGTAGAATGCAAGAGTGTAGCATCTAGCATAAAACTAACTTGTTTTCTTGTATTTTACAGTAGACTTGCATATTCCATATTTGGCTGAAGTGATGGGCTCTGCTGCTGGGATGTTAAACTTAAACTATCTGGAGGACTTGTCCCACGTGACATTCCCTATCTCTGGAGCCAATTATCCTCAAGAAAGGGGCACTCTGATCTCGTTCCAAGGAGAACGAATGCTGCTGAGTATGATCAGTGGGGAGCCCCTGACATACATAGATGGGACTGAATATAAGAAACCTGGTTTCTTATTCGGGGATGTTATCGACAAACAATCCCAGACTAAGCCCAAGAAGGAGGATTGGGTGTTTACTTCTGAGGGCACGATCATGTATCTGCCTAGGATGACTAGAGATTACCCTATCTCGGCCTTCTTCTATGCCACCCATCCCAGGAAGATGATGTGGACTTTGACTTCCGATCTTCACGGCCGACCGGGAAAGATTTTGTACAATAAAGGGTTGAACCGAGGGGCCTATATGAGCCATCCTTTAGGCCCGGTCATGCCTTTTAGGGGATTACTGCCGGGTAGCGTCCCGAGCGAAGACACTTCACTGATCCAGCCGGTTCAAATATCGACTTTCTGTAATGACTTTATGGGGCATGGAGCAATATACCCTAAGGTCAACCCTCGGATCAGTGGATGGCTTAGCCCCGGGAATCTTCAATGGGCCAGTTTAACGGCCTGGGCCCTGAAGCACTTTCAGACGGAGTTGGAGAGCATTGGTTTGTTTGTGGTTGTGAGTGCCACTAGTGTTGGGCTGTCTGTCAACCCCAACTTGTTCTTAGCGTTGATGGAGCGATACAACTCGCTCACTGGGACTTTTGCCTCTCCGCTAGGTGAGTTGGGCTTAGCCCTTCATGAGATGGCAGAGATTTTAAAGGTGCCAATGGGGGACACTCCTTATGAGGAGTACGCTCCCACAAACAGGGAGCTGAGGGATACAAACCCTCGGGCAGTGGCGGTGTACTAAGAGCTGATGAGCCATTATCTTGCTTGCACCACTTTCTACAAAGAGCCCTCTGATTTGGCTCATATTAACAAGTAGGCATCCTACCTCTTCTTCCACCAGGCCAGAAATGCCAAGCCAGACAAGGTGGTAGATAGCAGAGATAAGCCCTTGAACCTCCTGAGCATGCTTAGTGTCGATACGGTCGATGATCTCATTGAAGATGCAGGGGCTTCGGATTATGTTCTTGATGAGGAGATCGGGGGTTATCCTGCAGGCACTAAAGCCTTCAGTTATATGTGGCATTATCGCAAGCCTCTTATCGAGGAAAGCTCAACTGGCTGGGTTCCTCTCTGTTTGGCTATGCCGATGGGTAGTGCCTGGCATCGCATCTGCGGATCACATTCATCGCAATACCTTATGGCCCGTAGTACGTTTGGTGTTTGGAGCAAGACTGGGCCTGCTTCCTGCCATGGTATGCAGAATACAAGCTGACATGAGGGCCCTTACTGATGGGCTGCTAGCTGATGATACGTAGCGTGAAGGATTTCCCAGAGTGGAATTACCATTCCTATACCTGATGGGATGGTTAATCCTTCACAACACCAAGGTGATGTCTCCCGGCCCTGCTAGCGGTTCGGGAAATAACTTCTTGTTGAATTACAAGAATTCCCTTTGGAATGTGGCGACTGTCATAGATTGCTGGTGAGCATTAAATTTTGTCCATTGTTGGAAGCTCTTCTGCATCATCCCCCTGTACATATTAATCAACAGGAGACGAAACTTAAGGATGAAGGTCAAGGGAGGACTATTCTTTCTTCTGAAACCTTTTACTGGTTGGTCTGCATTAGACCTTCCCATCTGCTATACAGAAGTGAGGACGAGTGCTACTTGGAGCCTTATCTGCCCAGCCGGTTTGCCAGGCAATTTGGGTACGACCAGTTGCATGTGGGGAATCTCATCACCAGCTTCAAGTCCAAAGGTGGACTTATTGATGGAGCCAGAGGATGGAGGTACTTTATCACGGGTTGTACTGGTGTAATTTTTGTTGTGCCCGCGACTTCTCTTTCCATGGAGTTGCGCATTCTTTACTTGTACGCGCAGTTTTATGCATCCATCAACACCTTCCATCGTTGTCACGCCCCAGTCCCAAAATATCAAGGGACTAGCCACGTGGCAATGGCCAGCAGCACACACCGATGGACAAACCCAATTTAATGGACCCATCAGAATGTACTTAAGCTATAGTACAACAATAAGGTCTACTAATCTCATCCACAGAATGAATATATCAATATCAATAAAAGGGAACAATATCATCCTCAAATCATAAGTAAATAAATCGAGGTATAACCCAATAATAAGTCTGATACAATTATTCATTAAACAAGAATGTAAATAGCATCACAGACTGAGTATAGAATAAACATATACTCAGAAATATCTATGGCAATCACCTAGTCCTCGGTTCCTGGTTCTACACCAATGTATACACCTATTTCGGCTTCTGCTCTTGCTAATGCTCATGTACTATAAACCTCGGGGTGGATCTCCTCAGCTAATCTTGGGGACATAATTCGGATCCAGGTCCTCAGGGGACATAGCAAGGTACAAAATAACTCATGCCAAAATAAATGCAGTGCAGCAATAAATAAAAAAATGGGGTAACTATATAAAAAATATATCATGATACCTGTATCCTATACAGAATCACCATAAATATCTCTGAAAGATTCTGTCTCATGAATAGTGTCAAGTGTCCTGGGTTATGATGTACTTGATAAGACAAGTACGAGAATGTAAAAGGGTTTCGATATCCATCACTAGGTGACGTTACACAACTCCGCGTACGGTGTTGGCACCCGAATATTATTCGGTCGCTAAGTAATATTACACGGTCCTAGGTTAAGTATGTACAACAATATATAAATAAGTCAAGGAAATAAGTAACAAAACTGTAAGGTTGGCAAGGTACACTTGCTTGGGATTCTGGCTCCAACTGTAGCTCTGGTCGCAGTAGATTTTGCAGGTACTCCTCCGGTTGTTGAAATAAACATCACCATCGGATTCAAAAAATATCAAATAGCTAGAAATGCCTGTCCTTGAGTCCAATTTGGACACAGGGACAAAAATGACAGTTCTTGGTCATAGCGGGGTCCACAGGTGGGCCGCTTCGCACCGAAAATGTGTCAGAAATAATGATCTCCAAATTCGTCAAACTTAGTGTTAACAAGTTCAGAACGATGATACGAACCCAACAGAACTTCCAAAAATGTATTCCGATGAGCCGATCACAAAATCGCCCGTCAAGTGGAGCCGCGGGGACCATGATACGCGATTTTGTCAACGTTCTCAGAATCAAACCAAACCAAACTTGGGTCACAGGACCAGCATATTGCTATGAGTCCGATGGCACAAGTTTCACTTTGATCCAACATATGTACACAAAGTTACAATAAGTTCCAGAATAGGCCGATACGGGGTGTTGTCAACGGATACGCATTAATTTCGGTGTGCACGTACATCCAAATCAACTTCCGTAAAATCCTACACGTCCGTATCAATGGCGCGCACCTTTCGGTGAAGACCACACGCGACCAAGTCATCCCGTTTGGCGGGGCATACTCAGTTCTGGGGGAAAATGAGGTATTATTTTTTCTGTTTTTGGATCGCAGTTCTCGATCGCCACAGGACGCGACACACCGAGGCGGTTGTGCGGGCATCGAGAGGGTCATGCAGGGTTCGCATCACAACAGACATAATAGGAAACGGGGCAGCGAGGAGAGAGAAAAGACTACCTGAACAGGGCTCCATGGAACTGGGATTCCTCGTGTCCGCGATGCGACACGACACAATGCGATACGGTACTGTGCTGTGTCAGGGTTAGGGTTTCGATCACTACAGCGGATGGGGCACCGGGACTTCACCGGAGGAGGGCGGAGGCAGCTCGGCTCGTCGGAGGCGGTACTGGCGGAGGCGAAGTTGGAGCTGCTCAGGCGGGGAGACGTCATGAAGGCAGTGGAGCTCGTCGGGGAAGACAGGCGAAGGCGGCTGCAGTGGTTGGAAGCAGAGGAGGGAGGCGGCGCTGAGGGGGTTCGTCGGGGTCGGGGCGGAGCTCAGGGAGTGGAGGCGGTGGTCGGGTGTCCGGGAATCGGTGGAGGGGAGACAGTGCGGGGAGGTCGGCGGAGCGGGGCGGAGAAGGAATTTTGGTCGGAGACGACGGTGGAGTGGAGACAGGTGGTGGTGGCTTCTCGTCGGAGGCGAGGGTTTATATAGGACGAGGGCGAGAGGAGCTGGGCGGTTGTGACCGGAAGAGGTGGGGGTAACGGGCGGAGGAGCCAGGGTAAAACGGCCGCGGGGAAGGCGGCGGCGGCGGTTACGGGCGGCGGTCAGGTTTCTTCAGTTACTGTAGCAGTAACTGTTGAAAACGGGTCGGGTTATGGGTCTCTGGGTCAGGTTCAATCTGAATCCGGCCCGATCCGCTACGCGGTAGGGTCGGGTTTCGGGTTCGGATTTCGGATCCGGGTTTCTGGTCTGACCTGACCCGCTTGTGAATTGGGTCCGGTCTGGGTTGGTTTAGGATGGGTTCGGTACAACAAATAAACCGGGTTTAATTTGGTTTATTTAAAACTTAGTTTTTTGGGCTTTAAAAATACTTTCGGGGTCCAATAAATTCCCAGAAAATTACCCTATGTCTAATTTTTTATTTTATACCCAAAAATATTATTATCATAGTATTTTAATATTGATTAACATTATTTTAAAAAATTATTTAATTTTAAAATACCTTAGTTTTAATTAATAAAAATCCCAGAAAATTCTAGAAAAATTATAAAAAATTAATTTTAAAATTCTTGAAAAATTAGGGAGTTTACAATCTACCCCCCTTAAAAGGATTGCATCCTCGCAATCAAAGAATAACCGTTTAACAGAGATGACATGGTTGCAAACATTGTTCGAAGCACATCACGATCAAGGATGAGGATTTTATAAAAAATACATAGGGAATCACTTCCCTAAGAAATGGAAGTTGTGCAATTTCCAGAATAAAGAAAATCTAGAAAACTATAATTTAGAAAAACTAGGTTATCACTTAAAAACATACTAGGTTATCAATTATTAGCAAGTTCAAAATTACTAGGTTAAGGCTGAGGTCACGAACCAACAGACACGAACTAAAGCAATACTAGAAATGGATAACTATGAAAAACTTACGCGCATTAGCTACTCCATGAATCTGCGCATCCTCCAAGGTCATCGCCAGATCTTGTTTGCGTCCTTGTGGGGGATTCCTCTGCTGCTGTTGAGCCTACTGGAAGAGTGCTGCTTTTGGTGCCAAGGGTGGCCTCGGCTGATACCCTCCTGGAGCTGGTGGTAGAACTCCTTCAACTTTCGTTTGTGGTGCTCCCACAAACGGAAGAGTGCTGCTTGTGGTGCCAAGGGTGGCCTCGGCTGATACCCTCCTGGAGCTGGTGGTAGAACTCCTTCAACTTCTGTTTGTGGTTCTCCCAATGCTGGATGAACAGGCCTTGGTGCTGGTAATACTTATCTGTTTAGCATTAGTGCTCCTTCTCGACGTTCAAGGCATTCCTTCACTAAGTACTGACTGGATCCGCAAGCTAAACATAATCTTCTTTTGCATCTGCACTCGTTCTCAATGTGGCCTCGCTTATGACAATATTAACAGATAGGCAGTACTTGCGGAGATGCTCGGGGTGGCTGGTGCATGTGAAAACTCTTTATAATTTCTTCCTATGGTGCTCCGGCTGGGGATGATGTGGCTGGTCGATGAATCATCAATGCTTTCTCTCGACGTTCAGGGCAATCCCTTACCGAATACTTTTTGGACCTGCAAGATAAATATAGTCCCAATCTGAGTCGGCATTCACTAGCGAGATGGCCTACCTTGCCATAGTAGTGACAAGTAGGAAGGACTAGTGCAAGTGGTGTAGATGCTCTCTGTGGTAGATTTATCTGTGGTCGCTTTGTAACTCTTTTCTATTGTGCTTGGTCTGGTGCTAATGCATACGGCCGCTTCTGGCTGGATTCTATCCTTGTGTTGCTCTCCATTGGTCATGCTGCAGCAATAACGTCCGCGTCTAAGGTAGTTGCAATGGAGCTGATTAACTTCCGTAGCTCAGAGCTAAGTCTGTCGATGAACTTCTCCGCTTGGTTTTGCTGAGCTTCTTGATGAACCTTCTGATGGGCTTGCATCATCGCGTAGAACAATCAAAATATTTGTTGTTTGTCCACAGCCTGCCCTTGTGGGAATACGTGCATTAGTGGTGTAAACTGCATCGATTGTGGAAGGTCATCTTGCTGGATTCTCGAGGCATGCTGACTTGCTTGACTGCGTTATTGAGCTGATTGACCTTCATCCACTAGTGTCACTTCATCTTCGTGGGTAACCACAACACCTTGTGGTGTTCCTAGGTGAGTTTCGTCGTCGGCTTGTGGATCCATTTCTTTTCATCCAAAATAAACTTATAAGAGGCACACAGTAATCAAGGCAGGATGCAAGTCAAGAAATTAATCCGAATTCGATATAGATATCAAGAACGTTTCAAGTAAGTGGATGAGATCCTGAAAACTTATCATATTCTTATTGTAGGCTTACTCAGTCCTTAAGTTGAAACCGAAGCAATTTAGTCGTTGACCTGCATGGGCCACCACAAAAACCATGTCACGCCCCAGTCCCAAAATATCGAGGGACTAGCCACGTGGCAATGGCCAACAGCACACACCGATGGGAAAATCTAATTTAATGGACCCATCAGGATATACTTAAGCTGTAGTACAACAATAAGGTCTACTAATCTCATCCACAGAATGAATATATCAATATCAACAAAAGGGAACAATATCATCCTCAAATCACAAGTAAATAAATCGGGGAACAACCCGATAACAAGTCTGATACAATTATTCATTAAACAAGAATGTAAATAGCATCACAGACTGAGTATAGAAGAAATATATACCCAAAAAAATCTATGGCAATCACCTAGTCCTCGGTTCCTGTCACGACCCGCACCCAGAAAATCGGGCGTGAGTCGTGGGTACGTCCAGCCTACGCCGCAGCATCGGCGGTAGAACGTTGTCTAGGTCAACTATCTAGATAATTATTTCACACAAAAAATCGGCCATGACCTCTCCAAAAGGAGGGCAACCACACAATCAATATATAAACCTGTCAAGATCTCAACTCCAAACGGAGGAGCAAATATCATAATGATAATCACAATATACTCAATCACGAATATAAGCACGATAAGATAACACAAAGATCTAACAACTATAAAGTCTAACCAACAACAACTACTACAACAACCGCAATATCAATAATAATAATACATCATCCAAATCATCCAAAAATAATATACAAACAAGGTCTCAGTCCAAAACCGGAGACAAATTCGGTGCTAAAAGCTAATAAAAACAACAACAAAGTCTCAGTGATCCCGGCTACCAACCCGGAAATCACCCCTAAGCTAGAGGGTCCCTGTCTGCACCATCGACAAGCTCAGGTCCATAAAACGTCGGACACCACTCCTCCGGATACTCTGAAAAATATGTCCAGTCAGGACTGGAGCAAGTACATCTCTAACAGCAGTTCCATTTAAATGATAAAAACTATAAAACAGTTATAGCAAGTAGCAAGAAGAATGAAGTAAGTATGAAACAAGGAAATATGTATAACTGGTGCATAAAGGTAAAGATGCATGGATATCAGAGCAAGATAGTAATAACTGCAAGATACAAGAAATCTACACTAAGAGTAAGTCTGTGCACAAGATCGTGTAGTGAGTCTAGCATGAAAAAAACATGTAGTGAGTCAAGTCCAGAAACATGTAAGTGAGACCAACAAGAATGCAAGTGAGTCCAGACTATAAATAATGAACTCGGTGTCTTTGAAATACTTGTTTCGACATGTAAACGACTAGGGGTAAGTACGGCTCACCGCGCACTGGGTGCGCGGCTGCTATCATTCTAGATTAGACCAGAGGGAGCAATTCCTGATGATTCCAGATGGGAATGTTTACATGTCTACTCGAGTATTTCCCCACCCTGACTAATACAAGTGGATCCAAGACCCGACACGCAAATCAAGATGAGTCCAGCTTGAACATAAATGATGCCTGTAGGTGATGCCAGTAGGTGATGCCAGTAGTGATTCCAGAATAGAGGCCAGAAACATGAAATGTACGTGTCGCAAGTAAATAAATCCAGAAATACCAGCCAGTGTCCCGTGTTGTGCCAGAATAATCATATGATACTATACTAGAAGCTGAATCATAATAATCATCAGATAATGAAAACTATCAGAGAATGTACTCGCCTGACGTCCTGAGCAACTGGCGATCCGAACCGGTGTCGCAAGGACCTAATGCGAAAAGCAAGATTAAACAGGGTTCTAATGAGTTAAATTGATATAAAATAACTAAAAATAGGCTTCTAGGGTCGTTCTAGGTCAAACGGGTCAAACCGGCAAAATCTGGGTCCAAAAGTCAACTCTGGGTCCAAAAAGTCAACTCTGGGTCAAAACTACGTCAAAAGTTGACTTTGGCGGTCAACCGAGTCAACTATGGTCAAGTATGGGTCAAACTAGGATGCTCCTGAAATTCTAGGTCAAACCGAGGTCATTAAGCTAGAAAACTCACAAACTCGCCTCCTTGAGATACCGGGATACCCTCGGTATCCGATACCTCAACCTACGCTATATACCCCGCCTAAACCCGCTAAAACCTATGTTAGCACGCGTAAATATATACACATATACATATAAAAATCACTCCAATACTATTCCTAGGCTATTGCTCAAAAATCCCGTTCGAAACCCAATACCTTGGTTATCTTAAGGTATTGAAATACCTCGGTATCTCAAGGTATTGAGATACCGCTCTAAACTCAACCCGACTACCCCTCTAGCTAACTAACTATGCATAAACATATATATCTAGCTATAATCTAGGCTAAAATATATATATATCTAATATATATATGCATATACCTAGGTATCTACACACCTTACCTTACCTTACCTTACCTTACCTTACCTTACCTTACATATATATATATACCCCTAGATATCTAACTATCTATCTAGCTATGTATATATCTATATATATATATCTATATATCTAGCTATCCCTCTACCTATCCATCTACCTATCTAGATATATACTATATATATATCTAATATCTAGCCATCTATCCATGGGTTTATATAGATATCTAGATATCTATCTACTAGGTATCTATCTATCTATTTATCTCTAACTACCTAGGTATCTAGTTATCTATGTATCTATCTAACCATTTATGTATTAATCTATCTATTTGTATATCTATCTATCAACCTAGCTATTCACCTATATATCTATCTATCTATTAGTCTATCTATCTATTTATCTTAGTTAACTATCTAACTATCTATCAACTTGTCTATCTACCTAGTTATCTATCTATCTAACAATCTATATCTATCTAACTATAGATCTAGATATCTATCTATTGATATATACACATCTATCAATGGATCTATCTATGTATATATCTATTATCTATCTATTTATGAATCTATTTATAGATCCCTCGCTACGCTACCATGCTAGGCCTCGCCACGCGGCGCTGCGCTCGCCACGAAGCTGCGCTCGCTGCTGTTCCTACTGCTGCAGGAGGCTGCTGCTGCTGCCGCGCTAGTTCCAGTCCCCCCCCTCTCATCTCACACACACACACACACGACCACATACCCATATACATATATATATATATATCTATATATATATATACATATATATACATATATATAACCCTATAGATATATATATATACACACTAACTTATATATATCTAACACTCACACACTCAAATACATATCAACACACACACACACATAATTATATAAATATCTATATATATATATATATATATATATATATATATATATATATATATATATATATATATAAACACCCATACATATATATATAAATATATATACATATATAGACACTTATAAATATATATAGAGAGACACAACACCACTCAACCACAACACACAACAACAAGCCCCACTCACGCCCAACGACCCCGACACTCACCAACACCCTAAGATATATAAAATATAACTCAAAAACTCTAGCACACACTCCCCGAAGCTAACCCAACGCGCGCACAAGCCCGAAACAAGAAAACCAAGTAGAAATGGCCGTTCGGTCATTTCGACGAACACGCGGTGCGCGGTTCGGAAAATCTCCTGAAACGCACACCAAACGAACTCGGAATCGGCCCAAAATTTATCTATGCGCTCTAAACGATGCCTAGATCCTAAAAAAAGTGCTCCTGCGTCAATTCTAGGTCCGTGGCGGAAACGCGCACGCACTTAGAATCGGCGACGACGAAAAGCCCCAAATTCGCCCGAAACGCCCGCTTCTCCGCGACACGGCTTCCCGTGTCCAAATAGAGACACGCACTCACCCTCAAGACACCCGACAACGTCTACCTAGGTCCGTCTAACCTAGGGCATCACCCAAAATTGGGCCAAATTTGGATTTCACCCAAAATTGACACAAAACCTAGTGTTAAACTCTCAAAACACTACCAAACTAGTTCCAACTTCCTCCCACGGGTAGCCTAAGGGTCTAAAAAAGTTCTAAACTATTAATTATACTATATAAAAATAATTATAAGGGGAAAATTAGGGTTTACCTCTTGGGAGTTGGAATCCCAAGCCAAAATCTCCAAAATACTCCAAATCCACCTCAACTAGCTTCCAAGCTCCCAAATCTAGCTCCAACACCAAATCTAGGCTCTACCCACCTAGGTTGGGGAAGAATGTAGGTTAGGGTTCAATTAAGAAGAAGAAATGGAAGAAAGAAGGAAGAAAATGGAAGAGAAACTCACCTTGAAGAAGAAGGAAGAAGAAAGAAGAAGTGGAGAAGAAGAAGAAGTGAAGAAGAAGAGTGGAATGAAGAAGAAGAACCAAGGGGAGGGGGGCTGCTGCTGTTCCACGGGTTGGGAATGGATGGGGGGTCGGCCAAAGCAATAATAAAGGGGTTCACACAAGTTCCAAATTCCTAAAACGCCCCTACTCACTTGGTTTCGGGTTCCGGGTTCCAAAAGCACTCAAACTAGCTCCAAATCTCTCCAACTAACCTCCTAAAAATAAAATAAATATTCTAAAACCCAAAAATAAGTCTCACAGGGGTGTGGGCTGGGTCGGACATGGGTCCACTAGGGTCTGACATGGGTCCAGGCTAGCCAAAATCCTTAAACAATCAATAAAAATATAGTACAATCATTAATTAAATATAAATAAAATTAATTATAAATAATACACACTTAACCAGATTAAAAAAAAATACCCGACTCTGGAAATGGGGTGGTGACAGTTCCTGGTTCTGCACCAATGTATGCACCTGTTCCTGCTTTTGCTCCTGCTAATGCTCATGTACTGTATACCTCGGGGTGGATCTCCTCTGCTAATCCTAGGGACATAATCCGGGTCCAGGTCCTCAGGGGACATAGCAAGGTATAAAATAACTTATACCAAAATAAATATAGTACAACAATAAATGAAACAATGGGGTAACTATATAACCAGCTAAGTGATATGCAAGTTGAGAGCATCACTAAAACTCAGGCTGAAACTACTACAAGCTCTGTGTCTGAGAGCCTGTAGCAGTGATATCACATAGTGGTCCAAGCTCGGGTTTAGAGTCTTGAGCACCGCATTAATAAGGGTTATATATATATAATTAGCCTGTAGCCTGTGTGTCTCTCCCCACCCAATGTAATCACACGTCTCATGTCCATGACACGCAAGATCATAACTAATGCAGCTAGTCATAATAAAATCTAAGCATATAAAAAGTATGTCATGAAATCTGTATCCTATACAGAATCACCATGAATATCTCAGAAAGATTATGTCTCATGAATAGTGTCAAGTGTCCTGGGTTATGATGTACTTGATAAGACAAGTACGAGAATGTAAAAGGGTTTCGATATCCATCACTAGGTGACGTTACACAACTCCGCGTACGGTGTTGGCACCCGAATATTATTCGAACGCTAAGTAATATCACACGGTCCTAGGTTAAGTATGTACAACAATATATAAATAAGTCAAGGAAATAAGTAACAAAACTGCAAGGTTGGCAAGGTACACTTGCCTGGGGTTCTGGCTCTAACTGTAGCTCTGGTCTCAGTAGATTTTGCAGGTACTCCTCCGGTTGCTGAAATAAACATCACCATCAGATTTAGAAAATATCAAATAGCTAGAAATGTCTGTCCTTGAGTCCAATTTGAACACAGGGGCAAAAATGACAGTTCTTGGTCAAAGCGGGGTCCACATGTGGGCCGCTTCGCACCGAAAAATATGTCAAAAACAATGGTCTCCAAATTTGTCAAACTTAGTGTCAACAAGTCCAGAACTATGATACGAACCCAACGAAACTTCCAGAACTAGATTCCGATGAGCCGATCACAAAATCGTCCGTCAAGTGGAGCCGCGGGGCCCATGATATGCGATTTTGTCAACTTTCTCAGAATCGAACCAAACTTGGGTCACAGGACCAGCATATTGCTACGAGTCCGATGGTGCAAGTTTTGTTTCAATCCGATGTGTACACAAAGTTACAATAAATTCTATAACAGACCGATATGGGACGTTGTCGACGGATACGCATTAATTTCGGTATGCACGCACATCCAAATCAACTTTCGCGAAATTCCACACGTCCGTATCAACGACGCGCACCTTTTGGTGAAGACTGCACGCGACCAAGTTACCCTGTTTGGCGGGGCATACTCAGTTCCGACAAAAATAGGGTATTATTTTTCCTGTTTTTTTATCACAGTTTATGATCGCCACAGGACGCGACACACCGAGCGGGTTGCACGAACATCGAGAGGGTCATGCAGGGTTCGTATCACAACAGACGAAATAGGAAACGGGACAGCAAGAAGAGAGAAAAAACTACCTGAACAGGGCTCCGTGGAACTGGAATTCCTCATGTCCGCGAGGCGACACGACACAATGTGACACGGTACTGTGCTGTGTCAGGGTTAGGGTTTCGATCACTACAGTGGCTGGGGCACCGGGACTTTGTTGAAGGAGGGCGGAGGTGGCTCGGCTCGTCGGAGGCGGTACTGGCTGAGGCAAAGCTGGAGCTGCTCAGGCGGGGAGACGTCGTGAAGGCAATGGAGCTCGTCGGGGAAGACAGGCGGAGGCGGCTGAGGTGGTTAGGAGCAGAGGAGGGAGGCGGCGCTGAGGTGGTTCGTCGAGGTCGTGGTGGAGCTCAGGGAGTGGAGGCGGTGGTCGGGTGGCCGAGAATCGGTGGAGGGAAGACGCTGCGGGGAGGTCAGCGGAGCGGGACGGAGAAGGGGTTTTGGTCGGAGACGACGGTGGAGGGGAGACAGGTGGTAGTGGCTTCTCGTCGGAGGCGGGGGTTTATCTAGGGCGAGGGTGAGAGGAGCTGGGCGGTTATGGCCGGAGGAGGCGGGGGTAACGGGCGGAGGAGCCAGGGTGAAACGGCCGCGGGGAAGGCTGCGGCGGCGGTTACTGGCGGCAGTCGAGTTTCTTCAGTTACTGTAGCAGTAACTGTTGAAAACGGGTCGGGTTATGGGTCGCTGGGTCGGGTTCAATCGGAATCCGGCCCGATCCGCTAGGAGGTAGGGTCGGGTTTCGGGTTTGGGTTTCGGATCCGGATTTCGGGTCCGACCCGACTCGCTAGTGAATTGGGTCCGGTCTGGGTTGGTTTAGGATGGGTTCGGTTCAACAAATAAACTGGGTTTAATTTGGTTTATTTAAAACATAGTTTTTTGGGCTTTAAAAATGCTTTCGGGGTCCAATAAATTCTCAAAAAATTATCCTGTCTAATTTTTTATTTTACACCCAAAATATTATTATTATAGTATTTTAATATTAATTAACATTATTTTAAAAAATCATTAATTTTAAAATATCTTAGTTTTAACTAATAAAAACCCCAGAAAATTACAAAAAATTTATAAAAATTGATTTTAAAACTCTTAAAAAATCAGGGGATTTACAATCATAATTTTGATGTATATGAAAGTTTCAGGATGCCCTCCTATAGGTCCACTGGAAGGGAGGAGGTACCGTCTGTTTTATCTGATAAAGGTGAAGACCCTGCTGGTGCAGACGAGTTCTTGTTGATAATACCGAGAGGCGTAATAGCTCCGCCAGCAGAACCTCTCGTTATCCCCAATAAACGGAAGGCTTCAACTCTGAAAGAGCCTTCCCCCCACAAGAAGAAGACAGTCAGAGGTCCAAAAAGGGCTTCCACCAAGGGGGCCTCTAGGAGTAAGCCTGTCGTTTCCCCTGTTGGGGATGATTCTTTGATTAGAGGTCCTTCGCCTTTTAGAGAGGGAACCTCCATAGTTCCGGCTGGCAGTGTCGGAGATTCTTTGCTTGCGGTTGCTACTGCTACCACCGCTACTGGCAGTACTTCGAGATCGCCTTCGAGGCCAAGCATACTAAGAATCAATATATCTTTATCCAGACAAATAATGGGCCTAGCCCCTCCTTTGTCTGTAAGTATCTCCAGCGAGATTCCACCCGATGAACCTCGAGTGGATCTGGGAGAAGACTGGGATAACTACCCGTAAGTGTCAGTTGGTGCACCCTCTTCTCCAGGTATGCTAGCTTGTTTAGCATCATTAAGAAATGATTTAGCTATACAGGCCGCAGACGCAACATACATACCATTGGTCATGGGCAAATATTGTCTTTATGCTTCTTTTAGGAAAATTAACATCAAATTGATATTAACTTTCTCTCTTCTTCTTTTCAGGTGAAGACATCTCTGGGGAGGGCGGAGTTGACACAACCTCTGAATTTGTTATAGATTAGGCTGATGAAATGGTGGTGTTCAACGTTGAAGAAGCCTACTTCAAAGCTGTCGATCCTTTATCCGCAATATTTTTGGGTGTCGTCTCACCAACAGCAGTCCGAATAACATCGGAGGAGGATGAGCCCATCATCTCGACTGTGCCTCCTTTGTTGAGTATGCCAGCAATTTTAACTATTGCTGGTGTCCCTTCTTTTTTTGTGCCATCTGTAGAGGCAACGACTGTGGCAATATCCTCTACAGTCATTCCTGGAGGAAGATATATCGGTATTGCAGCCACTCCCAGCATACATCCGATCTATGCCACGCTAGTTGAACAATACACTAGCATATTCTACCTCACTTTGAAGGAGTTGATATCCATGGTGCTGGAGAAGAACCTAGGCTTTGATACTCTGCAGACGTCCTCCCAGCTTACGATAGCGCCGATTAGAAATTTCAACGACGCTGAAAGAGCTGATGCGCTAGAGCAAATAGTTAATGGTTTAGAATAACCCATTAACGAATATTTACAACTTTCTTGAGGCAACATCGATGATATGGTTCAGGCAGAGTATGACTCCTTGACTGCAAAACTTGTTGAGCAGATGGAATCCCTGAACAAATCCATCCAGGAACAGTTGTAAGAGATAGATGAAGAACAGGCTGTCTTGGTAGAGGTTATTCCTCAGCTAGCTAGGTGCGAAGCCGAATATAAGGGAAATAAAGTGAGGGTCCGAGAATTGGAAGCTGAACTCGCTCAGGCAAGGGAGCGGGCTCTCAAGATATCGGCAGCTCGTGATGTACTGAAGGGCCAAGCGGATACAGCTCAGCAGAACTTGGCACATGCGGGTGTTATCCGCGCCAGTTTTGTTAATGCTCGGTCCGAACTATCTCGCTTGAGTGATGATAAGGCATGACTGGAACGGGCTTGTGCTAATGTCTTGAACTCCAGGAATGAGAGAATGGCTGCTTTGGCATGACAGATTCATGATTTAACTGCTTCTCCCCAATGATGTACTTTTTGCTTCTTTTGTAATTTGCTTTTCTCGAAGATAATAAAGAGGCTTCATCTGACTTTGTAGACCCATCATTTTTGAACATAAATGATAGGCTAGGATGAAAGTGATATCAGAGGTAATATAGACGTGATATACTTTCGATAAGTTTCAGCTGGATATATCTATTCAGAGGTTATATGGACATGATAGAATATGATCCAACTAAATTTGTATACAAAACACTATCAGAGGTAATATGGACGTGATAGGATTTAAAGTTTCAAATTAGTTAAATATATATATTCAGAGGTCATAATAACATGATAGAATATGATCCAACCAGTCTTTGTACGTAGTATCGTCAGAATGAGATCTTCAACATACTGCGTTCAAGCAAGAAAGATTAAGCATAGTACTTCTTCAGGAACTTGTCATTGATAGGAGCTATTATCAAGTCTCCATTAGGATTGGCTAATCTGTAAGTACCGTTTGAAAATGTCATTTCAATCACATAAGGGCCCTCCCATTTGGGCTAGAATTTACCCTTACTTTTGTGAGTAATGATCATTGGCCTCTTCACAGCTAAAACTAGCTCACCAACTTTGAACACTCTTTCCTTCACTTTTTGATTAAAAGCTCTGGAGATGCGTGCCTGGTAGAACATAATGTGCTGTTGAGCTTGAAGGCGTTTCTCGTCTAATCCTTCTAGCTCTTGAAACCTTAATTGATCATTATTTTTCTGAGTCAACTCATTAGCTACTGCTATTCTGAGTGATGGAATTTGGACTTTAATGGGGAGAACTGCTTCACACCCGTAGACTAATGAGAATGGGGTATAATTCGTCGGTATTCGTACCGTTGTGCGGTATGCCCAGAGGCATTCTTCCAGCTTCTTATTCTAATCTCTTTTGTTTGAAGAGATGAACTTCTTCAAGAGTTTAATGATGGTTTTTTTGAAGGCTTCTGCCAAACCATTAACAGCAGGATTATATGTCGTAGAGGCCATATTTTGTATCTGATTCTTATCGCAAAATTGGTGAAACGCTTGGCTGATGAATTGAGGTCCGTTGTCATGAATTATCCTTCGGGGTATCCCAAAGTGATAAATTATATGGTGCTTGATAAAGTTGATCACGTTGGATGTCTTTACCTCAGCAAGAGGGATCGCCTTCGCCCATTTAGAGAAATAATCGGTGATAGCCAATATGAACCGATGTCCTCTAGAAGATGACGGGTGAATTAGACCAATGATATCCATACCCCAGGCTTCAAAGGACCATGATGCAATGGTAGGATATAAATACTCAGAAGACTGATATATAAAATCTGTATAAACCTGACAGGCTTTGCATTGTCTTGCATATTTCACGGCATCCGCAATCATGGAAGGCCAGTAGTAGCCCATCCTCCTGATACGATCCTATAACTTAGGACCGGGTTGATGTGCTCCACATACTCCGTCATGAGCTTCTCGGATAACCCGTTTTGCATCATTATCAGAGAGACACCGTAACAATAGTCCATCGTATGTTCGACGATATAGACTTTGTGAAGAAGCATCAAAATAGAAGCGTAGTGATCGTCTTTTGATGGATACTACTTCTTTAGGATCCTCTGATAAGATTCTGTAGGACACGAAGTCTATAAAGGGACTTCTCCAGTCTCTCTTAGGAGGAACCGTGTTTACAGCGTAGATACGTTCTATGTGAAAATTATTTTTCACACAGAATACATCTCTGTTGAGAAGGGTTACCGAATTCTGCCTTCTTATAGGAATAGCTAGATCTGCAGCTAGACTGGCTAGAGCGTCAGCTTCCGAATTTTGAGATCGAGGCACATGCTCTAGGAAGAATACTTTAAAAGATATGGCTATCTTGATCGTTGCTTGGTGATAAGGAATGAGGTCTAGATTGCGGACTTCATATATTTCTCTGACCTGACTGACGATCAGTTGAGAATCACCAAAAGCTTCCAGGTATTCAACGTCTAATTCTTTAGCAACTTGAAGCCCGATTAGTAGAGCATTGTACTCTTCCATATTATTAGAGCAGGGTTCGCTAAGAGAATATGCTCGATAGATGACGAGTTTATCAGGAGTCACCAGAATAATTCCTACTCCTGAAACCATGTTTCCCTTGGAACCAGTCCTGGAGGTACCATCGAAGAATAGCTGCCATGTATCATCTTCTATTGTAGAATTATATTCTGCAACTTTGTCGAGAATGTCCTCGTATAGTTTTGGAGGTTTTCAGAATTGGATGAGCAGCTAAGAAATCAGCCAAGGCCTGACCTTTTATGGACTTCTGAGAGACGTACACCATATCATACGGTGTCAATAGCATCGCCCAAGTCGCTAGTCAGGAATTAAGAACACTTGGCTTATTCATCAATACCCAAAGAGGATTGATTCTGGAGATGATATGAATAGTCTGACCGGTCATGTAATGTCGCATCTTCTGAATGGCGAACATTAGGGCCAAGCATTCTTTTTCTACTGGGTTATACCAGTGTTCAGCTCCGACCATCATCCTGGTTAGATAGAAGATAGCCTGTTCATGACCCTCATTGTTCTTCTGGGTGAGGAGAGCCCCTAAAGAATGATCCATTGCTCGAACATACATCAAAAATAGTCTTCCTATGATGGGAGGCACCAGAACTGGAGGATTAGTAAGATAGCATTTGATGTCATTAAATGCTTGCTGACAGGCTTTGTCCCATATAAATGACACACCTTTCTTTATCATGCGAGAAAAAGGTTGACATCTCCCAGAAAGGTTGAATATGAATCTCCTGATATAAGCTAGACGACCTTGAAATCCCCTAAGTTCCCTCAGATTACGGGGCGGTCGTATTTCTAGGATAGCCTTTACTTTATTAGGGTCAACTTGAATGCCTTTGGCGATAATGACAAATCCCAAGAATTTACCCCTGGACACACCGAGAAAGGACTTTGTAGGGTTCATTTTGATCTGATGTTGGCCCATCAACTCGAACAATGTCTTCAAGTCTTGGATGTGATTATCCTGAAGGCAGCTTTTTACAGCAATATCATTTATGTAACATTCTACTGTTTTGCGTAGATGCTCATGGAATATGTTACTCATAGCCCACTGATATGTAGCCCCGGCATTCTTCAATCCAAAAGGCATGACTGTGTAGCAATATAACCCCAGTGGTGTACGGAAGGCAGTATGCTTCTCATCTTTAGGATTCATCTTAATCTGATTATATCCTGAAAATTTGTCCATGAAAGACATGCGCTCAAAGCCGCACGTATTATCGATCATGACGTATATGATGGAAAGAGAGAACTCATCCTTGGGACAGGCCGCATTGAGATCTCGGAAGTCGATACAAATACAAAATTTCTTATTTTTCTTGATGATTGGGACAACGTTGGCGACCCAATCAGGATGTTGTTCTTCTCGGATGAACCCGCAGGCTACCAATTTCTTAATTTCAGCTTCAATGGCATCCATCATATTCGGGCAGAACTGGCGTTGGTGTTGCTTTACAGGCTTTGAATTGGGCAGTATATTGAGTTTATGGGTAGCCACTTTTGGATCAAGACCTGGTATATCCTCATAATTCTACGTAAAGATATTGATATATTCTCTTATCAGCTGGATCATTTCTTTTCTTTCTTCTTCGGGAAGATTGTTGCTGATAAATATCGGCTTTGGTGAAAATTCATCCCCAACATCGACTTGGATAACTTCATCTTCAGTGGGAGGTTCTCTCTGCTCAAATCAGAGTTCCCATTGTGTATCCATTTGCTGTACCCAGGAGTCATTTTCGAATAGTTTAGATTCTTGTTCCTCTGCTTCGAGAGAATCTGTCAACACCGTATTTGCTGACAATACTCGTTCGAGTTCAGTACATGAATCGGAGGACGATGAACCATCCAGAGAAGGGAAAAAGAATCCTCACTTGACTCAGAAGTTGTAAGAGATGTGGTATACCCTAACCCAAAGTAAGTTCGTTGATAGTAGGGATCACCATGCAACGACATTTGCCTGCCTTTCCCATAGTTGAGGCCTGGCTCTGACTTCAGGTCATAACTCATACTTTGTATAATCTTCAAAGCCTGTGGGCTATATCTGTGAACCTGTATTTTCCCAGCATCGGACTCGTAAGAATCTTCTTGTACAATTGGTTTGTTCCACATGCGATCGAAGACTATTGGATGCTGATTATTGCGAGTAGGCGGGATGATAAAGATAAAATCTTCATGTGGCCCATATGTCACGATAATAATAGATATTGACGCTACTTCCCACACATACGGATGATATGAGTCTATAGCTTCCAAGAATTTTTATGCTATAGGCTCTATATCGTTACGAGGGGAGGATTCCTGATTTAAAAATTGAGCGTCAGTATACTGGAAAAGAGAATCTTTATTATCGTCAGAAACCACGTTCCTGGTTATATTTACATCAGTCGGTTGCTTGTCGCGCCTAAGGTTGATGACCAAAGGTGGAGGCTTCTGGTTCAGAGTGATCACTAGGAAATCACTTCCTCCTCCTAATTTGGTTTTGTCCAAGTGGATAGTCATATGTTCCATGACTTTCGGACGGGTAGTCTGCCCTTTCACCTGGATTGATAGAGGTTGCTCAGTAGATGGTTCTCCTGGCTCCTGGTGGGATTCCTCTTTCGTCCTGTCTGACGTCTCTTTCATATAGCCTTGGGTGTACAATATGGCGTCGGAATAGTAGGACTCAACTCCTTTGAAAGGATTGAGATCAGCATACTCTGTTTTCACTATCCCTTGGGCGTCTACATACTTGAAGCATTGATGTAGAGTCAAAGGAATAATATTGTGATCGTGGATCCATGGTCTGTCTAACAGAATGTTGTAAGATACCTCCGAATCAATGGCGTAGCATGTAGCCACTGATCTAAGGTCACCAATCTGGATCTTTAGACGAATCTTCCCTAATGGCTTACTTTTTCTGGCATTGAAGGCCACAATTGTGGTGGTAGTATATGCCAGTTCACTTGTAGGGATCCTCAACGGTCTTAGCAGACTATGAGGGATAATGCTGATCGACGATCCCGGATCTATGTGAATCCGGTCTACCTCTATGGAGCCGACGTATCCAGTATAATAAAGAGGCCTATCATGCTTGTTATGTTTCAACAACATGTCCTCTTGAGTGAAAGTGATATTAGGGACCACTTCTATCACACTATGGCATTGAGGACATGCCACAGGCTCTTTGTCGGGGGACTTGAGCTGAGTCAAGCATACATCTGCCTGCATCAATGCTTCACTCAAGGCTTGACGAGTGTCTTTGGATAGCCTGAGTAGCTCGAAAATAGACAATCTGGCTGGAGTATTAGCCAACTGGGCCAAGATGTCAAAGTTATATGGTTTCTCTAAACCTTTGTTTTGAAAATTCTTCAAAGGTTTATAAAAATGAACTTCTTTTTTCTTGCCTTTATCCGCCGAAGTTGGTCTAGAAGGGCCTGCCTCTGGTATGACAGGTTCGGGCTCTGATGTCGGGGATATTGCAATCATATGGCATGGTTTACACCTGGAGTTCTTTTTAGACTTAGCTTTGGCAGCTTGAGTCTCTTTCTCAATCTTTGACACTAGATCAGGATGAACCCACATAATCTCCCCACGCTTGGTAGTTAAGGGTAACAGGTCATGATTTTGATCCCTGGTCAGAGAAAGATTAACAATGTTCATCATCGCCCGTGGAATAGGCACTACACCATCCGGGACTTCCTGAGGGGACAGATTGCCGAATTGGAGAGAGATCATATTGGCAGTGACCGTTTTCTCGCTATTATGCAGAGTGATGGCCTTGGCGTCGATCAACTCCTAGATTTTCCTCTTTAGTACATAATATGCCTTTGTGGGGTGATGTATGTACGTGTGGAAAATGCAGTACTTAGGATTATTGGTACTGCCGACTTCATTTGGCCGCTTTACCTCGGGGAGACTAAGCTTGCCACTTTTGACTAGACAATAGAATATGCTCGAAATATCGTCATCGTTAAAAAAATATTCTTCTTTAGGCCTGGAAGTCCCAGAATTTGTCTGCGTAGTCATCGGAGTACGTTGCCTGGAAGTGTTAATTTTCAGAGCTTCCTTTCCTTTAGAATTACGAGTATGATCGTTATTGGAGGATGACCGCTTTCCACTATCAGAGGTAGAGATCATAATTCCATTATCACGCGCCTTCCGACTATTGGCTACTGCTGAGATGATAAACGAGGGTCAATCATGGAACTGATATGGTCCTGTGAATACTGAGATCAGTGGGAGAAGGTTCTTTCTGTAAATGTCCACTAAGGCTGAATCCAGAACTCCGAAAGGCATCTGCAAAGTGGCCTAACAAAAACTTTTAATGAAAGTATGAACGTTCTCTTTCTTCTTCTGCTTTACTTCGATGAGTGAGGACATAGACATGACCATCCCTCCTTCGTAGAATCGAGCGAAGAACAGAGTCTTGAAATCTTCAAAAGAAGAAATACAGTTATCGGCTAGACTGCAGTACCATTGATAGGCCACTCCAGACAGACATCCCTTAAACACTCAGGTGAGGAGAGGATCATTCCCCTACAATAATACCGTCATCATGCTAAAGTAGTTCATGTACTGGCTCGGTGACATCTTTCCCTCAAATAAAACTATAGCCTGTGGTTTGTATTTTGGTAGGAAAGGGATCTCTTTCCAGATAGCTGGGTATGGCTGGTTGATTCCTAACTTCTTGAGCTGATCCTTATGCTTCAAGGCATCAAATTGGGCTTTCAATTCCCGAATTGCCTGCATCAGATCTTCAGCTGGGAAAGGGACCGCAGAGAGGTGAGAGATCGGTTGTATTGTAACTCCGACAGGAGGCAATACAGTCTCCGAGTTCAGAGATTGAGGAGCCGTTGACTCTTGATTTGGAGCAGGCTCCTGGCTTGCGTTGGATGGTGGCATGTCCACCCCCACACGTATTTAGGTCGAAGGAACTGATGCTTGAGCTATAGCAGCTGTATGTTGAGTCACCAACATCTGGCGCATACTCTCCATCATGGAATGCATCTCTTTCAGCGATGTTTTTAATACAGCGATGCGTTGCTTAGTACTTCCTGATAGGGAAGCCTCTTCTTGTTCATCTCCAATAGCATAAACCCCTATTTCTCTGGATGCTATTGAGGGATTGGTATAGATCTCTGTGGAGATTGAGTCTATACTGTCAGTATCACATTCAGGAAACTAGCGACCCCCAGTGTTGGAATCAAAAGAATATGAAGCCGATTGTCGCGACCTCGAGCGAGTATTTCAAAAGACACCTGCTTCAATGTTCTCAAGGAGTCTATCAAATCTTCTTTGGCTTGGAGTTCTAGAGGGGTGACGTCTTGAACTTGACCTTCCTCTAGGAATATGTGAAGCCATGTTTACTGATGCGAATGTCGGTTCTTCTTTCTATAAGGGCAAAGAGTAGTTCAACCGGTCGAAAATTGATCGTTTTGCCTTAGAACAATAGTAGTTAACTACAACTTTATGACTATTACAATGATGCTCCCTAGGGGGTATAATAGACATATTAGAAGATCCAATATCTTTGTGCTTCTGGATCAAGAAATTACGCAAATCAGGGGGATTAGAAGAAGAAGACTTATTGTGCCTTTTTACATCAGTAGGGGCATGGAGATTGGGAACCATAACTCTCTCCCAGCTATAAGAATACAGCAGTTCAGCCATGTGAGTAACATACGATCCATCATCCATCTAAGGACCATATTTTCCCGTAAAGCGGGTTTTCTTTACTCGGATGGGCTTATCCTAGCGTAATCTGGAGCTTCGCATGGGTTGGCATAAAATAGAGAGAGCCCTCAAATGGCCTCCAGTGTCACGCGTATTCTGAAAAGCGGGCAACTTCTTCTCTTGGTGGCGTACAACTCTAGAGATTGGGAGATCCCCCACTTGTTTTCCTTTGCAGTGATCGAAGGGACCATCTGCCTTATCGTAGATGGGAGATATATTTTTATGCGCAGAGCGCGTTTGAAATTTCTGAACTGGCGCTGGACCTTGTCAGAAATTTTATCTGCCATGTCACAGACGAAAGACAAAGTTTTACGTGCAGGGCACAGTTTTAGACTCTTGGATTGGCACTGAGGCATTGCCAGAAGCTTTGTCTGCCACGTCACAGACGGGAGACTAATTTTTACGCACAAGGCGTACAGGTTTTGATGTCACAACCTTGTTGGTCGGAGAGAGAGAGCCTACAGAAAGAGTAGAGGATGTCCGAGGCATCCATACTTTATGCAGCTTCCGGTTGTCCTAAAAATAGAGGGAATGAGAGCTACCCTCTGCGCGAAGCATGTCTTCATAAGCAGATTGGTCAAATTGGACGATCAGAGTCTTCTTCGTTGATCCGACGGATGCAACATCATATTGAGTAATGACTTTCTTGTCAGATGAGAAAGTAGTCCCCAGTAGAGTCACCATCTTGTGTTTGATGATAAACAAAAGAAATTAAAACTAGGTTTATACGAAACCCTTTCTTTGTTTACAAATAAGAAAAAGAAGTACAATTAATCCTATACGAGGATGTTAAGTACAATAAAAATAATTCTGGAGAAATATTGCTATAGAATTCTGATCTATGGTCGATCACTTTGTCCCTTGGACCACACGATGACGAAGAAGTACTGTAGAAGAAGAAGAATCTTCAAAACTTATATGAGGGATTGAACTCTCGTTGCCAAAGTTGTCAATCAACACTCTCTGTATGTGCTCTCTCTCTGGTCTCCTCTATTTTTTTTTGACCTTTCTTCACTTGTCTCCTGTGGCCGGAAGTCTCTATTTATAGAGGTCGGTCACAATAACTGACTAGTCGGCGTAGAAACCAAACAGCGGAGAGAGTTGCACCTTTTATGCGGCGGTTATAATAATTGCTATCCACGTATGAATGATCTACTGAATCTGCATATGACGCGTGTCCCATTATGAGGTAACGCGCATAATCGCTCATCGGAGATCACGACATGCAAGCTACGTAGGTAACTGCCCCTCGCGTAGAGATGGTTGGCATAAAAGCCAAATAACTGTCTCGTTGGCGTAAAAGCCAAATAGTTATCTTATTGGCATAAAATCCAAATAGCTATCTTGTTGGCATAAAAGTAAGTAGCTATCTTGTTGGTGTAAAAGCCAAGTAGCTATCTTGTTGGCATAGAAGCCAAGTAGCTGTCTTATTGGCGTAAAAGCCAAGTAGCTGTCTTGTGGGCGTAAAAGCCAAGTTCTGCGTTGTTGGCGTAAAAGCCAAGTAGATGTCTTGTTGGCGTAGAAGCCAAGTTCTGCATAAAGTTTGATGCTGCATAGGTAGGTAACCAGCGTAAACTAGCTAATTTATCCTTCATAACTGAGGTCTTGAGCGTATTCTGGGCCAAATAGCCTTATCACTTACCTTTTTGCAAATATAGCCTGAGTTGGCGTATTTCAAGAAGATAGCATACGACGTACTCCTATAGTTAAAAATAGCCAGGTTAGCGTATTTCGAGGAGATAGCGTACGGCGTGCTCCTATAGTTGAAAATAGCTGGGTTGGCGTAAAATGCCAGGATGGTGACATGAGCGTATTAGCTCTAATTTTAGCTCTCCTAGTCATTATAAGTAGAACCAAATCTCGTACATTAAATGCAGAGATCTGCCCTCATCTCGCGCATTAACTGCAAAGACGTGCCTCGAGTTCTGTACGAAGAGCAGCTTTTGACGTGGCGTCTGATTTTGTCTCATCTTGAGCGTAAAAACTCATCTCTGCCTATATGGAATAGGCAGCGTATTCCTTGAATGCGTAAACAACGTCTTATATCAAGGATTATGTCACTAAACGACAGCCTAGGTCTCTATGCAGAATTATTATTACAGCCATCTTCTCGATCATCGTGCAGTACTCTTTGTCAGGAGTCAGATTCACTGTTCTGTCTGACAGGTTCATTCGAAGAATACGAAGAGTTCCTCGTACAACTTCATGCTGCATTAAAAGCAAATATATTTTATGCCAGAGTGGCAATGTAGCAACCTTTTTACGCCAAAGTAGTCTGGAAGTGCTGCTTTACGCGAACTATTCTGGAGCTCTATTTTACGCTGAAATAGCGTTGAAGCTCTGTTGTACGCCAATGGCTCTGAAGTCATATTTTATGCGACACAGTGCTGGAGCTCTGTTTTACGTAGGCTTCATATATGTTGGAGGTTTTGCGCGTATAATTCTTCAGCGTATTTTTCATACTTCTACACTGAGCTCTATGATATTGCGTTCGAGCGTATCAAATTGTGCAATGAGCGTCGCATCGTCCGCCAGCTGCTGGACATGTGCTGCTCCTCCATCATTCATAGCAACTCATCATGGAGAGATGCAATCTGACGGTCAATGATCTTCTGGACTCGGGTCGATGCCTGCGAGGGCTGTGAGGAATTCGCACTTGCCATGGAGGCCCTAGATGACTGTGTCACAACAAGGGTGCCATAAGATCCTGTACTATAGTATGTACGCCTCTGGAGACTACCAGCGACTGTCACCCATAGCTCATCCGCCGACGGAGATAGAAAGGGCTGCAAGAAAGTACCAACCTCTCCCATTGTAGGTGCACTAGCAGTCGCCCACTCACGCAGCCTAAGATACTCCGCCTAGAAAAGTTTGGATACTCAATAATTGTTAATGTGTCTAAGGTACTTATTACTAACTACATGGATATTTATTTGCATAATTCTTAATTTATATTAAAATTAACACAAAGTAAAGTAATACTTACATAGGTCTGCGAGCTCATCAATAAGATTTTTGCCCTTTCGATAGGTGGCCAGGAAGACGGTCACCATGTTGGCATCCTCACCCCTCTGTACTTGTTAAAAATATATTATTTAGTAATAAAATTAAATATTTTATCCTACTATCATTTTATCATACTTTTATTAAAATAATATATCTGAAATAAAAATATACCAAATAACAAAAATATTCCGTCATCAGAATCGAGCAACCACACCACTTTGCTGCCTTCTGTCTAGCCGTCTTGGCTTTCTTAGACCTTTTCTTATTTCTTAGATCATCAAATTTAGCCCTCATCGTAGTCTACTGCTCAAGCATGATCCAACCTTGGATCAGTTTTCCTTCACGATCACGAGCCTTCTGGTCATCTAGAGCATGACGGATCAGTTTGGCGGCAATGGCAGAAAACATCTGTTCGATCAACTCGGCCCGGTGTGGTGGATAGAAATATATTGGCTACAAGAAGTAATTTAGTAAGAATATAATATGCATAAATTAAATGATTGATATAATATACTTTTATCTTGAATTATGCAAACTAGGATGCCTTCCTCTCATGTGGAGCATCAGAGTAGTTGATCAAAGGGCCACCATAGTTGTACCTCAGAAAGTGGCTCAGGCGTCTCTATACCGACGAGGGACGATATCTTTATAGAGATAATTATTTTTAGCAAAAAAGTGAATATATGATGAATAAAGAAATATATGATATATATGATGTTAAACCAACTAATTGACTTACTTTATACCGTCGGCCCAAATCTTCGTCCTTGTCTCGTCCAGAGGTGCGCGTGGAGGATCTAGCTGATGTTGTGACGATGTCGGTTCAACCTCCGTATATGCTTATTTGTCTCCATGGTTCTGTCAACAGGAGGAACGCTGGACAAGGGAGTAGTCTCAGGCCTGAAACTACTCATCCTAGGAGTGTTGCCACGTAACGTCATCGCAGTCGGAGATGTGACTGGTCCATATACTGGAGTACTTGGCGTCGAGGATCCAGAACCAACAGTAGGCAGTACCGGAGGAGCACTCCGTCTACCTTGTGACCTACTGAATGCTCTATATTGTCTTGTCATACCTGATAATAATATATGATGATAGAACAAATAAACAAATATATAGTACATTCTAAAGTCAAAATATTATGCATATCTCACAGCATTAATAGAATTGCATAGTATATAACTATTAGTGTCACAAGTCTACATTGATAGTACAATATATAGTCAAAATATAATATATGTCTTTATCAAAATAGTACATTCTAAGTCAAAATATAGTACATTCTACAGGTAAAATATTTTATTTTCAATCATCTTCAGAAAATTTATCTTATTCGCCTTCCTCGTCCTCCTCTTCCTCTTCCTCTTTCTCTTTCTCTTCCTCTCTCTTCCTCTTCCTCTTTCTTTTCCTCATCATCTTTACTTTTATCTACTTCATCTTCGTCTTCAAATAATTCTACCTCTTCTACATTATTAGTCGTGTAATGAGTAACTTTCGTTGAGTCCACATCTATAATATTTGTTACAAGAGGTAGCTCGTCCTTCTAATAAGCTATTCCATCAACGTCAAAGGTATTTCTAGCTTTAGTCTTGCATACTGCCCACCAATCTAACCTTGCTGTCTCCCGTCTAGGATAAGTTGTGAAGTATATGAGCTGAGCCTGACTTAATAGGATAAATGGTTCGTAGTCTTGATATCTACGCTTGTAGTTTATATCCACAAGACCATTCTTGTCAATTTTCTAACCATAATCTTAAATCGAATCAAACCATTCATACTTGAATAGCATGATCTTAACAGCTCCTATACCATAATTATATGTCAACTCCACAATCTCTCGTAAGATGCCAAAAAAATTATTGCCTAGATCGACGTCTTTGTAGTTCGAAGATTTGATACACAAACAACTATTTTTTGTGGAATCAAGATCCAGAAAGCTGTCTCTGATCTGAGCATTGGTTGATTTGAATATAAACCCATTCATACGGTAACTTGACCATATTTTGACGACTTGAGCTCTAATAGATTCAGTCTCGGATGTTATTAGACTATCGACTATCAAAGTAGCAGTAGTAAGTTATTTATTGTGCAAGTGCATACATAAAAAGTAATTATCGAACTCCTTACATATGAACTCAACCAAGAAGAAAAATGATGTCTTATTTTTGGTTCTACTTCTTCGTCTGTTATGTAGGGTCTAACCGACCTCAGCTCATAATTATATGTGCTAAAAAACAATGAAGCAACCACTGATTAGTAGCATAATATTAGCTTATACTATTATATTGAGATGATGTAAACACGAACGTATTAATTACTTATCCTTCTAGCTTCTCCACTTCATCCTCGTCGTAATTGACTAATATATACAACTGAGTAGCCCTTAGCTTGTCGTCATTCAAATATCTCATGTTCATTTTCCTCGAAGGCTTTTCGGACACATTGAATAGTTTCAGTATTGCATCATTAGATTCCTGATATCCGTCATTATTTTTCAGAGCTCTCGATCTATTAGTAGCAACATGAGGTATGAAATATGTCGAGCAAAAGTTTGTAATCTCCTCAAGAATATAAGCTTCACAAATAGAGTCCTCAACCCGTGCCTTATTTTTTATCTTTCTCTTTAGGTGATTCAGATGTTGCTCGAACGATACATCCATCGATAACCGATAGGACCACGAACACATGCCTTATAGTAAAGATTAATTGGCAAATGCTCAATGAAGTCAAAAAATCCAGGAGGAAATACCTTCTCGAGCTTGCACAGTATTATCGCAATGTCCTTCTCTTGCTTTTCTAAACGATCGACAAGCAACTTAGTAGTGCAAAGATCTCTGAAGAATATGCTAATCTCTGTCAATGGATCACAAATGACCTGCGATAAGAATTCTCGAAATATAATCGAAATTAATCTCTCAATGAATACGTGATAATCGTGACTCTTCATACCCGCTAGTTTGTTCTCCTTGAGGTCGACGCATCTTCTCAAGTTCGAGATGTACCCATCTGTAAATTTTAGACATTGAATCCACCTACAAAGTCTTCATTTATTCTCTTTCTCCAGTGAGGAAATTGACTTAGGCTGCTTTAACTTTTCATTTCCCTCATTTATCAAATGTAACGCAGGATGTCTACATATTTCTTCTAAGTCTAACCTGGCCTTCAGATTATCTTTTATCTTTCCCTTTACCTCCATTACAATATTAATTATGTTATCAAACATATTCTTCTCTATATACATGACAACAAGGTTATGTCTGATCAGATTGGTACTCCAATATGGGAGATCCCAGAATATACTCCTCTTTGTCCAGTTATGGGTACGACCAAATCTGTCACACTTGTATCCCTTAGCAGGCTCTTCAATAGCACTTGGTAAATCTTTTACCTCTTTCCATATCGTGTATCCGGGCCACCTTGGTGGTGGATTGGCCTTCTCCACAATGTTCGTACGAAAATTATTATGTTCCTCCGGTACGGATGATCTTTAGACAAAAATTGTCGATGACAATCGAATAAGCACGGTTTGTCTTCGTGTTTTAAATAAAAAGCCTTAGTACGGTCCATGCAATATGGACATGAGAGACGACCATGAGTGCTTTATTCTGATAACATTCCATAAGCTGAAAAGTCATTGATGGTCCACATAAATGCTACCCTCATCTGAAAATTCTGCTTTCTATAAATATCGTACGTGTTGGCACCTACTTCCCACAGCTGATTCAACTCATCTATCAAAGGCTGTAAATACACATCGATGTTCCTCTTCGGATTGTTCGAACCAAGGATAATAACGGTTAGGAATATATATAGAGTCTTCATGCACATCCAAGGTGGTAGATTGTACGGAGTGACGATCACAGGCTAACATGAATACTGGGAGCCCGAAAGTTTGAATGGGGTAAGACCATCGGAGGATAGCCCTAATCTGATATTACGCGAATCTAAAGCAAAATATGGATACTCTCGATCAAAGTGCTTCTATGATTCTCCATCAGATGGATGATCTAATACTCCTTCGATCTATTTTTGCCTGTGCCAACTCATGTTTTCTGTAGTCTCCTTCACCATAAACAATCTCTGCAACTGCAACGTCAAAGGCAAGTAGTGCATTGAATCGATAGGTTTTCTTACACTGACAGACTTTCCTCTACCGGTGTCCTTGTAGCGATCAGCACCACAGAATCTCCACGTATCTTCATCCTTGTTGTCTTTGTATAACAATATGCACCCGTTGCGACATACATCAATTTTCTCATATCCCATCCAGAGCGACCTCACCATCCTCTTAGATCGGTAGAAGTCTTTAGGCAAATTTGCACCCTCTGGTATGATCTCTATAATCAAATCCATCAGTCGGTTATAATATTCTTGCGATATGTTAAAATCAACCAGGATATAATGGAGTCTTTGTATTCTCCCGCAAATCCATGAACTTTACAGAATTGACATTCGATGCCTCCTCAGCTACATCATGATTGTCCAAATCAAAACTAGGCCCCGCCGCATCAAAAACTATGTTCACCCACCCGTCGTCATAAACAGCGTGGTCGTGGACATCCATATACGGCTCCACATAAGGCTCCGAATCCGATGCTAAAGACACAAGTTCCCCGTGCGTGGTCCACTGATAATAATATGGCATAAAACTCTTAGAGTACAAATAATATGTCACTTCCACTTCTGGATGATATTTTAAGTTACGATATCTCACATACGGACACTTAATTTGGTACTGTCCATGTACTGAGAGAACGCCTTTTTGAACTGCAGGAACTATTGTACACCCTCAATGAATTCATCCTGCATACCGCACATGTCATCAGGATGACGGTTGTACATCCACAAACGATGACGCATATAGTAATTTATATATATTTTTAGATACTTCTGCAAAGATGAATAGACATCATTCAAGTATATACATATGTGAATAGTTGGTAGTGTATATTATCCAAATGACACTCACTCCAGATATACAAAGATGAATATACATCGTTCAAGAAAATAGTTTAAATTACAGTACATGTGACAAGTCTAAATGGATTTCATATTGATATTTTTAATCCTCGTCTAAAAATTCATCTTCTTCATTTAAATAAAGTATATGTACTAATACTCCTAGTCCTAGCATTGATACTCAGGAATATCCAATTACGTTATGCACATACTCGTCTACACACATATAAGAATACTCTATAGTACATGTATTGATACACCTAGTCCTAGCACTGATACTTCTTCGTTCAACTATGTATCCTGGATACTCATATTGCAGTGTATCAGTAAGTGTCAACTTTGTATCCTGGATATCCACACTTGACACTTGTTTAGGCCATGACTTTCTAATTGAAAAGTCAAGTCATGGATATCCAGTGTCAATTTTTTTGGTCCAGGATACATAGTTGACACTCACTGATACACTCCTGGATATCCATACTTGATATATATGCGTGTGTCTGTGTCTGATAAAATACTTACAATATTATCCTCGATATCGTGTTCTAACCTTTCATATCCATGTGTCCTACAATTTCACCATATGTATCATGAGATGACATGATACAAAACATGTGTGTGTGTGTGTGTGTGTGTGTTAGGGTTAGTGTATGCGTGTTAGTGTGTCCGTGTGTTCGAGTTTGGGTTAATATTAGTGTTAGCATGTGTGTGTGTATCCGAGTTAGGATTAGGATAGGTAAAGAAAGGGATATTTTGATTAAATTATTATTTTCAATATATAAGTTAAAAACAACTCAGGATTTCTTCAAGTAGGAAGAAGTGCTATCACATTCATCATAATAATGATGTAAAACATACTTATAACCACATTCTCATTCTATTTTTACATTATCTCTTAGTTGGATTGCTTGTGGAATACTTTGGGCAATACTTATACTATTTTTTTTATTTAAGAACTGTGTGGCATATAGATGTGAAATATGCAGTACTCAAGATATGCAACAGAAGGTATAAGAACCAAATATCTATATAAGAGAAGAGGCAAATTTTATAAAGACATAGTACCTTGCACCACTAATAGTTAAGTAAATTATAAAATAAATCAAGTTAAAATCTTTTATTCCTAAAATATTACTCGGTAAAGCCTAATTTATATTTAATTATTATATTACTAATGTGGATTAGACAATACCACACACCCAGTGCCTGCACCTGTCTCATTTATGACTGAATATTCTCACAAAAATACTTGAGATGTCGGGTATTTGTGAAAATTATTTCTCTATACAATGTAGGACACTCACATGCTAATAAGTCGTGTGATTAGTTTAAAAAATACACCATGATATACTTGAAATGGAAAAATATATGCCTAACAGTCCCTACTTAGAAAAAGTCCTAGACTGGCCTATACTAATCAAATGCATGATTTTCAAACACTCTTAAACACATAATGTACTTTAGTAACAATACAATGAAAACCAATAAATTTTATGCTTTCATCAATAAAGTGAGAATAATTTTAGCAATAGATGAAGCTCTACAATAAGCAACTTAATAAGTAAGTTGTTCCCATCCACACAAATTGGGCTATGGAACACCGTCTAATAGTGGATTATATTTTGGTAAAAAGTAGTCTAATAAGTTATTGGTAACAACAGTCAGTGTATGTGTCTGTGTCGTGTCCCGTATCGTGTCTATGTTTGTGTATGTGTCGTGTCCGCTATCAAATATCATGTCTATATCTCTGTCTATGTGTGTGTGTGTGTGTGTGTGTGTGTGTGTGTGTGTGTGAGAGAGAGAGAGAGAGAGAGAAAGAGAGAGAGAGAGAGAGAAAGAGGGTTAGGGTAAACTCCCTCGACCAAAATTTAGGATCACTTAGCTTAGATAGAGAGATTAGGGTTAATTTAGAGCCAATTAGAATTTGATTACAGTATTTTATATCTGTTATGCAATATTTATATTACTTAGTGCACCTTACCTTTGCTCCGAGATTTAGAGCACTACACTAGTTATTACCTGCAGACAAATTTTATACACTTTTCCTAGTCATGCCAGCCTACTATTCTGACCCTTGTGTAACTCACAAATACCCTCCATTGTGCTCATTTTAGTCGCACAATAATTATTGCAAATATCCGTTCTTAAATCCAATTAAATCCAAATTTATATTCCTGGTGCGTTCCAATCAGAATTGGAGACACAATCTTGACCCATTTTGTACAACCCAATTTTTGATAATATTCTACTATGAGTTCTCTATGTCCATGACACTTGTGCCCCATCAAATTTCAGCCTCAGGTATTTCCAATTAATTCAAGAACACCGTGCGCAATTATTTTCAAATTAATTTAAACCCAATTTCTGTCTTTGTACAAATTTTTAATTATTGGACACTTTTATGCAAAAGTGCATTGAGGTATCCACACCATTGGATAATACATGAAGAAACCCATTTTTCTCCTTCATACAAATTTTTTCATAATTTTTGGAATGTGCAACGTGCAACATCGCCCCTACTTAATTTTAGCCTTGTATTTAAATAATATAAATTATAGCCCTCCAAACATCCCCTTGTCAAGCCTTGGCCCATCCCAAGGAGATGTTGACTAAGCCCACTTACCTTGGTCAACCCAAACCCAAGTTCCACATATATATAAATTACTTTTCCTTCTCTTTTTCTTTTACTTTTCTTAAAAGAAATTTTCCTAAAATTCCACAACCCCAAACCCTGCCCTAGCCGACAGCCGCCACCCCCTCTCCCTGTTCTTCACCCTCCCTCTCCCAATGTCGGATCCACCCCCGCCGGCATCGCTGACCTCCGGAGTAGACCGGAGTCACCGCCTCGCCATCTCCTCGACCGGATCCCTCCACCGCAGGACCGCCATCACCGCCACCGTCGTCACCAACAACATCTCTACCACCATCCCCATCACCACCAACACCACCTCCCTCCACTGCCGGAGCCACCACCATCGTCGACCCCTCCGCCCGAGCCCGACCGCCACAACAGCCCCTTCCCCTCTTCTTCTTCCATAACTTCTTCTTCTTCCCTGAATTCTCCCCCACTCCTCCCCGACATCACGACCACCGTGCCCAACCCCACTTCCCTCCACCGCCAACACCACCATCATCATCATCACCGACTCCTTCCTCCACGTTCCCCTCCGTCGGCGCCGACTTCCCAACCCCCATCTCATGTTCATCCCCTTCATCACCCTTGTTCACCGTCGACTGAACCTCTCCCGCCGTCCTGCCACCTTCCACAGCGCCTTGCCAGAGTCGTCCTCCGCCAACCCTACCGGAGCAGCGAGTCCGGCCACCCCCTTCTCCTCTGGTCCTCGACATCTCCCACCACTCCCCTCCTCTCCGAAAAACCCCAAATCGAAAACCTAAATCCCGCCGGAGCTAGGGTTAGGGTTTCCTCCATGGTCGCACCTTGCCCCCAGATCCATGAGGTACGGGCCTCGAACCTCCATGCCACCTTCGCCCTTATCCGCGACCTCGTCGGCGACCGTTCCTACGTCACCATGGACACCGAGTTCCCCGGCGTCATCGTCCGCCCCGTGGTCCCCGTCTGCTCCTCCGCCACCTCCTACTCCTCCCTCAAGGCCAATGTCGACCTCCCCAACCCTATCCAGCTCGGCCTCACCTTCGCCGACAAGGACTTCCGCAAACCCCCCTCGCTTTTCAGTTCAACTTCTGCGACTTCGACCCCGAGAGGGATTTCTTTGTCGCCGCTTCAAGTTGTTGTTGCTGTTGCAAATTGCTGTTGCTGCGGTGCTGCCAAGCCACCCCCCACTGGCCGGCCTCCCTCGAGTGTCCCCGAGCAACGCCGGGACTGAATATCTCCTTCTCGCGGCCGCGATAAACCGCGACTCAAACCCGAGTTCGGGAATCAGAGTTCAACCTCCCCGATTCACGGGCAGATTTCTTCCTCCACGTTCAACCGATGCTAGAAACACCATCTCTGGTATACTCTCTATGTAACCCTCTTTTAACGTCTTCATTTAGAATAGTTTAATGTGATTTTTATTGTTTGTTAATTAAGACCCAAAATTGAATAAAAACTATTTTTAAAATATTAAAATTCTCTGGAACGGAGTGGGTCCCGTCAATCTGGACATGCACGTCGCATTTAGATTTTACCAAAAGGTGTGCAATGTCAATACGGACCTGTAAAAATTCACGAAAGTTGATTTGGATGTGCGTGCACACCGAAATCAACGCGTATCCGTCGACGACACCCCGTATCGGCCCTGTGCTGGAACTCGCAGTAACTTCGTGTGTGCTCATCGTTTTGAAACAAAACTTGTGCCATAGGACTCGTAGAGATACGCTGGTCCTGTGAGCCAAGTTTGGTTCGATTCTGAGAACGTTGACAAAATCCTGTATCGTGGGCCCTACGGCTCCACTTGACGGACAATTTTGTGATCGGCTCATCGTAATCCAGTTCTGGATATTCCGTTGGATTCGTATCGATGTTCTGGACTTGTTGACACTAAGTTTGACAAATTTGGAGAACCTTGTCTCTGGTACATTTTTTGGTGCAAGACGGGCCCACTTGTGGATCCCGTGTTGACCCGAAACTGTATTTTTGCTCCTGCATCCAAATTGGACGTATTTATATGTTTTTCTAAGTATCTCACTCATTCTGGAACTGTTGCTTATATTTGTGACAGCATCCGGGGATATGTGCTCCAGTTTTCATTATTGTACTGCTACTTCCATGGCTAGTTCGTGTTCGCATCTTCGCCTGGCTTTCAGGCAAGTATACCTTGCCTTGTTGTACTGTTTAAATTTAGTTATTTTTAGTTACATATTTATTTATTTTAATATTATATAAATGTGCGCGTCCGAGAATACTCGGGTGCAGTCAACGAAGGCGTTGACGTTAGGACTTGTGTCTGACCTAGTGTCTAGTAGACCCACCTAAAGTTGTGGAGTTATTGGTATGACTCCCCAGGCCTTGACACGTATCATTACACGTCATAGAGTGAGTTCATGTAGGGACGAGTTCCTTATCCGCGACTGGCCATCAGTGTGAGCAACACGTGTAATGGTACTTAGCTTAGTTGTTTATTCTATAGAAACTTGCATCATAGTACGAGATGTCCATGTTGTGTTCATGACTTGTATATCTACCTTGGGTGGGGAGGATGACTAGTAGGCATATGGGACACCCACCTCCTTTATACAGATACCGCACTCGACGGAGTGATACGGACGTATATATATATTGCAGATACCACGTTCTTTAGAGTATTGGGCGTCACTTGTTATTTTTGCAGCTACCACACTCTAAAGAATATTGGATGTTATACTATTTCAGATACCATGCTCCTCGGAGATGGACGATTGCAGAGTGCCCATGTTCTGGGGGCATATGTGGCATATACTAGTCAGTCACGACGATTGGCAAATTAAGTCAGCATATGTCTAGCCTACACTTTTTCTACGCACTAAGTTGTCCTCAAATTGCATTCACTTAGATGGTTAGCACACCCTCCTTTATTTATTCAGTATTTACTTTATGGCATGTATTTTTGTATCTTGTTACGTTCCTCTGAGGATCTGGATCCCTTCCAGGTTGTTTGTGCAGTTGCAGGATATTTGATCTAGTAGAGTGTAGACGTTATTGCAGGTATATTTATATTTCAGCTATTTCAGTCATGTATTACTTTCCATTTTATTCTGCTTTTATAGTCTAGTGTTTATAGACCTATGTTGTTCTTCTGATATATTCGAACGGATGTATTATTGGGTTGCAGACTGATGATGCGTATCATTCTTTCTTGAGATTACTTACCCTGGATTGAGATTTAGATTTAGTTGTTGTATGTTAGAAATAGACTATTACTTGGATCACTTGACCATGGACAGCGTAAGTGCACTTCGTCGGGTCTATTAAATTGGAAAGCCCTACGGAGTCGTACCAGCTGGCCATTGCCACGTATCGGATCCCATAGATTTTGGGACTGGGGCGTGAAAATGTAGGATACTCACATGCTAATAAGTCGTGTGATTAGTTTAAAAAATACACCATGATCTACTTGAAATAGAAATATATATGCCTAACAGTCCCTACTTAGAAAAAGTCCTAGACTGGCCTATACTAATCAAATGCATGATTTTCAAACACTCTTAAACACATAATGTACTTTAGTAACAATACCATAAAAACCAACAAATTTTATGCTTTCATCAATAAAGTGAGAATAATTTTAGCAATAGATGAAGCTCTACAATAAGCAACTTAATAAGTAAGTTGTTCCCATCCACACAAGTTGGACTATGGAACACCGTCTAATAGTGGGTTATATTTTGGTAAAAAGTAGTCTAATAAGTTATTGGTAACAACAGTCAGTATATGTGTCTGTGTCGTATCCCGTATCGTGTCTATGTTTGTGTATGTGTCGTGTCCGCTATCAAATATCATGTCTATATTTCTGTGTGTGTGTGTGAGAGAGAGAGAGCGAGAGAGAGAGAGAGAGAGAGAGAGAGAGAGAGAGAGAGAGAGAGAGGGTTAGGGTTAGGGTTTACACCCTCTGTGACAGTGTTTGTGTCAGTGTGTGTGTGTCATGTCTGTGTCAGTGTCATATCGTGTATGTATCTATGTGTGTGTGTGTGAGAAAGAGAGAGAGAGAGAGAGAGAGAGAGGGTTAGGGTTTACTTAGAAGAGGAGGAGGAGGATGAGGAGAAGCCCGAGGTCGTCAGAGGGAAGGAGCCACGCTAGAAGGGAGGAGCCGTGCGGGACAGGGGCACTCGGGGGGGAGGGGGAGCCAGAGTAGGGGGCTGTAGGGGAGCCGGTAGGGGGGTATGGATGGAGGGATGCCGGAGTAGGGGGGTTGTGGAGGACGCCAGAGGGGGGTAATTCGCCGGAGAGGGGTGGGGTTCGAAAATTTGGGGGAAGAGTTCGACAGAATGGAAAAAAATAAAATTCGGAACCCTATATTAAAAATTTTAGCGACGTTTAGCGACGTCTATTTATGACGTCGCTAATTTTTTTATTAGTGAGTCATTAGTAGACGTCGTTAAACGTCGCTAATTCAAAAGTGTGCGACATTGTAGACGTCGCTAAAAATTAAAAAAATTAACGTCGCTAAACGTCGCTAAATCAAAAAACTCAACGACGTTTAGCGACCTTAAAGAAGCTTATAGCAACTATTCTTTTAAAAAACTGAAGTACAGTCGCTAAAGGTCGCTATGTGTCGCCAAAACGATGTTTAACGACGTTTATTTTTGGAGTCGTCCAAGTCTTTAATATTAGCGGCGTTTTATTATAACGTCGCTAAAAATGTCGCTATTTTATCATATTTTGGTAGTGAGGGGTGGTGGGTCACCGGAGAGGGAGAGGAAGCGGTGGTGGGTCCCCGGAGAGGGGGAAGATACGGTGGCGGGTCGTCGTCGGAGGGGGCGGGTCGGGATCGGAGTCGCCACGAAGGAGGGGACGGGTCGCCGGAGAAGAGAGGAGGGTTCGGGGGAGGAGGTTCTCTGAGAGAGGGAAGAGAGAGAGTGTGAGAGTTGGAAATTGGGGGGGAGACGGAACGCACCAGAAAATTTAATATTTTACAGCGACGAATTTTTCGTCGTTAGTCCGTCGCTGAGGAAAGTTCAACATTTTTATGACGAAATAGCGACGAAAAATTACATATATTCTATACAAATAAATTTATCGTTAGTCCGTCGATAATCCATCACTGATTTAGCGACGAATTATGTTCCTTCGCTGAAAATCGTCGCTATTTTTGAGTATTTTGTAGTATTTCTTTTTGGCACATTTGGGCTTGCACAAAGGTGGCGGTGAAAAACAATCAAAAGTTACTTAGTTGCATTCCATTATCAGTCTATTCCCCTAATAAGTATAGGCATAAAAGTAAAAGAAATTTTTGTCTCCTTGTTAGCTACGGAAGTGGTTATAGGTTGCAGTCAAGAACCAGCATTCAAAAGTGAAAAAAAAAAAAAATTACCATTAAAAAAAAAAAGGACTCACAGAGTATATAGGCATAGCTTATGAGGTTTCAAAACATTGTATACATTCAATTTCCATGCATGATAGTGTTACAATATTTTGTCTTTTACTTACTGGAAAATTTCAGATTAAGAATACAAAAATAAAATTGAACAGATTTTACCAGCCTCTGGGGAAGTCGTGCACGAAGCACTGCCCTAAGAGTTTATTCGGGATCTGTGTGCAGACGTTCCCGAAGCTCCTAGCGGTAAAACCCCCGCACTACCGGTATCTCGTTGCCGCACACGACTTGGAGAGAACGACCAGGACTTAGCTCTGCCCAGAGCTTGGAGACGATGGAGATTAAACAGAATGTTGACAGAGGTTTGGAGTAAAAAAAATTTCTGAATCATTCTCAAAGAAATCAGCCCAAATATATAATACAAATATGTAACGGTCTGAATTAATTCAGCCGTTACACAAAGTAGAAGATTGAATCTGGACACAATAACGGTTCAGAAACAAAGTAACGTTCAGAATAAATAAAAGAAGAAGAAGTATTTTAGGGTCCCAACCCAAAGAGGAAATCGGATCGGCATTCGGCGTCCACAGATGTGGGCGCGTACCCGCACCCGTTACGCGCCGAACCGAACTGGGCCTGGCGGCGGCGACGGCGCGCGTGTGTGGCCCAAGGGGTTCCCCACACAACAACTTAATAGAGCAAAGGAGGGAAACTAATATATGTACACAAGAAGGCTTTGGTGCATCCGATGTGGGACTAAAGAAAGAAAGAGGAATTGAACTTTTGCAAGAAAACTAAAACCAACAGATAGAGCACATTAATAAATAGACACACGATAGGAATAATATATAGAAAACAGACTGAACTTTACAGTGTAACACTATCGAGCAGCATCTCAAAAAAAAACCACTATCGAGCAATACCTGCTTTCAACATAGAAGCCAAAGCAAATACCAAATCTCATGATTTTAGAAATCATTTCTAAGTTTACCATATAATTTTGTTTCCAGTAGTCATCATTGCTTGCGTTTTAAACATGTAAAACGGTCAATAATTTTGACTCCGAGCTTACTTTAAACAACCAATCACTTCTTTATCATGTTTTTTTTTTCATTGTTAAATTTTCTATCATTATGAGTTTTCATTGTTAAATTTTCTATCATTATGAGTTATATATATATATATATATATATATATATATATATATATATATATATATATTGAAACAAATCAACAATATTGATTTTATTAATGAATGATTTAAAAAAATCATACAACTACAAATATATATGAAGAAAGAAGGCATATATATTCAGATAGGAGTAGGAGAGGAGATATGTATCCACATAGAAAAAATAATCTAATCATAAATCTAATTATTTTTAACATCCCATTTCAAACTTATGGTGGATCAAACAACATGAATTTGCTCAATTGAAACTGAAATTGCGGTGTGGGGTGACTTTGTAAAGAAATATGTCAGCTGATCAACGGACGTCACATGCAGTAAAGAAATAATGCCAATCAAAAAAATTTCACGGACGAAGTGACAATCAATCTCAATGTGTTTTGTCCGCTCATGAAAAATCGGATTATTTGCAATTTGTATCACTCTTGTTGTCACAGTGAAGCGGCGTATGTCATGTAGGATCAATCCCCATATCAGAAAGCAGACTGTTATATGGACGATCTCCCTAGTGATGACAGCCATATCTCTGTACTCTGCCTCAGTAGAAAAATATGCAACAACGTCTTGTTTCTTGATTCGCCATTAGATCAACGAATCTCCAAGAAAAAAATAAAATCATGTAGTAGATCGTCTGGTGGTCGGATCTCCTGTCCAATCTGTATAAGAAAATGTTCGAAGCTCCATAGTAGATGTAGAAGACATAAATAATGAGTGCGTAATAAAACACTGAAGATGTCGAAGAATTCATAGTAAGTCACTATAGTGAGCTGATTGGGGCACAGAAACGAACTGGCTAACAATATTAACTGCATGAGAAATATCTTGCCTAGTCAAACAAAGATACACAAGTTGATCAACTAGCCGTCTGTAGCGAGTAGGATCTGTGAGAGACTCACCATCATTGGGACGAAGTTTCACATGAAGCTCTAAATTAGTATCGACTGTGTGACTATTCGATAGACCAGCAGACGAAATAATCTCCGAAGTATATTTTTGCTGAGAAACTAGTATCCCTCTCTTGCCTTGTGCAATCTCGAGTCCAAGAAAATATCGAAGATTACCAAGGTCTTTCATCTGAAATTGCTGATGAAGGTACCTCTAAGTAGCTGTATTCCCTGCAGAATCATCACCAGTCAAAATTGTGTCATCCATATAGAGTAAAAGAAGAGCTCGTCTTTGCGGTGATGACCGCACAAACTAAAATTGATCATGAGAACACTGCTAAAAATTTTCCTCGCATATAGTACTCCAAAAACACTCAATCCAAGCCCAAGGAGCTTGCTTGAAACTATAGATAGCACGACGAAGGCAAAAAATATGTCCCGGTGGAGTAAAAAGTCCTGGAAATGGCTCCATATAGACAACCTCGGATAAATAACCATGAAGAAAGATATTCTTCACTTCCATCTGATAGAGTGACCACTGGCAAACGGCAGCAGCAGCAAGTAATGTACGAACTATGGTCAACTGAGCAACTGGTGCAAAGGTCTCATCATAGTCAATCCCATGCTCCTGTGTAAAATTTCTAACAACAAGGCGAGCCTTGTGTCATTCAATGGATCTATCATGTCGATACTTGACCTTGAAGACCCACTTGCATCTAACAGGCTGGACCTCGTCTGGTAGTGAAATAATATCCTATGTACCTGTCTGCTAAAATGCTTGAAACTCCTCTTTCATGGTCTCCTGCCACTCAGGGTACTGAATAGCCTCTTGATAAGAAGTGGGCTCTCGTGTAGTATGAATTGCAGTAAAAAAAGAATAAAACTATGGAGAATATGATTAATGTAGGAAAATCAAATTTGTCCGTTAGACAAGAGCAATCGGGAGTAAAATGAACAGGAGGTCGATGAGTACATTGTGACTGACGGAGATATTCTTATGGAGGTGTAGATGGTGGAGATAATGGTATAGTATAGGCTGGTGGAATATGTGGAGGATCCTCGTAAGGCAGCGATGGAGGCATTGTAGAATGAGCTATACCAAGAGAGTGAAGCAAAGAAGTAGGATCAATGAAAACACTTGACGATGGATCTTGAGGTTACAGAAAATGGACATCCGATGGTGAGACAATAAAATATGGAGAGTCCTCTAGAAAGGTGACATGGCGAGATATACGAAGATGACTGGCCAAGGGATCATAACAACGATATACCTTGTGTTCGGAATTAAAATCGAGTACGACACACTTGACTAATCGAGCTGTCAACTTCGTGCGTTCTTTCTCAGGAAGAAGAACAAAACAAGTACGCTCAGAAGTACGAAGCATACTATAATCAGGAAGATATGAAAAAAACTAACCTCATGAGGTATTCGACCTGACAAAACAGAGGAATGAGTGATATTACTAAGATTAACAGAGGTAAGAATGGCCTATGTCCAGAACATTTGTGGGACAGAAGAAGATAACAAGAGAGCACGAGCAGTCTCAAGAATATGACGATGCTTGCGCTCAGCTACTCTATTTTGTTCATGAGTGTAAGGACATGACTGCTGAAAAATGGTGCCATGAGATTGCAAGTTAAATCTTATGGTAGTGGAGAGATACTCACGAGCGTAATCAGAACGAAATTTTTTAATCATAGCATTGAATTGAGTGTGAATCATAGAAGTAAACCTACTATAAATGGTAGAAAGATCAGAATGGTGTCGTATAAGATAGACTCAAGTATAATGAGTTTAATCATCAATAAAGCTCACGTAGTAAAGAAAAACACTCATGGATGAGATAGGAGCATGTCCCCATATGTCAGAATAAACTAATTCAAAAATACTCTTAAATTTAAATAAACTCTTAGGAAGAGGTGAGAAGTAGCAGAGTCTAATATCCAAGAGTTAGACGTACCAGTAGAGACAGATGCAGAGGAGCCAGCAAAGACAGGCTGGTGCTGGGACCGGAGCTGGACTTGGAGCTCTAATTGAGTAAAATGGTGTTGAATATCTGTTGATGTCTATGTATTATCAACAATGTGAGTCTGGGGTACCGGAGAACGAGTCGAGGAGGAACTCTTTGTCTTTATCTCCTTGAAGTATTGAGTCCTTAAATGTAGATGAAGCATAAAACAATTATCTACTAGATTATTGAATTTATGGCAGTGAGAGTAAATCTGATCAGACTGTCGACGAACATAGCAAGTGATAGCATAATGACCATGCTTTTTGTAATAGACATAGAGGATACTTTTTGTTTTTGATTTTTTTTGATTTTTTTTTTGAACAAAGTGTTTCAATGTGTTGTCTTTGGAGCACTAATATGGAGTATTATTTAATGTGGACAAAGTGTTTCAATGTGCAGATCTTGCAAATATTGCTTGGAGCACTTATAGCTCAGCTTGTGAGGTTATGGGGTAGGCAGGAGTCGTCGGGTCTGGTGCCCCTAGTCTTGGTCGGAAACTCTGAACATCGGCGAAGAAGAAATAGCAGCGGAAAGAAGCTTAGGGTTGGAAACTCTGCAAGGATGTGCCGAATTCGCAAGAACGTGATGGAGGTGCTCAACGACGAGGAGAAGGATAGGGAGGATGGCCGGAGAAGATAACGAAGCAAATTGATTTTTATTCTAGGATTGAAAAATTCTATGTTCTGATACCATGAAACGAATCAACAATATTAATTTGATTAATGGATAATTTAAAAAAGACATACAACTACGAATATATATAGATAGAGAATATATCTATATCTGGATAACAGTAGGTCCGAAGAGGAGTATGAGAGGAGATATGTACATACACAGAAAAAAAAAAAATTTATATATATATATATATATATATATATATATATATATATATATATATATATTGCATGTCCGTCCATCTCCATGATAGCATCTGTTGGATGTTGTTTAAGTCATCTAATTTTAACCGTTAAGTTGAACCATTCAACTCAACGGTTAAGATTATATGACTTAAACAACATCCAACGGATGCTATCATGGGGATGCACGGGGATGCTATATATATATATATATATATATATATATATATATATATATATATATATATATATATATAAGGAGGGATCTATATTCCTGATTTTTTTTATCCCCATGCATTTCTATGTTATCAACCGTTGGATCTTGTTTAAGTCGTCTAATATTTATCGTTGATTTGAATAGTTCAAATCAAAGATTAAGATTATATGACTTAAATAAGATCCAACAGTTGTAAATTTGGAGATGTTTGAGGATGCATAATAGGGAGGGGATATGAATCTCTCCTCTAATTATTCAAAACATATTCATAGATCAAAAATCAATTTTATGATTTGATATATAAATCGAAGTATATAATATCGAGTACAAAATCACTCTCGAATACTTCTTATGATTATTAATATTGTCGATTTGTTTTTGAGATCGTGGTTTCAAAAGCGAATAAGTCGAAGAGAGGGGATGTGAATTCTCCTCTAATTATTCAAAACATATTCACATATCAAAAATTAATTTTATGATTTGACAGATAAATTGAAGTATATAATATCGAGTACAAAATCACTCTCGAATACTTCTTATGAATATTACTATTGTCAATTTGTTTTTAAGATCTTGGTTTCAAAAGCCAATAAATAATATAAAAAAAAAATCTTAAAACGTAGAAATATTTTATAAATTAGGACAATGTAATGTATAACTTGTTTCCATTAGTCCATTGAATGAAATAATATTCAACATGTTGAATAATTCATCCATAATAGCTATTATTGTTTATTTAATTATTTTTAAACAAAGTGCCTTAAAGTTGTACACTAATGAAAACAATTTATACATTACTTTCAATTATATTGTATCTCCGTCCATTTCCATGATAGCATTTGTTGGATGTTGTTTAAGTCATCTAAAAAAAAATTTAAAAATTATAGTTTACAACTTTCCAAAATGATAATTGTTGAATTAATACTTTCAATTATATTAATAAAGGAATATTAACGATAATAATTTTAGCATAATGGAATTATTATGTCGATTATGATTTTTCCATACTTCTCTCTTTTCTCATTGTTAAAGTAACCACAAAGGAGGGTAACAATTCCGTAATGGCGGTAGGTGGTGTGTGTGTGGAGGAGGAGGAGGAGGAGGAGGAGGGTGGTTCATTTTTCACATATTTCAATTACTGAATTAGGTTTTGAAATAGATAGTTAAATTAGCTAAGTGAATAAGTTATTAATCTATTCTATTACTAGTTTAATAAGTCAAATAAGAGATGGTAAATTAATATTAAAGTTATTATATATATAACTAGTTATGTATGATAGGAAACTTGATATATAAACAAAGTAAAATACGCCAATCCATGACATAAGGGACTGTTTGGTTCGCAAATTTGAAATGTGAAAGTGGCTAAAATTTAGATTTTAGACCACTTCATGTGTTTGGTTAGATGATTTACAGATAAATTTTACTACGATTTGATATTAACAGTAAATCTTGTCTGCCATGAAATCGATATTTTGACTTCGAGTTTTTTTTTCCTCCGAAGTGAAGTGCGGAAGTGAAAAATTTATATTCCCACTCCGCGTGTTTGGTTTGAAGATCACTTCCATTCTACTTTAACAATTTTTTTTTTTACTATTCATGTTATTTCAAAAACAAATTAGTACTTTTTAGTTATTTCAATAACCAACCAAATACTAAATCTTAGATTTTTTTTTTACTTCTAACATTCATTTTTTTAAAGCATCTAAATAAATTTTTTTTTTACTTCGTCCACTCCATCTAATATATAGGTATTTTTATATTTTTCACGTCGCTCTACCGCTCCAAACCAAACAACCCTTATGTATATATAGGAATTGAAAGTAATAAAACAATAATGATTCATGTCGTCTGCCAGACCGCCTTTGGAAATGTTTGATTTCTATCAATTCAAAAGGACAATAAGTGATTCAAAAGAGCATAATCACCGTGTTCATACACCGCAGTCTCAGATCATATGTGAGATTTTGTGCTTATGCACGCTCAAATATGAGTACTAACCAGCAGTCACCGCGTCTACGTGACAGATGTTTAATCAGAAAGTAACTCTTGAAAACATTTGTCAGCTTCGAGTCTATGACAGTTCCAGGCTTAGAAAAAAAAAATGAGTCAGAATTGAAATCATAAAAGGGCTAATTAGAATTTAGATCCTGAAATTTATATCAGATTAGAATTTGAGTTCTGATTTGTCCAATTAGAAAACATAGACTCTCAACTTTTATTATTTGTTTTATTTTTTCTGTTATATATTTTCTTGCATACTTGATAATGAAACATTTTTATATAAACCAGAAATGATATAATAGAAAGAAAAAAAAAATTCAAGGTCTTATAAACTCCGTTAAAGCATGGTGCCAACTTCTTAAGAAGTGGCCAGAGCTTATGACTTATGTGTCACAGTTATAGGTTTCCATTGGATTCGTTTTCCACAATGCATTCTTTAACAACAGTTGCACATGACTATAGTCTTTCGATATCACACTCACTATAAACTCCGTTAAAGTATGGTGACAAACTTTTTATCTCATCCAATTATGATTCATTCATTCTCTGTAGTCTAGAGCCTACTAAAGTTGCGGTTGAGCTTGTTGATCTTGCGGTTGTTGTGGTAGTTGTTCATTTTTTATGGCAGCGAAAAAAAAAACTATTTCACAAAAATATAACACGAGATTGCTTGTATGTCACATCTGTTTTCTGATTTCGTATTCGTGTACTTGGTTGTGTATTAATTTTGTATTTTGTAATTTGAATTTTGAGAGAGACTACCCAAACCAGTAGAAATCCATTTGGCAATTGCCATAGATCCGTATTAGGACCTGAACATAGATGGAATCCCTACAACTGGTTCACTATGTACTTTCTTCCACGGTTGAGATGAGTTGGGGTCATAGATTCATGAGTTGGAAGGATGAGATTAAATTATACCTTATATATAAGCCTTCACATTTTCTCTCTTCTTCATTCCTTCATTTCTCTCTTTCTTTTCAACTCATCCTCTCCAACCTTCAAGCCCTAAACTCCCAAACCCTAGATCTTGCCTAGGAGTTTTAGTTTTCTTTCTTCTCTTTGGAAGATATTAGAGCTAGGGTTACCCAACACTTAAGGTAAGTACATCTTGCACAAAGTGAAGAACCATAATTTTTGGCATATTTTATTTCTTTAATTTTTCTTGCATATTTTAACTTATAATGTGTATCTAGTGATCCTTTACAAAGTTAGTATTTGACATTTTTGATTTTGACGAACGGTTTGAAGTAGAAACAAGTTTTAAAGTTAGGTTTATTTGAATTTCATGAATTTGATATCTTAAAACTTGAAATTTCTGGAAAATAATTATCACATATTATAGGAAATTCAATTTTATGCGATTTTGACTTTTGAAACGTCGAATTTCAAGTTAAAATAAAATTTTTATGGCCAAAACAAGTTTTCAGAATTTTCATATCGGCTGAGGAAGAAGAACAGTGTTCTGCGAGCAAAGTGTGCCAAATCCACTTTTTAACAAAGTGTGCCAAATCCACTTTTTAGCCATAGTGCGCCAGATCCACTTTTTAAAAAAGTGTGTCAAATCCACTTTTTTTACAAAGTGTGTCAAATCCACTTTTTAAGAAAGTGTGTAAAATCCATTTTTAGCAAAGTCTGCCAAATTTATTTTTTAATAAAGTCTGCCAAATTCACTTTTTAGCAAATTGTGCCAAATCTATTTATTTTACAAAGTACGCCAAAATTTATTTTTGAGATAACGTGTGCCAAAACCCTTTTTTTTATCAAAAGTGTTGAAGAATTCATTTTTGAGCCAAAGTGTACCAAATTCCATTTTTGAGCCAAAGTGAACATATGAGCTATTGTAGCATGTTTTAGCCATGTTTGACTGTTTTATACGCAAAAAGCTGATTTTGCCTATTTGGCTATTTTTGTCATTTTCTCCTTTTAGTTTGTTTTCTTATTAAATCTTGTGATCTTGTACGTGATAGTGAACTAAGTACTTATATGGTTCCTTATTTTCCAAATAATGACAATTGCTTGATGTAACCTATGATAGAATTATAGGTCTAACTAGAACTTTATAGTAGAAGAGCTAGCCATATACCTGACCGATATCCATGCAACGATGTGAGCAGAGAAATTTTATTTGATTAACTAATTGACCCTAGATCTTGACTTGACTACTTGTATCTGTGCTGATACTCCTTGATATTGCACTAAGGTGCTACATATACATTGTGGTGTTATATTATAAGTATATTCTTGTTACTTGCTTGTTAGTACTATATAATGAGAATTGCACGGAAACCCTTGTAGCTAGTCAGAATAGTGTGGTTAAATTACTTGATCGATTGTTACATTACGTTCAGAATGAGTCCAGATTTGGAACCGTAAGAACCAATGAAGATTCATTCCTAGCGTATCCATTCCAAGGTACAACATCTAGTGTAACGACCCGCTCCGCATCTATGTGGATAGCCGATTCAAACGGCACAAGTGCGATGAACCGACCCGCTTTGCTCAGCGAAAAGACTTGCTTGAGGCAAAGAAATTCCAGACTTGGCCCTTCAGGAGTTCAGACTTAGACTTTCAGAGGCTCGCTCGAAGTATCGCCCGACCGAGGCTAATCATCGCTAATGTGGGTGGCTACGATGAACTTATCTTTGCTTAGCCAGCACACTTAAAATATGGTTGATATATGCTATTCGCTAGACAAATCACCCCTTGCATGCTAATAAAGAATATAATACATCTAGCAAAGAGAATAATCCCATCTGTTATATCTTTGCATAGAACATGGTAGTAGATCGGTTGAAAGAAATGGTAGGCTCGCTTTACAGTTCTTATAACTTCACCTCGTAATATTACTTTTGTTCCTTATATGTTCCTTGAAGTACATTGCTCCATATGTCTTGAAATGCTCATCATATAGATACGGCCTCGGTACAGAAGCACAACATAGATTCTGGTTAACTTACCCGTGGCAGAAGACTATCAAAATAGTCGTTCCAAGCAAAATAATAGAAACATAGAAAGTTTTCGGGACTATTGGGTCGCCAAGGCAACGCCCAAAATGGGAGATGCAATAAATAGTAAACCGTCAAGCATAAACGGTGCATGAGAATAGAAACACACCAGATCATGAGATCTCTGAATGAGTAAAATGCATAATCACTGTGTCAAGTATCTATGGTCATTCAAGGTGTTAAGATGTTGCATATAATAAAAGTTTAGTTTTGATGGTCAATGGTCATGTACAACCTGTGCACAGGCTTATGGTTCCTACGGACGATACGCTGGTCGCACCTCGGCTGATCCAAACCAGTCAAGAATATTCAGATAGTCATTTGCTTCAGACGGGAATGCGTGTATTGAAGCTCGCTACGTGCGTTGCATTCCATTCCCGTGTCGAGACTATACCTTGTCCATGGCGGCTCATTAGGTCATAAGACCAAGTTTGTATCATTAGTATATAGCATACGTGGCGGTAACCCGTGTATGAGCTTGTAGAAACTTGTGGCAAGTAACAGATGTAAAGTAACCTGAAGCTTGAAACATATTTGAGTAGTCTGAGTAAAACATGCCTATACAAGTATAGTATGCCTGTCACACCCCAGTCCCAAAATACGTAGGACCAGGATACGTAAGCATGCCAGCTGTATGAATATGGCACTCCAATATATGGAAACCATATCACACGTACGCTGTAATATGAATAACAATTCACTAGTGGTAAACATATATGTCACAGGGCATAACTAAATCTCATCCACAGAAATCATATATAAACGAATAACCAATACCTATAACTAGATCTCAATGTAAAGTATCTAATGATGGTAGTCGGATGGAAACAAATCCACTACCGGACTAGAATATAGAATAGACAAGATAAATACAATATGAGAATATCAACTACCAATCACGAGCTCGAAGAGAAGTCCTCATTGTAATACAAGTAGCAAGTCCGGATATGCGCTCCTGCGAATACCCATGAACAATACACCTGGAAAGGGACCAGGTCCTCAGAGGGACATAACAAGATACATAAAAGCATGCCATAAAGTAAATACTGTAAAAACTCAAGGGTAACCTAACCATCTAAGTGAAATGCACTTTGAGGACAACTTTGGGAGAATAGGAAAGTGTAGGATAGACATATGCTGACGTAATTCACCAATCGTGACAACTGGCTAGTATATACCACATATGCCCCCAATACTAGGGCGCACTGCAATATAATACGTCCTACCGTTCCGAAGAACGGGAAATCTGCATAGTATAATCTCCATACCGCTCTGAAGAACGAGGAATCTGAATAATATAACGTCCATACCGCTCCGAAGAACGGAGAATCTGCAAGTATATAACGTCCATACCGTTCCATCGAACGGGGAATCTGAATAAAGGAAGTGGGTGTCCCATACGCCTACTAGTAGTCCTCCTCGTCCCATGATCTAAGCATGTTGTATCCATAACACGCGTCAGCTACTACGCCTCGGCGTCGTAACTCTGGCTCATAGTCTATCGTTAGAGCAATAGTCCATCCTTACAACCAAACAAGGACAAGGATCGGGCCATCGTATCATGACAGTCTATGCTCCGACTACTAATAACTGCTAAGTCTTCTAATATGCATTGCTAATATCTGTTATTCCCTATCTGTCGCACGCCTACACGTACAGGTGGCCAACCACATACGTAGGTCCGTGCCCTACATGAGACTCACAACACGTGTAAGAAATGTGTCAAGGCCTGAAAGTCATACCAATAACCCCACAACTTTAGGTGGGTCTACTAGACACTAGGTCAGACACAAGTCCTAACGTCAACGTCTCCGTTGACTGCACTCGAGTCTCTCTCGGACGCGCACAGTTATAATAATAACATGCAGCTGCCTGGCAAGCGGCTGTGTAGTCCCAATAACCAGCTCCGGAAGTCGCGTAGAACCAATCCAATAGATCCTTGGGGTCAGCGTGCGCAGGTACGGAAATCGGGGGTGTCTGCTGTGGGTTGTCGGGCAAGGGTGACGGTTCCATGATGACGACGATGAGATGATTAGATCAATGCTGGTATTTATGTTGATGATAGGGGGTTACAATGGTAATGATGATTACAATGGTGATGATGATAGAATGATGAGGGGATTTATGATAATGGTGGTAACGTGGATAATGACTGGGACGATGGTGATGCTCATGGTGAAGATGATGATGATGATCATGATGAGGTTTACATGATGGTGAAGACGAGGATGATGATTTGGGTGATGGTGATGAGGATGTTGATGATGTGGACGATGGTAAGGACGAAGACGATGATAATGACGATGATAAGGAGGTGATGATGACGGCTGACTACGATAATGGTGGTGATGACGATGATACGACGATGACGAGGAGGACGACGAGGGTGATGACGATGTTAGGGTCGATGATGATGGTGAAGGTAATGGAGGTGGTGATGATGGTCGTGGATGATGGTGGTGATAGGCTACGAAGCTCGCCGGAATCCGGCCAGTGGGGGGAGACTCGACGGCAGTGGTGGAGGTGAAGTCGACGGGAGGGCGACTTAGGCGGGGTCAGGACGTGCAGCGGGGTCGTGGCCGCTGTGTCAACTCCGTCGAGGAGGAGAAGGAGATGACTGCGGGGATTTCTCTGGCGGTCAGCAGCTCGATGGTGTCCCGGGTCGGCCACGGGTTGGTCGTCGTGGTCGTTCAGACGATCGGGGGCTGGGGGAAGGAGATGGAGGTCGTGCCGGGGAAAGTGCGGCGCTGGTGGCGGCGATAATAGAGAGGAGGAGGAGAGAAGAGGGTGGTGTAGGTGTGGATGGCTGCTCGGGGTTGCCCGGGAAGTCGGCGGTGACGTCGGCCTATGCTCGGAGGAGGAGATCGGGGAGAGGTCGACTGCTCGTGGGTGTTCAGTCGAGGCCGCTGCTCATCGGAGGAGGATGGTCGTGGGTCGTCGGCTGGACGGAGGAGAACATGGTGGTGTAGGGGTGCAGCGAAGCCGTGATGAGGAGAGGTGGAAGAGAACGGCGGCTCAGTTCAGGCGAAGGGTTGTAGGGGATGAGGGTGGTCGGCTCGGTGGGGAGCTCCGGCGAGTTGGCTGGGGAAGGGGGATGCATAGTAGGGATGGGTGAATTCGGCTGAGTAGTTTTATTTTTGGTTTGGTATTTTGGAGAAATAAAAGAACATGATATTTATACATGTGGGGCCTAGGGTTTTGTTGACCTAGGAATGGTTTGACTTTGGTCAACATCTTCTTGGGTTGGGTCTTGGGCTCTCATGGGGGTGTTGGGAGGGCTAGAATTTTGCATTAATTAAATGCAATGATAGATTTAAAATAACGGGGGGGGGCAATATTGCGCGTTGCACATCCCGAAAATTATAGGAAAATTCATGTAAAGGGAAAATTGCATTTCTTCATGTATTGTCCAATGGGGTGGACACCTCAATGCATTTTTGCATAAAACTGCCCAACAATTTGGAAAGTTGCACAAAGACTGAAATTGGATTTAATTTATTAAATTGAATGCGCAAGATATTCTAGAATTAATTAGAAGTACATGGGAATAAAATTAGGTGGAACACAAGTGACAGGGACGTAGAGGGTACAATATAGAATTTTAATAAAATTCGGGTTGTATAAAACGGTCAAGATTGTGTCTCCAATTTTGATTGGAACGCACAAGGGTACAGAGTCATATTTATTTAGAATTACAATAATAACGTCAGCGACGTTTATTGTGCGACTAAAATGTAGCCCAAGAAAGTAATTTTATAAGTTACACAAAGGTCATAATAGTAGGCGGGCATATCCAGGATGAGGTTGTGAAATTTATAGATAGGCAATGGCTAGAGTAGTGCTCTAATTATCGAAGCAACGGTAAGATGTACGATATGATATAAATATTGTGCAGTTAAATAAAATACCGTGTTCTCTTTCTAGTTGGATTCAAATTAGACATAATTTCTCTATCTATGCCAAGTAGCCCTAATTTTTGGTGAGGGGGTTTACAATGTCGGTATAAAATGAGTATAAGACACCTGAGTAATCTGCACAACTGGAGTCAAAAAATGATATGAGTAATGTAACTGTGTATACGTGCACCGAATTTAGAAATTACGCTCGTAGAATATATGTGTTCGTTATGCGACCGTTGGGATCTCCATATATTGATATATATATATATATATATATATATATATATATATATATATATATATATATATATATATATATATATATATATATATATATATATATATATGTTCGTGCTTGGCTTAACTTGGTTTTATACTTGGACAACGAAAGACAAATGGTAAGTTGGTAAGTATCGCCGCATTTTTTTTATATCGCATGGTGCACTGCCACACGAGATAGGCTTTGTATCTTATGCATGAAATTGATCCTAAGGCAAGAATAGCAAGATAACTTAATTGTTGGTGCACGGAACTAATATAACGTGTTGGATTTGTCGAGCGGGCAAGAAGCCTCCCAACCAGTGCATTCGTGTACTGATAACCCACCAGATTGCTTGCAGGGTGCGGGAGAACCTCGTTCGGTGTGGAATATTCTCTCGTGCGCGCTAAGGCATAGAGTTCACTCTGGAGCCTTGGAGTGTCGCGTCCGGAGCCGAAGCACATATACAGGACATAATGTTGGAACATTGCCTATGTATCATCCCAAGTTGTAAGCCTCTTGGCACGTCTTTATTCTGAGAGAGAGAGAGAGCTTGAGCGACTTGTAATCTTGGCCTAGCGCCGCTTGTAATCTTATTCATTATCAATAAAGAGCTGTTTTGTATTCATACTTGGGTTTATTCTATGTTTTAGCTATATCGACTTGGTGAACTAGTTATCAACGGCCGTTTCGGTATTTGCCTTGCAAGGGCGCAACTCCAGGCTCGCACGGCATCACGTTCCGATGGAAACGATCATCCCGCGGGAGCGTTGGCGCGGTGATTCGCACCTAGTGGGGAAGCCGATTCCAGCAGGAGATCGGGACGTGACATATTGGTATCAGAGCATGACTTTACGTCCTTGGACTTCTTATCGATTCTCTCAGTTTCGAAAGCTTGTTCATGGGTTATGTTACAGATTGTCTCTCTTAAAGTTCCAACGGGATGTTCCATACAATGAGTCTAAATATTTTTGAAAGGTGCATTTGAATAATTTAATTACTTGATCGGAATTTGATGCGAAGGCCTTTGTGCCAATCTGTCTAAGACTTTGTGGGAATAGACTTTTGTTAGAATTTACAAGTTATATGTGAACCCAAATGCCTATACTAGAATACCAAGCGGGTTAAGGTGCGAGATAGAATATCGTTCGGACAGTTGCCTATGCACACAGCATTTCGGCTAAGTTGTGTTCAGTACCATGCGCCAAGACCCTTGGTGCTAGTGAGTTGCAAGCAAGTTGTGTTCGAATAAGAATAAAGTTGGACTTACAAGAAAAATCGATAGAGACGTTATCGGAGTACCGCTAAGGCGAATAATGAAAATCATGTTTGAAATTTTGAGATATAGTTGGGATGGTTATTCGTAGCGATAAGTTATGATTCAAAATATAGTTTGTACGGAGGACTATCGATAGAGGTACATACGAGACTAAGATCGTTAAGGCAATGAATAGGGATTATGCTGGAGTTTTAAGAAACTTATTGGATATATGAGTGAACGACGCCAACGCGATTTAGGAGTTAATAAGATGACTCAATTTTTTAGTGGTGTATTCGATAGTCTCAGGATCGAGTAAGCGAATTGAGAATAAAAATAAGAAATAAAGATTCATAGAGTATAGCTCGAATCCTGAGTGGTATATTGGTCGACTTAGAAATATTCGAACGAATCGTGGGTTTCGGAGTATTAAACGGGTCTAGCAGCAATTGACGTAATTGTGCGAAGCCTTATTATAAATAATGCCTAGCAAGTGAGCGAATTCGAAAGAATCATGCATGATTTGATTCAAACAAGTTAGAATGAGTCAAATATGGGATAAGGCTTACATCGAATAGGAATAAAGAGTACTTAGGATTGATATCATGGTCGAAAAAACTTAGTGGATCGTACGAGCAATTTTGAATTGAATCAAACGAATTAAAACTTGAGTTAAGATGGAATAATCGGGGATGCGATTGGAGTTAGTATAATTGGAATATGGCACGAACAAATGATAGCGTGCGTGAAAATTTTGGATTTGAGTAGGATATTGCTCGATAGAGTTTGGTCTGAGTACGAATGCTACGGTTTAAAATTTGGGAGACTTTTATATCATATCAATGGTTGGAAGATAGCATGGATTGATTCAAGTTAGAAAACCCTGATTCAATGATTAAGGTAGGCGATAACGGATTTAATCTTGACTTGGAAGAACGATCTTGAGTCGAGTTCAAAGGTAACACTCGACATTAGGCCCAGACGAGATCGATTATTCCGCGGGAGCGCTGGCGTGGTGATTTCATGTCCGGCAGGGATGATCGAACTCGCAGGAATATGTTCGAAGATTTTATAAACGAACTCGATAAAATGGAACGTATCAAAAGTGAATAGACTTGGGTTTGAGATTTGAAACTTAGTTGTTTGAGGAATGCTAGAAGTAGACTATGGATTTATCAAACGGAAACGTTGAAGTTGGATGATTTTACTAGACAGATTATGGCATGAACGGACATGACTTGATGGATAATTATATATAACTTGGATGGAGCAAAGTGAAACGATAAGGTATCTCGATCGTTTCGGTGATAACCATATTGTTCGACGTTCTTGTCTTGTGTGAGCGTAACTCTATGCCCGTACATACGTCACGTCCGGATTAGGACGGTTATCCCGCGGGAGCGTTGGCGTAGTGATTTCACGTCCAACGGAGATAATTGAACTTGGGGGAGACCGGAGCATGATAATTAAAGGATCATCTTGACTTGTGGTTCGATACGATAAGATGAGTTTCAGGATACAAATGAATCTAAGTATTTTTGAGGAGAAGTTAGTCTAGAACGTGAAGTAAGATATGTTGGATGGTTTCATAAACGGATACGTAGATCGTGTTAGACGACTTAGAGTTTATTATCTATATCGATGATTAGAATGGAATTGTGACTTGGTGGTCCAGGCTTAAAAAAGAATGGATAGGTGGATTCTATCAAACGTAATGGCGGAGATAGACTATACAAATCGATGGGTTTGACCTGCGACGTGGATATATCGTAGATTTGATTGAACGAACACATCTTAGGAATAATTTTGCTAACGAACCTGGATCCTGTGCAAATAAACGTATTGATATGGATAGAATGATTTGTGCTCGATGTATAGAAATCTGAGTGAAATAAGCTTGGGTAGAATACCCCGTATGAAAGAACAATGGTTTGACCTTAGGAATTTGGGGCAAGTATCGTGTAACGAATTTGCTCGATAAGAATCGTGAACTTAAAATGTACCTATGACCTTGTGAGCTGACCTAGTGTCTAGGCAGACGTCCATATGCCTTGAGTCAAACTGGAGTGGCTGAATTCAGAGTATTATTCAGGAAAAATATTAGAACTGGAGCAACGAGACTTAGAGTTAGGACTTGGAACAGGAAGTTTATGCTAGCGACGTTGGAGTTGAAACGAACGCAATAGAAAATATAACTTGAGTGATAATTAATTTATGCGATGGTGAGGAATAAGACGGTATTAGATGATTGTCAGACGAAACTCTTAGGATTGGAATTGGTGATATTCGAGATAAGTTGGCATAAAAAGTTAAATCGTTGCTTGGAAGAGGTGCGTTGCTAGTAATGCAATACTTGAATTTGGGTGAGATTAGAGTAGACGATAACTAAAACGAATCAGAGTTCGATTATTCGAGTAGCGAAGCGATCGGCGATTAAAAAGATCTTTTATGAGTAGCTTGTCCGACTTAGCTGTCACTAAGCTTGGTTGAAATACACATATTTGGGGGACGCCATAAATATGGGTACGATCTGGACTTAGTGATATGAATAACTCGAATGCAGGTACAAATAAAAATATTCGGATTCGCATGGACGAGTATAGCAACTGAAGTAAGATTACCTCAGCCCTAGATCATCATTTGTGATGGATTATAACAAACTCCGCATTAAGCGATATATGTTCTGCGCTAAGTCGCAGTATAGACCGAGTCAAAAGTTGGATTGAATGATAGAGTCATTCAATGAGGCAGACCCCGATCGCATGTGACACGAATGAGAAGCGAGTAAGAAATTATGTTTGAACGGATCTAATGATACATATTGATATGCTTGAGTTAGATTCCATAGTGTGTGATAGAACGATTGCGCTCAAGAAGTCTCGAGGACGAGACTTGTTTTGAGTGGTGTATAATATAACGACCCGCTCCGTATCTATGCAGATAGCCGATTCAAATGGCACAAGTGCGGTGACCCGACCCACTTTGCTCAGCGAGAAGACTTGCTTGAGACAAAGAAATTCCAGACTTGGCCCTTCAGGAGTTCAGACTTAGACTTTCAGAGGTTCGCTCGGAGTATCGCTCGACCGAGGCGAATAATCGCTAAGGTGGGTAGCTACGATGAACTTATCTTTTCTTAGCCAGCATACTTAAAATTGGTTGATATATGCTAGTCGCTAGACGAATCACCCCTTGCATGCTAATAAAGAATACAACACATCTAGCTAAGGGAATAATCCCATCTGTTATATCTTTGAATAGAACATGGAAATAAATGGGTTGAACGGAATGGTAGGCTCGCTTTACAGTTCTTATAACTTCACCTCGTAATGTTACTTTTGTTTCTTATATGTTCCTTAAAGTACATTGCTCCATATGTATTGAAATGCTCATCATATAGATATGGCCTCGGTACAGAAGCACAACATAGATTCTGGTTAACTTACCTGTGGCGGAAGACTATCAAAATAGTCGTTCCAAGCCAAATAATAGAAACATAGAAAGTCTTTGGGACTGTTGGGTCGCCAAGGCAACGCCTAAAATGGGAGCTACAATAAGTAGTAAACCGTCAAGCATAAACGGTGCATGAGAATAGAAACACACTAGATCATGAGATCTCTGAATGAGTAAAATGCATAATCACTGTGTCAAGTAGCTATGGTTATTCAAGGTCTTAAGATATTGCATATAATAAAAGTTTAGTGTTGATGGTCAAGGGTCATGGAAAATCTTTGCAAAGGCTTATGGTTCATGCGGACGGTACATTGGTCGTGCCGGGGCCGATCCACATCGGTCAGGAACATTCAGATAGTTGTTTGCTTCGGACGGGAAGGCGTGTAGTGAGGCTCGCTACCTGCATTGCATTTTATTCCCGTGCCAAGACTATACCTTGTCCATGGCGGCTCGTCAGGTCATACGACCAAATTTGTATCATTAGTATATTGCATACGTGGCGGCAACCCGCGTATGGGCTCGTAGAAACTTGTGGCAAGTAATTGATGTAAAGTAACTTGAAGCTTGAAACACATTTGAGTAGTCTAAGTAATAATATGCCTATACAAGTATAATATGCCAGTGTAAAATGAGTATAAGACACATGAGTAATCTGCACAACCTGAGTCACAAAATGATATGAGTATTATAAACTGTGTATACATACACCTGATTTAGAAATTACGCTCCTAGAATACATGTATTCGTTATGCGACCGTTGGGATTTTCATATATATATATATATATGTTCTTGCTTGGCTTAACTTGGTTTTATACTTGGGCAGGGAAGGACAAATGGTAAGTTGGTAAGTATCGCTGTATTTCTTTTATATCGCACGACGCAATGCCACACGAGATAGACTTTGCATCTTATGCATAAAATTGATCCTAAGGCAAGAATAGCAAGATAACTTAATAGTTGGTGCACAGAACTAATATAACGTATTGGATTTGTCGAGCGGGCGAGAAGCCTCCCCACCAGTGCATTCATGTACTGATAACCCACCAGATTGATTGCAGGGTGCAGGAGAACCTCGTTCGGTGCGGAATGTTCTCTCGTGCGCGCTAAGGTATAGAGTTCACTCTGGAGCCTTGGAGTGTTGCGTCCGGAGCCAAAGCACATATACAGGACATAATGTTGGAATATCGCCTATGTATCATCCCAAGTTGTAAGCCGCCTGGCACGTCTTTATTCTTAGAGAGAGAGAGCTTGAGTGATTTGTAATCTTGGCCTAGCGCCGCTTGTAATCTTATTTATTATCAATAAAGAGCTGTTTTGTATTCATACTTGGGTTTATTCTATGTTTCTGCTATATCGACTTGGTGAACTAGTTATCAACGGCCGTTTCGGTATTTGACTTGCATGGGCGCAACTCCAGGCTCGCACGACATCATGTCCTGATGGAAACGATCGTCCCACGGGAGCGCTGGCACGGTGATTCGTGCCTAGCGGGGACGGCCGATTCCAGTGGAAGATCATTGTGTAACATCTAAGAGGATAATTGTGTGACCACGGCACAAGATTACAGATGACTATTAGTTAATTAGATAATTTAAAGTTGTAGCAGCATTGGGAGGGAATAGATCCTGAGATCATGCATGCCGACCACGTAATAGATTTTAATCATGGGGTGCAAGGCTGGCCACCAGGATACTGTATATCATCTGCACTATTGGAGTACAGTATCCGGCCACTAATATTATTATAACCGAGCTAGTCTCCTACTATAGAGAAGAACTGGAACTGTTGCTGATTATTTAGCACAGTAGCCTTACGAGGGACTGGTGCATTTTATTTATTTATTCATGTTGTATATTATTAGTTCGGCTAGGCCAACTAGGACATAGCACGATTTGAGAATCCAAATATATTACATTACTGGGTTACCCAAATATCACCTAACAAGTCGTAAGATTGATTGGGCATTTAATTAAATCTTTCCTGCTAGTGTATTGCCATCTGCTGAGTAACTTAGGGACATGGGCTGTCGTGGCAAGATGTTTCAACCACTTTCCTTGTTTACTTGTAAGATTGGACCGTTGTGTTACGATGGGCTTTGGACCGAAACTATAACGCAAAAACCTTTGGTTTGACCAAATCCGTGGATTGTACATTATCTCAGTATAGTTCGGCACTGCTTGTCCTTGTTTGGCTGTAGAGGTGTCCTACTATTTCGATAACAGAATTCATGCCCCTGATTTGACACAGACCTTGCTCTCTTTTCTTGCATATTAATTTAGTTATTGTTTTTGTTCTTTTATTGTGTTTTCTTGTGGTACTTGCTATTCGGGGCCTGACCCCGCTGGTTTTGTTTGACCAGATTTTATAGCGGAGCCTGAGGACTCTACCTAACACCGGACCAATGGTGCATGAGCATGGTCGGCGGGGGACTTGAGTGGGTTTTCTTCTTCCCCACTTTAGTAATTTGTATCATTTTGGGCGTTTAGCCACCGACATTCTTTAGCCAACAAAATTTGTACATATTTGTTCAAATTCAGACTGCAGTTGATCACGACTATGTATTATTGACGTTGTACTAGCTCAGCATTTTGTAATTGCTAGTTTTTGACTATTTTGATAGAGCGTCGAGGACCCTTTACTGCTTTATCATATATGTTCATTTCTTATTTGTTTGAATGATTGAGACATAGATATTCTGTGATCTCCTAGGAAGACTTTATTGTAGTATGCACCCCTGGTCTAATTATAGCTGTGATCGTCGTACGACATATTGTACCTTTTACGGGGTAGTTGGCCATGACCGTCTCCGTATTTCGGTACTAGGGCGTGACAAAATTTTATTGGTGGCTCATGCATGTCTATTTTTCATATTTATCGGGTGTTTTACTTATAGGAGTCTCAATCAACACATGTCCTCCTTGATATTTCGAATCCGTTTTTTATGTCACCCTGAACTGATAAATTGCTTCCATTATTGTTCTTTCTCGTCCTATCCTTGATACCTTGCTTTCCTTCCCTCTAGGGTCACCATGCTAACAGTACCAACAGTGTTTGATACCCTTGCATTATTGGACATCCTTAGGGGGATGATGGCTACTCAGCAACACCAGGAGCTATAGCAGCAAGAGTAGAACATCCTTTTGAATAAAGAAATGCAGACAGCCTAGAGAGAGGCGTGAAGGCAGATTTGGGTGCGTCGCTTAGATTCGAATGATTCAACTCGAGATACTTTGATGGCACTGTCATGCCCCAGTCCCAAAACACCGAGGGACTAGCCACGTAGTAATGGCCAGCAGTACACTCTAATGGGCAAACCCAATTTAATGGACCCATCAAGGTGTAAAGCTGTAACACAATAATAAAGTCTACTAAACATGTCAAAATCTAATCTCATCCATGGAAGATAAATATGAAACAAATTTAACTGTCATCAAGTCTCAATAAAGTAAATCGGGGAACAACCCGATAATAAATCTGATACACTAGTTCAACAGACCAGAAACAAAAGAGTCTAATAATAGCAAAAAAACTGAGTATAGATAACAGAGACTCAAGAGAAATCCTCGACCATCACCTCATCCTCGGGGATCGGTACAGCTCCAGTGTATGCTCCTACTCCTACTTCTGCTCCTGCCCCGTATATCTCGGGATAGAATTCCTCTGCTAAACCTGGGGACATAATCCGAAATCCAGGTCCTCAGGGGACATAGCAAAGTACAAAATAACTCAAGCCAAAATAAATGTAGTACAATAATGAATGAAACAATAGAGTAAATTATATAACCATCTATGTAAAATGCAAGTGAGAGCATCACTATTACTCAGGCTGAGACCGCTACAAGCTCTGTGTCGGGGAGCCGTTAGCAGTAATATTACGTAATGTGCCTAGCTCTGATGTAGAGTCTATGGCCTCATAATAATAAATATATATATAAAAATCATCCTGTAGCTTGTGTGTCTTTCTCCACCCAATGTAATCATACGTCTCATGTCCACAATGTCTCATGTCCATGTCACGCAAGATCATATCTAATGCAGCAAGTCATATGATAGCTATGAATATAATGTCTATGTCATAAATCCTGCAGCCTATAAAGAATCATCATGAATATCTCAGAAAGATTCTGTCTCATGAATAGTATCAAGTGTCCTGAGGTATGACATACTTGATAAGGCAAGCACGAGAATGTATAGGGTTTCGATAACCATCTCTAGGTGACGTTACACAACTCTGCATACGGCGTTGACACCTGAATATTATTCGGACGTTAAGTAAGGTCACATGGTCCTAGGTTAAGCAGATACACCATATAATAAATCAAAGAAATATTATGTAATAAGAACTACAAGACTGGCAAGGTACACTTGCCTGGGATTTGGATACCAACAACTGCTCAGGTATCAGCAAAATCTGCAGGTACTCCTCCAAAAGCTGTAATAAACACTACTATCAGATTCAGAAGATATCAAATAGCTAGAATTGCCTGTTTATGAGTCCAATTTGGACACAGGGGCAAAAGTGACAGATTCTGGTCAAAGCGGGGTCCACATGTGGCCCTCTTCGCACAGAAAAATGTGCCAGAGACAATGTTCTCCAAATTCATCAAACTAAGTGTCCACAAGCCCAGAACAACGATACAAACCCAACAGAATGTCCGAAACTGGATTCTGATGAGCCGATCACAAAATCGTCCGTTAAGTAGAGCCGTGGGGTCCACGATACGGGATTTTGTCAACGTTCTCAAAATCGAACCAAACTTGGGTCACAGGACCAACGTATTGCTACGAGTTCGATGGCGCAAGTTTTGTTTCGATACGTCGTGCGTACACGAAGTTACAACAAGTTTTAGAATATAGCCGATACGGGGTGTTGTCGACGGATATACGTTGATTCCGGTGTGCACGCACATCCAAATCAACTTCCGCAAAATCCCACACGTCCGTATTAATAGCGCGCACCTTTCGGTAAAGTTTGCGCGTGACCAAGTCGTCACATTTAGCGGGGCACACCTAATTCCAAGAAATTTGGTTTCTAAATAACCAATATTTTCGTTATTTTCACCCTCGAAAATATCAAAATCTACAGCACAATAAATTACACTAAAAATAGGATTAAATACTAGGTCATATGGTCTAATTAATTATTCAGATGGATTTTGAAAACATTAGTCGCAAAACGGTCGCGAACTGGGAAGTTCGAGACGAATTCTGAATTTTAAGAATTGGGGGTTTATTTTCCTGATTTTGCGTCGCAGTTTGCTATTGCCACAGGACGCGATACCCCGGACTATTTATACGGGTTTTGAGAGAGTCATGCAGTCTATGCATCACAACAGACAGAATAAAATATGGATTTACGTACAGGAAGTTATGAGAGCGACAAGGCATGTACCTCACTGAAGTACACTGTTTCAGACAGGACGACGCGATGACGCACGGCTGCGGGGGCACGGCTGTGCTCGGCGTAGCTGCGGCTGCTGTCGGCAAGGGCACGGTGGAGATCACGACGAAGGTCTTCGCAGCGGGGAGCTTCGTGGTCGTCGGGGTTGGAGGCGGCCGGATCTGGCGGAGAGGGGTGGTGGAGGCGCTGGTGGTGATGGCGGTGAAGGGGTGGCCTTGGGGGTTTATATAGGCTTTGGTGGGGAGGTGGCTGGTCGGCGGTTGGCGGAGGTGAAGGGGTCGGGGAGGCGAGGCGTTGAGTGGTTGCGGGGGTGATAGAGTGGCTGGGAGGTGGAGCGGTGTAACCGCCTTTTGAATCAAGGAATACAGACAGCCTAGAGAGAGGCGTGAAGGTAGATTTGGGTACGTCGCTTAGATTCGGATGATTCAACTCGAAATACTTTGATGGCACAAAGGATGCCATTCTGGCAGATGCTTGGCTACAGGATACCGAGGCTATCATGGCAGCAGCTAAGGTTCCGATAGAAGAGCAAGTGGACCAAATCTAGTTGCATCTTCAAGACCTAGCCCGTGACTGGTAGGCATCGATGGAGATTGGCTTGAGGCATCCTATGTCTTGGGATAGCTTCAGGACCAGGTTCAAGGCTAATTACATTGGTATAGTAGCACAGTATGAACTACAGCAGCGATTCATTAATCTTAAGCTATCTGGTTGGACATTGGATGGTTATGTAGCGGAGTTCTGCAGATTGAGCAGGTTCGTTCCAACAATGGTGTCTACAGAGTCATAGAGGGCAATGAGGTTCCAGTATGGGCTTTACCTGGAGATCTTGCAGTTGGTGGAGGGGCATGAATACCCTACTTTTGATGACGTATTGGTGGTAGCAAGAAGGCATGAGTTGACTTTGCAAAGAATGTCAGCAAGGACTGGGGGACATAAGAGGTTGCATGCCGTGAGTATAGGCGGAGGGCCAGTACTACGGACATTGAAACCAAAACCTGGCATTCATATTCATGACTCAGAGCCACGGAGGCCAGCATTAGCAATGGTGGCAGCTCCGGTCTGGCAATAACAATCGCGCCCTCAGTAGTAACAACTGTGCCTGTGAATGCAAGTAGGGTGCACTCATTGTGGCAAGGGAGGTCACAATCGAGATGTGTGTCAAAAAACAAAGGGGAAGTGTTTGAGGTATGGAAGCACAGATCATAAGATAGCAAGTGACCCACAGATGCAAAGATATGGAGGACAGGTTCATCAGTTCCTAGAGTTGCCAGCTCCAGGGGCAGCAATACCGAGGGCCAACATTGACAGTTAGACTGTTAGCACAACGTATGTTGCCGACGTAGGCTCAGATGTACGAGCAGATAAAACAACAGCAAGATCAACTGAGGCCACAACAGTTTGTCCAGCAGAGGCACCAACATGGGTAGTAGAAACTTTAGTAGGGTCAGCAAGGCCAGAGGCAACAACAACAATGGGGAGCTCAGTAGGGTCAAGGTCAAGCGTTCACCCTATCCTTTGAGGAGGCATTGGCATCAAGTGGCGTAGTAGAAGGTACCATTTTAGTTGCATCTTTAACTGCTTTAACGTTATTTGATTCGGGAGCTTCTCATTCTTTTGTATCGACACGATTCACGACATGTATTGGTATGAAGTTTGAGGCATTTCCAAAGAAGGTGAATATCATCACTGGTAATGGGCTCGTAGGAGTTAGTAGGGTATGTTTAACGTGTCCAGTCGTGGTGTGTGGGTATCATCTACCCGCATAGTTGATTGAGTTTTCTACGGGTAACTTTGATATCATCCTAGGCATAGACTAGCTGAGAGACAGTCATGCTACGATAGATTATCACAGGGGAAGAGTGTTATTTAAAATCCCAGGCTTGAAGGAGTTCATCTTCGTTAGGACCATAGAAGAACCAAGCAGAGGGTAGAGTTGTAGCAGAAGTAATATTGGAAGAGCAGATCCCTAAGGTGGTCGAGGAATTCCTTGATATTTTTCCAGAAGAGCTTCTAGGGATGCCACCAGTGAGGGACATTGAGTTCTGTATAGAGTTGGCTCCCGGGGTAGAACCCATATATTGGTATGAAGTTTGAGGCATTGCCAAAGAGGTTGAATATAATCACTGGTAATGGGCTCGTAGGAGTTAGTAGGGTATGTTTAACGTGTCCAGTCGTGGTGTGTGGGTATCATCTACCCGCACAGTTGATTTAGTATCCTATGGGTAACTTCGATATCATCCTAGGCATGGGCTGGCTGAGAGGCAGTCATGCTATAATAGATTATCGCAGGGGAAGAGTGTTGTTTAACATCCCAAGCTTGAAGGAGTTCATCTTCGTTAGGACCATAGAAGACCAAGCAGAGGGTGTAAACCCCCTGATTTTCAAAATTTTAAAAACTGGATTTTTCACAATTTTCTGGAATTTTTTAGAATTTTTCTGTAACTTAAAAATAGGGTTTTAATTATTCAATGATTTTTTTAAATGATAATAAACAGTATTAAAATATTATGAAAATAATATTTTTGGGTGTAAAATAAAAAACTGGACTTAGGGCTATTTTTCTGGAATTTATCGGACCTCGGACCTATTTTTAAAACACCTAAAACTATTTATTTAATTATTTATTATTTATTTAATTATTAATTGTTTTATTATTATTATAAATATTATTAGTATTATTATTTTTAAATAAACCCGGCCCGCAGCCCATTGGGCCGGCCCAGCCCGGCCCAACCTCACCCCGGCCCAGCCCAACCGAGCCCAGCCCCTAGCGGGTCGGGTCGGGCCCCCAGACCCGCACCCGACCCGACCCTACCCGGGTCCCCCTCACTCCCCACGACCCATTCCCCCTCCGCTTCCGGCGCCGACGCCTCCGTCGCCGGCGCAGCTCCGCTCGGCCACCCTCCGCTCCGCCCGGCCACGTAGCCCCCGACCCCGGATCCCCCTCCGCCTCACCCGGCCACCAACGGCACCGCCCCACCTATTTAACCCCCCCTCGCTCTCCTTCTCCGGCGAGTCCCCCCAAACCCTAGCCACTGGCCGTGCCACCGCTGCCCCAGCGCGCCGCCACCGCTCCCCTCGCCGCAGCCCAGCTCTCCTCCTCCCCTCCCCCTTCGTCTCCGGCGACGGTCGCCGCAGCTCACAGCAGCGAGGAACAGCAGCAGCGCCGGCCGCCTCCGGCCGCCCCCGCACCGCCAGCGCCTCCCCGAGAACCGCCCATCCACGGCCGACCGTTCCTCCACTGCCCCCAGCCCCCTCGGCGGTCCTCCGACCACCGCAGCGTGTCCCCAAGCCCTGAACCCTAGGGCACGGACACGGACACGGGACACAGGACACAGTGTCCTGTGTCGTGTCGGACACGACTCGACCCTGTTTTTTGGGTCCCCTTCAGGTGCGTGTAACTTTTTGCTCGTAGCTCCGTTTTCGATTCCGTAAATTGCGTTGCGAAGCCTGTATGACCCTCTCGGTGCCCGGACAAACCGCTCGGGGCATCGCGTCCTGTGGTGATCGCACACCGCGATCCAAAAATAGGAAAAACCAGACCCTGTTTCTCCCCGGAACCGAGTATGCCCCGCCAAACGGGACGACTTGGTCGCGCGCGGTCTTCATAGATACGTGCGCGTCGTCGATACGGACGTGTGGGATTTCACAGAAGCTGATTCGGGTGTGCGTGCATACCGGGATCAACGCGTATCCGCGGACATCGCCCCGTATCCGTACTTTCTGGAACGCGTCCTAACTTTGTGTACACACATCGGATCGAGACAAAACTTGCGCCATCGGACTCGTAGCAATACGCTGGTCCTGTGGGTCAAGTTTGGTTCGATTCTGAGAACGTTGACGAAATCGCGTGTCGTGGGCCCCACAGGCCCCGCTCGACGGGCGATTTTGTGATCGGCTCACCGGAATCCAATTCTGAAAGTTCCGTTGGGTTCGTATCAGCGTTCCTGACCTATTGACACTAAGTTTGGTGAATTTGGAGACCTTTGACCCTGACGCATTTTTCGGTGCAAAGCGGGCCCACATGTGGACCCCGTTTTGACCCGAAACTGCCGTTTCTGCCCTTGTCTCCAAACTGGACTCAAGGACATGCGTTTCTAGCTGATTGATATTTTCTGGATCTGATGGTAATGTTTATTTCAGCAACCGGAGTACCGCCTGCAAATCCAACTGAAGTCAGAGCCGAAATCAGAGCCGGAACCACAAGCAAGTGTACCTTGCCAAACCTTGCAGTTTGCTACTTATTTTCTGGACTTATTTAGCATCAGTGGGCAAGTAAAGCTTGCCAATTCTCAGTAATTCTTGACATAGTATTTTACTTGATTTCTTGTGGATTTAAATGTAAACTTGTTTAACTGCTTAACCTAGGAAACGTGTGACGTACCTAGTGTCCGATCATAGTCGGGTGCCAACACCGTACGTGGTGTTGGGTACGTCATTTAGAGATGGATATTCGATACCCTTACTCTTGGTACTTGTCCTATCAAGTCCAACAAACCCAGGACACTTGACACTATTCATGGGACAGAATCCTCTTGAGATATTCGCGATGATTCTGTATAGGATACAGGTATGACATGGACAGTTTATTTCTAGACATTGTATGACTGCTGCATTAGTTATGATCTTATGTGACATGGACATGGGGCCACATGGACATGGGACGTGTGATTATATTGGGTGGGGAGAGACAGACAGGCTACAGGCTATTTTCATATATATATACTATTAGTGTGAGGTCGTAGACTCTCCAGCAGAGCTAGACCCTTTACGTGTTATTACTGCTACCGGCTCCCCGACACAGAGCCGGTAGTGGCTCAGCCTGAGTTCTAGTGATGCTCTCAACTTGCATTTATCACTTAGCTGGTTACATAGTTTACCCTGCTGTTTTATTTAATGCTGTTGCACTGCTTATATTTTGGCTTGTATTATCTGTACCTTATTATGTCCCCTGAGGACCTGGAATGGACTATGTCCCCAGGTATAGCTGAAGAGATCCATCCAGAGATACCCCGTACCAGAGCACTTCCAGGAGCTGTACCAGGACCTGAAGACGAGCTCGCACCAGAAGACTTCTCCTGAGCACCGGCTTCATATACACAGTAATTCCATTTCAGCATTTTATTTCCTGTCTTTCTTCTTAAATGTAACAGAATAATTCTCGGATTTGTTTCCCGAGATAACCTTATTTAATATTGCTTATTTATTTCCATTGCATTATTCTAGCAATTAATCTGTGGTTGTTCTGTGGATGAAATTAGAAATACCTGAGACTTGTAACCTATTACTGCTAGACTACAGCTTAAGCATGCCCTGATGGATCCATTAAATTGGGTTGTCCATCGGTGCGTGCTGCTGGCCATTGCCACGTGCTCATTCCCTCGCCATTCTGGGACTGGGGTGTGACATGGTTTTTGTGGTGGCCCATGCAGGTCTTCGACTAAATCGTTCGGTTTCAACTCAGGGACCGAACAGGCCTGCAATAAAGTTAGGATAAGTTTTAGGATCTCATCCACCTGCTTGAATCGTTCTTGATATCTATTCGAATTAAATTATTTACTTGTATCCTGCCTTGATTCCTGTGCGCCTCTTATCATTTATATTTGATACAGAAAAATGGACCCACAAGCCAGCAACGAGGACCATGCAGAAACACCACAAACCGTTGTGGTTACCCAAGAAGACGATGTGATACCAGTCGGTGAAGGCCAATCATCATAAGACAGTCAAGCAAGTCAGCCTGCCTCAATAATCCATCAAGATGACGTACCACCCTTGACGCAGCCTACTCCACTGATGCCTTCCTTCCCACTGGGACCACCTATGAACGAACAACAGATGTTCCGCATGTTCTACATAATGATGCAAGCCTATCAAAGGGTGCAACAAGAAGCTCAACAAAATCAACCGGAGAACTCCATCGGTAGAACCAGCTCGGAGTCACTGAGGCCAAACAGTTCAAATGCAACCGCCTTCGACGAGGACGTCCTTACTGCAGCAAGACCCGTGGAGTGCACCACAAGGATCGAGTCCAGCCAAAAGCGGCCGTATGCGTCAGCACCGGACCCATCACAACAAGAAAGAGCTGCAAAGCGGCCACAGATACATCCACTACCAAGAACAGCATCAGGAGCCTCATTCCTTCCTACTTGTCACTACTGTGGCAAGGTAGGCCACATCGCTAAAGAATGCCGACGCAGACTGGGACAATGTCTATCTTGTGGATCCCAGAAGCATGCGGTAAGGGATTGCCCAGAACGTCGAGAGAAACCAGTGGTGATTCACCAACCAGCCACATCAACACCAGCCGGAACACCACAGGAAGGAACTCCAAAGAAGCCTCAGCTGCACCAGCCACCCGAAGCATCTCCGCAAGTACTGCCCACTTGTCTACATTGTCACAAACAAGGCCACATGTAAACTCCCTCGACCAGATTTCACTATTTTAAAATTATTTTTAGCAAATTAGAATTTATTGCAATATTTTATTTATTTATATCCTATTGATTGTGCACCTGTCCATTACACAATTAATTAGAGCATTGCACTAGCTGTAATTCCCAAACAAAGTTCACATACCTGTCCTAGACATGTTAGACTATTTCCCTGAATTTTGTGCAACTCCCAGATGCTTTATTTTGAGCCTCGTGTGAGACGCACAAATATCGTTATAAAAGTTCGTATTTAATTCCTATTTAATTTTCTGCTCTTTACCCATCTCTGTACCCCTAGAGATTTAAGGACCAGTAGGCACCTGTTTTGCCCAAACATAAATACGATAATATTCTAGACTGAATATACTACAATTAGTGTATTGACACCGTAGAAAAATTATGATCCTAACTGCCTCTAAATAATTAGTGAACTCCGTGCGCAGTATTTATTAAATAATAAATACGGTGACCCGTATCACCCAAAGAACTAGACCCTGCCCCTGCCCAGACTAACCCCCACCCCTGCCTAGGCACTCCCCCAGCTTTCCCCCTCATTTCTGTGCAATTTGATATTTTTAGGAATCAGCGTTTTTAATCAGACAAATTGCGTAATTGCACAATTTCCCAATTTTAGGACTTTTCTGCAATTTATGGAATTACAGGAGTTTTTCTGTAAATTTACAGCGCGAGGTGGCACCCTCCTATTGGCCAGTGACCGTGCACGTGACACATGTCAAGAGGGACCCACAAAATATCAGATTTAATATCCTAAATATCTGAATTAGATATTTTACCTAAATAATTACTAAAATACCCCTAAACATTTAAGCTAATTCCTAAACTATCCTAAAACCTAACCCTATAAATAACCCCCTCACCGAACTTCCCTCACTCCCCACAGCCAACTCCGGCCACCGCCCTCCGCCGGACCACCGCCAACCTCCTCGCCTCAACCCTGCCCTGCCCTCCGACCATCGTCACCCCCTCCAGCTACCGCCTCCGCCTCCGGCAACGGCCGCAGCAACCAACCCGACCCCAAACACCAACAGCAGCCCCCTCCTCCGACCGCCCACCACCGCCACCCTGGTCGCCGTAGTCCACCGCCACCACCCCCAACTGCTCCGCCACCCTCCCCTCTATCGAAACACCATCGCCCCACCCCCCCACGACCATCACCGCCGCCGCCACATCCCCCGCAACCCTCTGCCACCTCTCCCTGCCACCTTCCCCGAGTCACCCCGACCTCCCTCACACTCCCCTCCGGCAGCCTCCGACCTCCGCCACCACCCCAAACTTCTTCGTCCCAACCACCCCCTCCGCCCTGACCACCTGAGCCACCACCACCGCAACCGCCGCCACAAGCTGCTGCAGCTGCCACTGCTACTGCTGACTGCGGCTACTGCTGCAGTTGCAGCTCCGGCCAGCAGCCGCCGTAGCCTCGCCGGAGCTCCACCGACGACGACGCGGGCCCCCCCCCCTGACGTGGCAGGTGACTCACCTCTCTCTCTCTTCGTATTTAAATATGTATATGTATATATGTATATGTATATGTATATGTATATATATATATATATATATGTATGTATAGATATTTGTATATTAATATATATATGTGTTATAATATATACTATATATTATATAATACTATATAAATATAGTATATATATGTATGATTATTATTATTATTATTATTATTATTATTATTATTATTATTATTATTATATGTACATATTTATGTATATATATGTATATATATATGTGTATCAATATATATGTTATCATATATATATATTTTTTTTATTGTTATTATTATTAATATTACAGTATATAATAAATACAGTATATATATATATTTACTTATATATATATATATATTTTGTTCATTATATATATATATATATATATGTGTGTATATATATATATATATATATATATATATATATATATATATATATATATATATATATATATATATATATATATATATATATATATATATATATATATATATGTAAATACACATATGTATTTCTTTTTCTTTCTTATATATATATATTATATATATATATGTATACATATGTATGCCTTTCATTCTTAATTCATTCCTGCATTTTTCTTTTCTTTATATATTTATGTATACATATATCTATGGATATATGTATTACCTATATATAAATTATGTATATAAATATATGTAAGTATATATTTATATATATATCTATATATATTACTCTATATAATTATATATGTATTATATAATTATATACATTATATTATCATAGTACTGGATATACAGTACATATATATTATATATATATATTTATTTTATCTATTACTGGATAATACAGCCTATATATCTATATATATGCATATTTACATTTCTTCCACTGTCTTTAAATTTATTATATATGTATATATAATATCTATATACATAGATACTATATATAGTACTATTTACTTTCTGTACTGTCATTTCAATTTATTTATTACTATATATCAGTGGATATACCCTGCTAAAATATACTACTATATAAAACAGTGGTCACATATAGACCCTGATAATATTTATATTATAATTGCTGAATAGTACAGCATTTATATATATATTTAAATTTCTGCACTGTCCTTTTCATTTATCTCAGTGGATATACCCTGACTACTATATTATTATATATCAGTGGATAAACCCTGATAATATTATTATTTATTATATATATATAGCAGTAGATATTCCCTGCTACTATTAAAATTATATATATACCTGCATTTGTCTGTTCTTTATATACTATATATACTGCTATATATATATTATATCTATATATATATACATACTATATATATATATCTATATTATATATGTGTTTATAAGTATATATATATATATATATATATACTTTATATTACAGCCATGATATTCACGAACCCTGTCTGTTTTAACAGAAACCACATTCAGCACAGCCAGTGACCCCCTGTCATCAGTACCCTAAAACCTGACTGTGAGATCAGGTTATCAACACTATCAGGGAGTAGGCAAGTATACCTTGCCAAGTTTATACTGTTTAAATTATTAACTGTTGAATGTTCATTGTAGTAAATTTACATATAACAGTATGTATCTGGGACTGCCTCGGGTACGTCAACAAGTACGTTGACACGTAGTGTAATTAACTTAGTCTATACAGACTTACCATCAACTGTGAGGGTATTCTAATATCCTCTTAGACCCTATCACGGGTACACACAACAAGGTTGCACTTCATTTTGGGATGCAAGTTTACGTAGTTGATTAGCTACCAGTACGTACGACGTGCATCACGGCTTAGCTTAAAATCATGAAGGTTACGACTTGACATTAGTTACATTGGGCGGGGAGAACGACTAAAATACGTATGGGACACCCACCTCTTTATCATATGCCGCACTTGACGGAGTGATACGGATGTTATATATATATTCATGTGACCATACTCATCGTAGATGGAAAATTTTATAGTGCCCTTGAACGGGGGCATATGTGGCATATACTAGCCAGTCACTACAGATTGGTGAATTACGTCAGCATATGTCTAGCCACACATTTCCCATACGTACTAGGTTGTCTCAATTTGCATTCACTTAGCTGGTTAGCACCCTGTATTCATTTATTCAGTATTTACATACATGGCATGTTATTTTTCTGTATCTTGTTACGTCCCTCTGAGGACCTGGTTCCCTGCCAGGTTTAGCTGAGACATTCCACCCCACAGTACCTGGACCTGGACAGGAGTCTGGACATGCCCTTGAGATAGAGTTAGAGGAGATGCCATCAGAGTCTGCCTGAGTACATCTGGAGTTGGAGCTATATATTTTGAGGACGATGCACTAGTTTATCTTATTTTACTTTCTGCTTATCTTTATGTAGTGGGTTTGTTCCCACTTGACTTTATCTGATTTATATATGACATTTCAGACTCAGCACCTATATATTCAGCACTTTTCTTGATATTTTTGTGGATGAGATAGATTTACCTGTATTTAGACTTGTAGTATTTAGGACAGCGTAGCACATCACTTTGGGTCCATTAAATTGGGTGATCCCTTAGTGACGTGTCAGCTGGCCAGTGCCACGTGGCCTAGTTCCGTATATTTTTGGGACTGGGGCGTGACATGGTTTTAGTGGTGGCCCATGCAGGTCGTAGTTAATTGCTAGTGGTGTGATTACATGCCCAGCAAGCCTGCACTAGGATAGGAACACTAGGTCTCATCCACTCTGACTTCATCCATAAATTCTTGCATCCTGCTTGATTATCATTTATTATTTCCTTCGTACTTTTCTAAATTATTCTATCTTCTTCAGAAATATGGCATACCCAGCGGACACGCTAATGATGGGGTTGACCAAGCAACAAACCCATCGCCAGATGTCCAAAGGACTCCAACCCTTCCGAGAGACCAATCCCCAAGAAGGATGCTGGTCAATCCAACAACCCCGTACCTTCCCCAGGACCCTACCCAGGAGACAACACCAGCCCAGCAAGAAGGGCAAACTTCCCAAGCACCAACACCGCAGGCGGAGACACCTTTGCCTCTACCTCCAGCCCTTGCAGCCCTGATGCCACAGCTTGAGGGACAAACCCAGATGTTCCAATATTTCCAAACCCTGTTGCAGGCTCAGTGGCAACAGACTGAAGCCCTGAGACAGGCTCAGTGGCAACAAACTGAAGCCCTGAGACAGACCTTGATAACAGCTCTGGAGATGACAACTGCCCCGGCACTAGCACCTGTCCAACCCCCTATCACTGTTCAAGGCTTTCGCCGAATGAGCCCGAGAACCTTTTCTGGCAGCGAAACTCCTGAAGAGATCTCAGACTGGATCTCCAACACGGAAATACTGCTAGAAGGTTCACAGCTTCACCCCGACCTATGGCTGACCTCAGTAAGGGCCCAACTAAAAGGCAACGCCAATCACTGGTGGGACTCTATCGAGCGCAGCACCGGCAAGAACCATACTTGGGAGCAATTCCTGGAATATTTCAATGCAAACTACTTTCCAGCCACGGTCAGAGATGATCTGTACTCCCAGTTCCTGCATTTGGAACAAGGAAATATGACCGTTGACGCCTATGACGCAGAATTCAGTCGACTAAGTCAATTCGGTGCCATCCTAATACCTAACGAGCTGAAGAAAGCCATGAAGTTCCATCACGGACTTACCCTCGAGCTCCAAGGGTATACCACGGCACAGTCAAGGATTTCATACGAGGAAGTTCTTTCAGAAGCAAGGATACAAGAAGCCATTGGCCGAGAAGCAAGACGCTCAAATCCAACCATATCAGCCAGAGACCAGACTGGAGCAAGAGGACCAATCCGTCACCAGGGAAATCAGACACAACACAAGACGGGGCCATATCAACACAAGAAACTTCCGACTTGTCACTATTGTGGCAGGCAGGGACATTATGCCAAAAACTGCCGAAGGAAGTATAGACTATGCCTGATATGTGGAGACAATCAACATAGGGCCAGAGACTGCCCACAACACAGAGAAGCAGCACTCCAGAATGGGCAAGGACCAGCAGCACCAGCCCAGGGAATGCAACCTCCTACCAGAGGTCAGCATTCTCCAGCATCTGGAAGATTTCAGAGGGGACCACCCTTGGCCACCCAAGACACGCAGTACTACCTAGCCAGACAACAAACCGAAAGACAAAGGCACGAGCAGGCCTGTGCACTAGCTGCAGTTGTAGAAGAACCGGAAGGTGAAACCATTTCAGGTACCATTATAGTTACATTATTACCTGCAAACCGCATTATTTGATTCTGGCACTACACTGTCTTCACATCTAGTAGTTTCGTACCCATGCAAATAGCCACTTTTACCAGAGGAGGCATTGTTCCAGTTACCAACATTACTAAAGCTTGCTAGTAGTCATGTATAGTAGAGTAATGAGGACGCGATACTTCCAATACCAAACTCCAACGTTGTCTTAGACATGGACTGTTTAAGCCCAGTACAAATGCTATACTAGACTACGGGAAGAGAAGCATCATCTTTAGACCACCAAGTTACCCATCCAGATATAGATAGTACCTATGATAGCAAATCATAGTAGTTAAACCCTAGTCACCTGGTGACTTATACTATCCGAACTAAATTATTTTTCCACCCTTTAGATAATGATCAGGACTAAGCCCAAACCGACAGATCGATTGCTAGACATTGATTGCTAGGCTCAATCATATGAATAAAATGATAGCTGAGTACTATAGCCAGTATTGGGAATAGAACCATTAGGTTGAAGGAGAGAAGGTAGGCAGATGTTAACCTTGAGAAAAACATCATGAACTACCAATAATATACGACCTGTTGTAAACCTGATGATACCCCTATAATGTGGATGAGGGTATACATAAAGTAAAATAGGAGATCATGTGTTTTTGAAGATCCCACCTACCTGAGGAACTATCAGACTTGGAAGAAGAGGAAAACTAAGCCGAGGTACATCAAACCCTTCGATGTGATGGAACACATCGGAGAAATGGATTACAAGATAAACTCTTCCTCAGACAATGGAAAGTACATGACGTCTCTCACGTATCCCAATTAAGAAGATACACTCCGAACCCAAGTCATGTGCTGGACCATTCAGAGATCACCATCGGTCCAAGCTTATCATACCAGGAGGAGTCGTAGAACTCCTAGATCGAAGCGAGAAGGCGTTGCAAGGCCAGAATATTCCTCTAGTTCATATTGCATGAAAATATTATGCACCCGGCAAATCAACCTGGGAACGAGAAGAGGATATTCGATAATGTTTCCCCCATCTATTTCCAGACCAGGGTATGTCCAAATATTTCAAATAAATCAATCTTCAGCTATAACTATGTCTTAATATTTTAAAATTAATCAATCTTTCGTTCTCATTATATGTCTGTTTTTATTTCGAGGACGAAATATTCTAAGGAGGGTAGATTGTAAACTCCCTCGACCAGATTTCACTATTTTAAAATTATTTTTAGCAAATTAGAATTTATTGCAATATTTTATTTATTTATATCCTATTGATTGTGCACCTGTCCATTACACAATTAATTAGAGCATTGCACTAGCTGTAATTCCCAAACAAAGTTCACATACCTGTCCTAGATATGTTAGACTATTTCCCTGAATTTTGTGCAACTCCCAGATGCTTTATTTTGAGCCTCGTGTGAGACGCACAAATATCGTTACAAAAGTTCATATTTAATTCCTATTTAATTTTCTGCTCTTTACCCATCTCTGTACCCCTAGAGATTTGAGGACCAGTAGGCACCTGTTTTGCCCAAACAAAAATACGATAATATTCTAGACTGAATATACTACAATTAGTGTATTGACACCGTAGAAAAATTATGATCCTAACTGCCTCTAAATAATTAGTGAACTCCGTGCGCAGTATTTATTAAATAATAAATACGGTGACCCGTATCACCCAAAGAACTAGACCCTGCCCCTGCCCAGACTAACCCCCACCCCTGCCTAGGCACTCCCCCAGCTTTCCCCCTCATTTCTGTGCAATTTGGTATTTTTAGGAATCAGCGTTTTTAATCAGACAAATTGCGTAATTGCGCAATTTCCCAATTTTAGAACTTTTCTGCAATTTATGGAATTACAGGGGTTTTTCTGTAAAATTACAGTGCGAGGTGGCACCCTCCTATTGGCCAGTGACCGTGCACGTGACACATGTCAAGAGGGACCCACAAAATATCAGATTTAATATCCTAAATATCTGAATTAGATATTTTACCTAAATAATTACTAAAATACCCCTAAACATTTAAGCTAATTCCTAAACTATCATAAAACCTAACCCTATAAATAACCCCCTCACCGAACTTCCCTCACTCCCCACAGCCAACTCCGGCCACCGCCCTCCGCCGGACCACCGCCAACCTCCTCGCCTCAACCCTGCCCTCCCCTCCGACCATCGTCACCCCCTCCAGCTACCGCCTCCGCCTCCGGCAACGGCCGCAGCAACCAACCCCACCCCAAACACCAACAGCAGCCCCCTCCTCCGACCGCCCACCACCGCCACCCTAGTCGCCGTAGTCCACCGCCACCACCCCCAACTGCTCCGCCACCCTCCCCTCTATCGAAACACCATCGCCCCACCCCCCCACGACCATCACCGTCGCCGCCACATCCCCCGCAACCCTCTGCCACCTCTCCCTGCCACCTTCCCCGAGTCACCCCGACCTCCCTCACACTCCCCTCCGGCAGCCTCCGACCTCCGCCACCACCCCAGACTTCTTCGTCCCAACCACCCCCTCCGCCGTGACCACCTGAGCCACCTCCACCACCACCGCAACCGCCGCCACAAGCTGCTGCAGCTGCCACTGCTACTGCTGACTGCGACTACTGCTGCAGTTGCAGCTCCGGCCAGCAGCCGCCGTAGCCTCGCCGGAGCTCCACCGGCGACGACGCGGGCCCCCCCCTGACGTGGCAGGTGACCCACCTCTCTCTCTCTTCGTATTTAAATATGTATATGTATATGTATATGTATATGTATATGTATATGTATATGTATATGTATATATATATATATATGTATGTATAGATAATTGTATATTAATATATATATATGTGTTATAATATATACTATATATTATATAATACTATATAAATATAGTATATATATGTATGATTATTATTATTATTATTATTATTATTATTATTATTATTATTATTATTATTATTATTATTATATGTACATATTTATGTATATATATATGTATGTATATATGTATATATATGTATATATATATGTGTATCAATATATATGTTATCATATATATATATATATATTTTATTTTTATTATTATTAATATTACAGTATATAATAAATACAGTATATATATATTTACTTATATATATATATATATATATATATTTTGTTCATTTTATATATATATATATGTGTGTGTATATATATATATATGTAAATACACATATGTATTTCTTTTTCTTTCTTATATATATATATTATATATATATATATATATATATATATATATATATATATATATATATATATATATATATATATATACATATGTGTGCCTTTCATTCTTAATTCATTCCTGCATTTTTCTTTTCTTTATATATTTATGTATACATATATCTATGGATATATGTATTACCTATATATAAATTATGTATATAAATATATGTAAGTATATATTTATATATATATCTATATATATTACTCTATATAATTATATGTATTATATAATTATATACATTATATTATCATAGTACTGGATATACAGTACATATATATTATATATATATATATTTATTTTATCTATTGCTGGATAATACAGCCTATATATCTATATATATGCATATTTACATTTCTTCCACTGTCTTTAAATTTATTATATATGTATATATAATATATATATACATAGATACTATATATAGTACTATTTACTTTCTGTACTGTCATTTCAATTTATTTATTACTATATATCAGTGGATATACCCTGCTAAAATATACTACTATATAAAACAGTGGTCACATATAGATCCTGATAATATTTATATTATAATTGCTGAATAGTACAGCATTTATATATATATTTAAATTTCTGCACTGTCCTTTTTATTTATCTCAGTGGATATACCCTGACTACTATATTATTATATATCAGTGGATACACCCTGATAATATTATTATTTATTATATATATATAGCAGTGGATATTCCCTGCTACTATTAAAATTATATATATACCTACATTTGTTTGTTCTTTATATACTATATATACTGCTATATATATATTATATCTATATATATATATATACATACTATATATATATATATATATATATATATATATATATATATATATATATATATATATATATATATATATATATATATATATATATATATATATTATATATGTGTTTATAAGTATATATATATATACTTTATATTACAGCCATGATATTCACGAACCCTGTCTGTTTTACCAGAAACCACATTCAGCACAGCCAGTGACCCCCTGTCATCAGCACCCTCAAACCTGACTGTGAGATCAGGTTATCAACACTATCAGGGAGTAGGCAAGTATACCTTGCCAAGTTTATACTGTTTAAATTATTAACTGTTGAATGTTCATTGTAGTAAATTTACATATAACAGTATGTATCTGGGACTGCCTCGGGTACGTCAACAAGTACGTTGACACGTAGTGTAATTAACTTAGTCTATACAGACTTACCATCAACTGTGAGGGTATTCTAATATCCTCTTAGACCCTATCACGGGTACACGCAACAAGGTTGCACTTCATTTTGGGATGCAAGTTTACGTAGTTGATTAGCTACCAGTACGTACGACGTGCATCACGGCTTAGCTTAAAATCATGAAGGTTATGACTTGACATTAGTTACATTGGGCGGGGAGAACGACTAAAATACGTATGGGACACCCACCTCTTTATCATGTGCCGCACTCGACGGAGTGATACGGATGTTATATATATATTCATGTGACCATACTCATCGTAGATGGAAAATTTTATAGTGCCCTTGAACGGGGGCATATGTGGCATATACTAGCCAGTCACTACAGATTGGTGAATTACGTCAGCATATGTCTAGCCACACATTTCCCATACGTACTAGGTTGTCTCAATTTGCATTCACTTAGCTGGTTAGCACCCTGTATTCATTTATTTAGTATTTACATACATGGCATGTTATTTTTCTGTATCTTGTTACGTCCCTCTGAGGACTTGGTTCCCTGCCAGGTTTAGCTGAGACATTCTACCCCATAGTACCTGGATCTGGACATGAGTCTGGACATGCCCTTGAGATGGAGTTAGAGGAGATGCCATCAGAGTCTGCCTGAGTACATCTGGAGTTGGAGCTATATATTTTGAGGATGATGCACTAGTTTATCTTATTTTACTTTCTGCTTATCTTTATGTAGTGGGTTTGTTCCCACTTGACTTTATCTGATTTATATATGACATTTCAGACTCAGCACCTATATATTCAGCACTTTTCTTGATATTTTTGTGGATGAGATAGATTTACCTGTATTTAGACTTGTAGTATTTAGGACAGCGTAGCACATCACTTTGGGTCCATTAAATTGGGTGATCCCTTAGTGACGTGTCAGCTGGCCAGTGCCACGTGGCCTAGTTCCGTATATTTTTGGGACTAGGGCGTGACACCACATTGAGAGCGGGTGCAGACATATTTTGGGATTATGCCTGATTTGCGGAACCAATGAACACTTGGCCAAGGATTGTCCCCAGCATCGGGAGAAAGCATTGACGAATCTTCAACCCGCCTCATCAGCCCCAGCTGGAGTACCACAGGCAGAAATTGCAAGGAAGTCTCACATACACCAGCCACCAGAAGCATCCCCACCGGCAATACCTGTCTGTCCATATTGTCACAAGCGAGGCCACACTGAGGACGAGTGCAGACGAAAGAAGAGATTATGCATAGCTTGCGGATCCAGTCAGCATTTATTCAAAGAATGCCCTGAGCGTCGAGACAGAGTACCAACAGGTAACCAGCAAGTGTTACCAGTACCACGGTCAGCCTCTCCAGCATTGCAAGCTTCACCAATACCGAGGCTACCCTTGGTAACCCAGGCAATACTCTTCCAGCAGACTCAACAGCAGCGGAGGAAGCAACTGCAAGGACACGGACAAGCTCCAGCGACGACAGTGGAGAACGCGCAGACTCGTGGAGTAGCCTATGCGCGTAAGTGATTTGTAGTTATCCGTTTCTAGTCATGTTTTAGCTCGTGCCCGTTGGTTCGTGACCTCAGCCCCAACCTAGTAATTTGCAACTTGTTAATAATAACCTGGTTTTCATAAAAGTTATAATTTTCTTGCTTTAACTAAATTTCTCTGGAAGTGCATAACTTTTATTGTCAGGGAAACGGTATTTCCCTGAGTATCTTGTGATGTGTTTTCAAAACGATGCTTGCGACCGCGTCATCTCTGTTGACCGGTTATTCTTTGATTGCGAGGACGCAATCCTCTTAAGGGGGGTAGATTGTAAACCCCCTTATTTTCAAAATTTTAAAAACTGGATTTTTCACAATTTTCTGGAATTTTCTGGGATTTTTCTGTAACTTAAAAATAGGGTTTTAATTATTCAATAATTTTTTTAAATGATAATAAACAGTATTAAAATATTATAAAAATAATATTTTTGGGTGTAAAATGAAAAACTAGACTTAGGGCTATTTTTTTGGAATTTATCGGACCCCGGACCTATTTTTAAAACACCTAAAACTATTTATTTAATTATTTATTATTTATTTAATTATTAATTATTTTATTATTATTATAAATATTATTAGTATTATTATTTTTAAATAAACCCGGCCCGCAGCCCATTGGGCCGGCCCAGCCCGGCCCAACCTCATCCCGGCCCAGCCCAACCGAGCCCAGCCCCTAGCGGGTCGTGTCGGGACTGGGGCGTGACAGAGGGTGGAGTTGTAGCAGAAGTAATATTGGAAGAGCTGATCCCTAAGGTGGTCGAGGAATTCCCAGATATTTTTCCAGAAGAGATTCTAGGGATGCCACTAGTGAGAGACATTGAGTTCTTTATAGATTTGACTCCCGGGGTAGAACCCATATCTTGTGAGGCTTATCCGATGGAACCCTCAGAGTTAGATAAGCTGTATCAACATATAGAGGAGTTGAAGGTAAAAAAGTTTATTCGGGCTAGTGGATCACCTTGGGGAGAAGTGGTGTTAGTGAATAAGAAATATGGCTCGACACAGTTATGTATCGATTATCGACAGTTGAACCCGGGGACGGTGAAGAGCAAGTATCCACTATCGAGAATTGATGACTTATTTGATCAGTTGAGAGGAGCTAGGATTTTCTCTAAGATTGATCTCCGATCGGGGTACCATCAAGTAAGGGTCAGGGAACGAGACATACGCAAGATGACGTTCAGATCGCGGTATGGACATCATGAGTTCTTGGTGATGTTTTTTGGATTAACGAAAGCATCAACGGTATTTATGGATTTGATGAACCGCATATTCATGCCCTATTTAGACCAGTTTATGGTAGTATTCATAGATGATATCCTCCTTTATTCCCATTGTGAGGCAGAGCACGAGGAGCATCTTCGAAAGGTATTACAAACCTTGAGGGAGCATCAGCTTTATGTGAAGCTTAGTAAGTGCGAGTTCTTGTTGGATCATATTTCTTTCTTCGGGAACAATATTTCAGGGGCAGGAGTATCAATGGATCCGAGAAATATTTAGGCAGTAGAGAGTTGGCCAATTCTGAGAACATTAGCAGAGGTTCAAAGTTTTCTGGGGTTAGCGGGATATTACATGAGGTTTATGGCAGATTTTGAAAAGATTTTCGCACATTTGATAAGGCTAACATGTAAGGAGGTAGAGTTTGTTTGGTTAACTAAGTGTTAGGTATCGTTCAAAGAGTTGAAGAATAGGTTGATTCAGCACTAATTCTGATGCTTCCTGCAGGATCTGGAGGTTTCACAGCATATTGTGACGAATCTGGAAAGGGATTTAGGTGCGTACTGATACAACATAACACTGTAATAACATATGAATCTCGGCAACTTCGGGATCATTAGAAGAATTATCCAACGCATGATTTGGAGTTGGCAGTGATAGTGTTTGCTCTTAAGTTATGGACGCACTACTTGTATAGAGATCGAGTGGATATATATACCGATCACAAAAGTTTGAAGTACGTATTCATGCAGAATGACCTGAACATGAGACAGAGGAGGTAGCTTGATTTGTTGAAAGACTATGATGTGGAGCTTCAGTATCATCCAGGCAAGGCGAATATGGTAGGAAATGCTCCGAGCAGGAGGGGTAGTGCATTCGTCTTGATGACTCAGAGACATATCCTGGAGGATCTTCAGAATATGGGTATAGAAGTGGTTCTTCCGCACGATACTAGAATTTTAGCCATTTTACAGATTCAATCTGTAAACCCCCTCGATTTATTCTGTAGATAGTTAGAGTGGATTTGGAAAATTTTGATAGCAGATGTCTAGGTTTAGAGTAGAGGATTTTATCTGGTATTTAATTCAATTAATTAAAACCCTTGGCGCGCCCTATCTTTTTCTGATTTTTCGGAGCCCAATATCCGCCCATAATTTTCGTTCAATTATTGTACTTCTGACCTGACCCGCCAAATTAGGCACTGGACTTTTCCGTCTTTTAAAATCAGTTTTGTGTGCTCTAAATTAATTGTGCAACATTCCGAAAATCGTAACCCATATTTAATTCCGTGTTGGACACCTGTGTCGTTACCATAAATTTTGGGATACCAATTTAACCCGTTGATCCGGACAAACTAAAGGGTCCAAGACTGACTCCAAGCCCCCACCATTTTTGGCCTTTGCGTCATTTTCGAATTTTGACCCCAAGTGCCCCAATTAAATTAAATTCGCTGGACGCTTTGTTTCTATTTTAATCAGGAATACCAACTTTGTAAATCCCATTTTTAATCCTAAATTAATCCCAATGCCTTTCTAATTAAACCCATGCCTAACGCACAACACACTCTCACCATGAAAATTTCTAAACATATTTTCTCCGCAATTTTTGTGTCATTTTATGTGTCCATATAATTTCTCGAATTTATGGGGCTAAGTTGCAATTATTGAATTGTGTGGCACCACCCTATTGGCCAAGAACTAATGAGAGGGCCCCAAAATAGGGTTCCATTCTCACCCACTCATTCACCCTCATGAAGAAACCCTCTCCTCTTCATGATTAATTCCATCCATCCATTTTAAATGGAATGATCCCAACCACCCATCTCCTCCACACACTCCCCTATAAAGTAGCTCCTACACCCCACCCTCAACCTAAAACCAACCGACCCTAATCCCCATAAAATCTCTCTCTCCTCCTCCATTTATTTTTTTCATGCAAAGAAACTCCATTCTTCTTCCTCCTCCATTTCTTTCTTCTTCTTCAACTTTCTTCTTCTTCTTACTTTCTTTTTCTTGGTAGAGGAGCAGTCCGGCCCGGCCGACTGAATCCCTCCGGCCTGTGCACAGCGACTTCGACTTCGGCGGCTCCGGCCTGTGCACGGCTGCTCCGGCCATCGACCCAGCCGCAACGACGTCTTCAGCAGCCCGCTGCTGCCTCTGCAGCTCCGGCCCGCTGCCTCTGCAGCTCCGGCACGGTGCCACTATAGCTCCGGCCCGCTGCCACCGCAGTTGTTCCTCCCCCGCCGGCCGACCTTCCCGCCGGCGCTGAACCCCCGCTGTGCGTCCCCGTTCCGGCCGGACAGCATAGCCACCTCCATCAATCCAGATTTCACCACCTCCATCAACCCAGATTTCACCACCACTATCACCCCTAGTTCACCATCACCATCACCACTAGTTTACCACCACCCCGGCCATCTTCTCCGATCGTACCCGGCACCGTCGTCGCCAAGGTTGATTCTCCACCTATCTCCATTTTATTTCCAGATTTGGTTATGATTTTAATTAGGGTGATGTTTATATGTGAATGTGTTATTATTAGCTAGGGTTTCACCTATGTGTTTTCATGTGAGTATAGTATAAAAGTTTTATTAATAGGGCATGTTGATGATGGATTAAGATTGATAAAGGACTTGGAAAATATGACTTGTAGTATGTGGTGGAGGCATTTATTTATGGGTTTAATGTAGGTTTAGGGTTTGAGTTTACATAAAGGTTGTGTTGTTGTAGTATAATATAGGTGAGCATGTGATGATAAAAAGAGATTAGGATCAATGGTGAGGTTAGGGTTTGATTTCAAATAGAGGTTATGAATATTATGCATGGTTAAAAAATAAATACTAAATCAAGTATTTACGGTTTAAATAAGAATTGATTGAGAATATGAAATACATGCATGCAAGGATGGAAATTGGGTATAAAATGAGGGTGGATGTTAATGCCATATGAGACGGTTATCCTAATTATTAAAAACACATTGGTTATTGTGGTTTAGCTGTTTTAAATCTATGACTGAAAATAAAATTATAATTAAAAGGGTGATGGACATTGGGAGCAGGTGATTGCTTTCGAAATAGGTATTATATCGGATCATAGGTCAGAGATTTAGGACTGTGAAATATTAATTAGTTATTTGAGACTGAGCTTAGTAATAGATGTGTGTCGCAACCCTGATTGACGTAGAATAGATTATTGATTCTGGTTTGTATCTCATCTCTAGGTACTGCGGGACCTGAGGACTTGGGCGGTGTACCAGATCCCCGTCATCAGCAGCCGCACGCAGGCAAGTGTACCTTGCCACCCTGTATTTTAGTTTACAGATATTGTTGCTCTTTATGTACTCGTGCACGTATTTATGTTGATGTTCGATACTCCGTGTCCGGTTCACAACCGGGTGTTGACATTCGACTTAACGTCTTAGAATAAATACTAGATGCTTCATAGCACCTCGATACACGTACCTGAGTACATCGATACCCCAGGACACACTTATACACTGTGATCGTGCCAGATTCTTGTATCCTGATACTGACATCATGACCAGAGACTGGGACGACCTTAGGGTCGCGTCTGTTGAGTTATCTTTCATGTGTCGAGACTGTAGTTAGAGGTTCAGGTTTAACGCACAATCGTTGACCGCTTGGGAAGGGGAAGACAGTTACTAGACGCTTGGGCTCCTCTGCATGCGCTTATATATATATATGTAGTATCTATGTAGTGATCCTGTATCTAGTGTAGTGGTTTCACTCGTGTGACTCTTTGCCCGGAGCTGCGGTACGTGCCGTGTGTTTCCGTGTCCGGAGCTACGGTTTTATTTTGGACAGCCCACGCGTCGAACATTGTCTTTAAACTGTGTCACACTAGTTGGTTATGATAGAGTACCCTGTCGTGCACTTGTACTTTCTGTTTACTTGGCATGCTATATTTTTGTACCTTGTTACGTCCCACTGAGGACCTGGTTCCCTGCCAGTTTTGCAGCATAGATGATTACGGAGCATTTAGAGTTGCTATTGGAGTTGCATATCTTGCGGGCATGGTACCAGGTACTCACATTATATCTACCGGCATTATGGTTATTTTACTTTGATTATTCATCTGTTGTTGTAGCCTAGTTTTGTAGACTCATACTTCTTCTCGAGTCTATTCGAGTTAGTGTGTTATTGGGCGGCTGACCTTAGCATATTTAGCTCTTTCTTGTATACTGATGTACATTGTGGATTGAGACATAGAGGTTTACATTTATGGAAAATTCTAGATAGTGCCCTTTATATTACAGCTTATACGTATTCGAGTCAGACCAGAGTCTGGTCGAATGCGTAGCTGGCGTGTCACGTATTCCTGGTCCTACGTATTTTGGGACTGGGGCGTGACATGTTTTTGGGGTGGCCCATGCAGGTCCGATTTAAATCGTCTTGGTCACCTGACTGTGCCAAGCGAGCCTGCAAATTATTAATAGATGTTATGATTGTTGAGTAGGATCTCAATCCATAATCGATTTTAAAACTCTTTGTATGTGATTATCGCCCTTGGACTTTCGCTTTGCATTCGTTCAATCTTCGTCAATATCGCTATCATTGTTTCTTGTCCCCTATTGTTCGGGGAGACTAATGCTTGTGACTGATGACTTCCCTCCAGAAGAAGATCGAAGACCAGGCGACAGGAGACATAATTCGTATACCTTTCTCGAAAAATATTATTATCTTATCAGGATAGATTGATGGGTTCCTTGGATTCTAGAACTAGTGTGGAAGGTTGGCAAGAGAATTGGACCCAGTAGTACCCTACCCGTGCTTGAGGTAACAGTGATCTTGGAAGTACTGAGAACTAGAAGGATTGATTATCATGACCTAGAATGATTTAAGGGAATGCATAGCCTGATGATAGAGACTAGTGGTTGTATATGATAGCAATACCAGGAATGACATTATGGACTAGAGGAGATAAAATTTCAAGCTCTCACTTGGAAGATGATGATCTAATACCAGAAATTTTAGTATGTGCTTGAGTGATACCATTATTGTACTATACGACTTGGAGAGATAAATAACGAAAAGAAGAGAACTCGAGGAATAAAAATTTTAGGGAAAATTTGAGGAGAAGAGAATTATACTTTAGGCAGGGGAGAAAAATTTCTTTTAAAGGATTAGTGTGGTAAACAGAACAGGAGGATTTATTTTGAGGTTAAGTTTGGAAGATGACACCGTCCTAGCATGAGTTGATTGAGCTAATACCACGCAACGCTAGATTGCCATCGTGGTTGTGTCATCTTTAGACCCCAGATCACCCAGAGTATGAGTTTCTTCGGGAAGCCCGAGAGCATGGTGTCCAACCTACCCTAGCGACACACATTACAGAAGGTGAACCGATGTACCCTCACTTTATAGCAGAGTTTGAGGATGTGTTTTCAGAGGATCTCCCAGGACTGCCACCTGACAGAGAGATTGAGTTCACCATAGAGTTGACTCCAGGAGCCGAGCCAGTTACTTCCCCCGTTTACAGACTAGCACCGAAGGAGTTGGTTGAGCTGAAGGTTCAAGTAGGTGATCTCTTAGAAAAGGGTTTCATACGGGCTAGTGTATCTCCATGGGGAGCACCCATTCTGTTCGTACCGAAGAAGGACGGGACGGTACGCTTGTGTATCGATTATAGGGCACTAAATGCTGTAACGATAAAGAACAAGTATCCACTGCCGCACATCGATGATTTGTTTGATCAACTTAGTGGTGCATGTGTATTCTCGAAGATCGATGTCAGATCCGGTTATCATCAGATCAAGGTACGGAAAGAGGACATCCAGAAGACGGCCTTTCGGACGAAGTATGGCCACTATGAGTTTTTAGTCATGCCGTTTGGTTTAACCAACGTGCCAACAGTATTTATGTGTTTGATGAACAATGTCTTCCACCAGTACTTAGATAAGTTCGTGGTGGTATTTATAGACGATATCTTGATATATTCCAAGAGCCAGGAGGAGCATGAGAGGCATCTCAGGATCGTGTTGGAGACGCTGAGACATGAGAGGCTGTACGCCAAACTCAGCAAATATGAGTTCTGCTTGGATAGAGTACCATTTCTGGGACACATAATCACCGGAGATGGACTATCAGTTGACCCGGAAAAGATAGCTGCAGTAGAGACCTGGCCTACCCCTACATCAGTTACGGAGGTTAGGAGTTTCCTCGGACTTGCCGGATATTATCGAAGGTTCATGGAAAACTTTTCGAGGATAGCTGCGCCTATGACGCGACTGACGCGTAAAGGCGAAGAGTTTATCTGGACCGACGAGTGTCAGGCGGCTTTCGATGAGCTGAAGAAGCGTCTGACATCAGCACCGATTTTGACACTACCTTCAGGATCAGAAGGATTTGTAGTGTACAGTAATGCGTCAGGGAGCGGATTGGATTATGTACTGATGCAACACGGCAAGGTGATAGCCTACGCATCGAGACAGCTGAGAGTTCATAAGAAGAACTATTCGACGCACGACTTTGAGCTAGCTGCGGTGATATTTGCACTAAAGCTATGGAGACATTACCTTTATGGTGAGCGTGTTGAGATTTATACAGATCATAAAAGCCTGAAGTATGTCTACACGCAGAAGGAGCTCAACATGAGGCAGAGACATTGGCTAGAGTTGATGACAGATTATGACATTAAGTTGCAGTACCACCCTGGCAAGGCGAATGTCGTAGCAGATGCCTTAAGCAGAAAGCCCATGGCATACTTTTTGACGACGCAGCGACAGTTGCTAGAGGATCTCCAGGAGCTTGGGATAGAGATCGTATTGCCAGGCATAGAAGGACAGATGGCCAATCTTGAGGTTAAGTCTACTTTGATTGAGAGGATCAAGGCAGCATTGCCTACAGATGCGAGATTTTGACGTCTGCGAGAGAGAACAGAAGCCGACATGCAGACGGGACTCAGGATTCATGAAGACGGAATATTGAGGTACGGAGATCGCCTATATGTTCCGAGTGGTGAGCTACGCCAAGAGTTGATGACCGAGGCTCATAGCTCGATTTATTCCATTCATCCCGGGGGTACGAAGATGTACCGAGACTTGAGACAGCATTTCTGGTGGCATGGGATGAAGAGGGAAATTGCAAGATTTGTGGTGAAGTGTTTAGTTTGGCAGCAAGTCAAGGCTGAACATCAGAGGACTGCAGGATTATTGCAGCCACTTCCCATTCCCGAGTGGAAGTGAAAACACATTACCATGGACTTCGTCACAGGATTTCCGCGGAGCCCTAGCGAGAAGGATGCAGTTTGGGTTATCGTAGACAGACTCACCAAGTCTGCACATTTCTTGTCCTTCAGAGTTGGGAAATCCACAGAGATACTAGCTGACATGTATATGAGGCAGATAGTACGATTACGTGGAGTGCCTGTCAGTATCGTATCGGATCGTGATTCCAGATTCACGTCACATTTTTGGCGGAGTATGCAGGAGAGCCTAGGAACTCGTCTCAAGTTCAGCACTGCATATCATCCACAGACTGATGGTCAGTCAGAGCGCACGATACAGATATTAGAGGATATGTTGAGAGCGTGTATGATTGATTTTGGAGGATCTTGGGAGGACCATCTTCATTTGGTAGAATTCTCCTACAATAACGTTTACCAGGCTAGCATATAGATGGCACCTTATGAGGCACTGTACGGCAGGAAATGTAGGTCGCCAGTTTGTTGGAGTGACGTGGGAGAGCGTAATATACTTGGTCCAGAGTTGGTGACACAGATAGTAGAGAAGGTCAAGCAGATTCAGAGCCACCTGCGCGCAGCACAGGACAGACAGAAACACTGGGCAGACGCACATCGCAGACCATTGGAGTTCAAGGAGGGTGACCACATATATTTGAGGATATCGTCCACTCGTGGTACCATCAGATTCGGAGGCAGAGGCAAGCTGAGTCCGAGGTACATCGGACCTTTTGACATTTTGGAATGAGTTGGCAAAGTGGCTTACCGTCTTGCATTACCTCCATCATTAGAGGGAGTACATGACGTATTTCACGTATCGCAGCTGAGGAGATATGTCGCAGACCCTAGCCACGTACTTGATCATTCAGAGATTACAGTCGGGCCCAGTCTGTCTTACGTAGAGCAGCCAGTTGAGATCCTCGATCGCAGCGAGAAGACTTTGAGAGGGCAGACGATTCGACTGGTCAGAGTGGCATGGAAGCACCATTCACCAGGCGAGTCTACTTGGGAGCACGAGGATTCTATTCGGCAGCGATTCCCGTACTTATTTGAGGAACAAGGTACAATTTTACATACGACATTTGATTACTAGACTGTTTTAAAATTCTGTTAGATATTATCGTGCTTTACTTTTAATTTCGGGGACGAAATTTTTCTAAGTTGGGAAGAATGTAAACCCCCTCGATTTATTCTGTAGATAGTTAGAGTGGATTTGGAAAATTTTGATAGCAGATGTCGAGATTTAGAGTAGAGGATTTTATCTGGTATTTAATTCAATTAATTAAAACCCTTGGCATGCCCTATCTTTTTCTGATTTTTCGGAGCCCAATATCCGCCCATAATTTCCGTTCAATTATTGTACTTCTGACCTGACCCGCCAAATTAGGCACTGGACTTTTCCGTCTTTTAAAATCAGTTTTGTGTGCTCTAAACTAATTGCGCAATATTCCGAAAATCGTAACCCATATTTAATTCTGTGTCGGACACCTGTGTCGTTACCCTAAATTTTGGGATACCAACTTAACCCGTTGAGCCGGACAAACTAAAGGGTCCAAGACTGACTCCAAGCCCCCATCATTTTTGGCCTTTGCGTCATTTTCGGATTTTGACCCCAAGTGCCCCAATTAAATTAAATTCACGGGACGCTTTGTTTCTATTTTAATCGAGAATACCAACTTTGTAAATCCCATTTTTAATCCTAAATTAATCCCAATGCCTTTCTAATTAAACCCGTGCCTAACGCACAACACACTCTCACCATGAAAATTTCTAAACATATTTTCTCCGCAATTTTTGTGTCATTTTATGTGTCCATACAATTTTCTGAATTTATGGGGCTAAGTTGCAATTATTGAATTGTGTGGCACCACCCTATTGGCCAAGAACTAATGAGAGGGTCCCAAAATAGGGTCTCATTCTCACCCACTCATTCACCCTCATGAAGAAACCCTCTCCTCTTCATGCTTAATCCCATCCATCCATTTTAAATGGAATGATCCCAACCACCCATCTCCTCCACACACTCCCCTATAAAGTAGCTCCTACACCCCACCCTCAACAAAAAACCAACCGGCCCTAATCCCCATAAAATCTCTCTCTCCTCCTCCATTTATTTTTTTCATGCAAAGAAACTCCATTCTACTTCCTCCTCCATTTCTTTCTTCTTCTTCAACTTTCTTCTTCTTCTTACTTTCTTCTTCTTGGTAGAGGAGCAGTACGGCCCAGCTGACTGAATCCCTCCGGCCTGTGCACAGCGACTTCGACTTCGGCGGATCCGGCCTGTGTACGGCTGCTCCGGCCATCGACCCAGCCGCAGCGACATCTTCAGCAGCCCGCTGCCTCTGCAGCTCCGGCCCGCTGCCACTAGCTCCGGCCCGCTGCCACCGCAGTTGTGCCTCCCCCGCCGGCCGACCTTCCCGCCGGCGCTGAACCCCCGCTGTGCGTCCCCGTTCCGGCCGGACAGCACAGCCACCTCCATCAATCCAGATTTCACCACCTCCATCAACCCAGATTTCACCACCACCATCACCCCTAGTTCACCACCACCCCGGCCATCTTCTCCGGCCGTACCCGGCACCGTCGTCGCCAAGGTTGATTCTCCACCTATCTCCATTTTATTTCCAGATTTGGTTATGATTTTAATTAGGGTGATGTTTATATGTGAATGTGTTATTATTAGCTAGGGTTTCACCTATGTGTTTTCATGTGAGTATAGTATAAAAGTTTCATTAATAGGGCATGTTGATGATGGATTAAGATTGATAAAGGACTTGGAAAATATGACTTGTAGTATGTGGTGGAGGCATTTATTTATGGGTTTAATGTAGGTTTAGGTTTTGAGTTTACATAAAGGTTGTGTTGTTGTAGTATAATATAGGTGAGCATGTGATGATAAAAAGAGATTAGGATCAATGGTGAGGTTAGGGTTTGATTTCAAATAGAGGTTATGAATATTATGCATGTTTGAAAAATAAATGCTAAATCAAGTATTTACGGTTTAAATAAGAATTGATTGAGAATATGAAATACATGCATCCAAGGATGGAAATTGGGATATAAAATGAGAGGGGATGTTAATGCCATATGAGACGGTTATCCTAATTATTAAAAAACACATTGGTTATTGTGGTTTAGCTGTTTTAAATCTATGACTGAAAATAAAATGATAATTAAAAGGGTGATGGACATTGGGAGCAGGTGATTGCTTTCGAAATAGGTATTATATCGGATCATGGGTCAGAGATTTAGGACTGTGAAATATTAATTAGTTATTTGAGACTGAGCTTAGGAATAGATGTGTGTCACAACCCTGATTGACGTAGAATAGATTATTGATTCTGGTTTGTATCTCATCTCTAGGTACTACGGGACCTGAGGACTTGGGCGGTGTACCAGATCCCCGTCATCAGCAGCCGCACGCAGGCAAGTGTACCTTGCCACCCTGTATTTCAGTTTACAGATATTGTTGCTCTTTATGTACTCGTGCGCGTATTTATGTTAATGTTCGATACTCCGTGTCCGGTTCACAACCGGGTGTTGACATTCGACTTAACGTCTTAGAATAAATACTAGATGCTTCATAGCACCTCGATGCACGTACCTGAGTACATTGATACCCCAGAACACACTCATACACTGTGATCGTGCCAGATTCCTGTATCCTGATACTGACATCATGACCAGAGACTGGGACGACCTTAGGGTCGCGTCTGTTGAGTTATCTTTCGTGTGTCGAGACTGTAGTTAGAGGTTCAGGTTCAACGCACAATCGTTGACCGCTTGGGAAGGGGAAGACAGTTACTAGACGCTTGGGCTCCTCTGCACGCGCTTATATATATATATGTAGTATCTATGTAGTGATCCTGTATCTAGTGTAGTGGTTTCACCCGTGTGACTCTTTGCCCGGAGCTGCGGTACGTGCCGTGTGTTTCCGTGTCCGGAGCTACAGTTTTATTTTGGACAGCCCACGCGTCGAACATTGTCTTTAAACTGTGTCACACTAGTTGGTTATGATAGAGTACCATGTCGTGCACTTGTACTTTCTGTTTACTTGGCATGCTATATTTCTGTACCTTGTTACGTCCCTCTGAGGACCTGGTTCCCTGCCAGTTTTGTAGCATAGATGATTACGGAGCATTTGGAGTTGCTATTAGAGTTGCATGTCTTGCGGGCATGGTACCCGGTACTCACATTATATCTACCGGCATTATGGTTATTTTACTTTGATTATTCATCTGCTGTTGTAGCCTAGTTTTGTAGACTCATACTTCTTTTCGCGTCTATTCGAGTTAGTATGTTATTGGGCGGCCGACCTTAGCACATTTAGCTCTTTCTTGTATACTGATGTACATTATGGATTGAGACATAGAGGTTTACATTTATGAAAAATTCTAGATAGTGCCCTTTATATTACAGCTTATACGTATTCGAGTCAGACCAGAGTCTGGTCGAATGCGTAGCTGGCGTGTCACGTATTCCTGGTCCTACGTATTTTGGGACTGGGGCGTGACACAATCTACTTTGGTATAGAGGATCAGGGCATCTCAGGTAGAGGATCCACAAATTCAAAAGCTTCGGACAAACTGTGAGTCCGGCCTTAGAAAATAATTGACAATTCATGAAGATGTAATACTTAAGTTTGAAAATCGTCTCTGTGTGTCGATTAGAGATATTCGGCCAGAAGTTATGGATGAAGCACATAGTTTCCCATATTCGATTCACCCTTGAGGCACGAATATGTATCGGGACATCAAGCAGTATTTCTGGTGGAATGGGATGAAGAGGGAGATAGCAAGATTCGTGTCTCAATGTTTGATATGTTAGCAAGTGAAAATCGAGTACCAGAGATATACATGATTATTATAGGCACTCCCTATTACAGAATGGAAGTGGGACCACATTACGATGGACTTCATGACTGGTCCACCTAGATTCCTGACTGGTCAAAATGCGGTTTGGGTAATAGTAGATCGGCTCACGAAAGTCGCACATTTTTTTCTTTCATGGTAGGAAAGTCCACTGAGTAGCTAGCAAAAATGTATATGAAACAAATACTGAGGCAGCATAGGGTTCCAGTCAGTATAGTATCGGACCGAGACACCCGGTTCACTTCTCAATTTTGGCAGAGTCTACCACAGATTTTGGGCATCAAATTGAGATTCAGTACGGCTTATCACCCACAAACAGATGGACAATCGGAAAGGAATATACAGACTTTAGAGTATATGTTCATATCTTGTACCTTAGATTTTGGAGGATATTGGGAGGACCATCTTCATCTAGTTGAGTTCTCGTATAATAATCAGGCCAGTATTCTGATGGCTCCATTTGAGGTTTTGTATGGAAGAAGTGCAGATCTTCAATGGCTTGGGATGACATTGTTGAGCGAAAGATGTTGGGACCGAAGATAATTACTCAGACAGTAGAGGTAGTCAGATTGATTACAGAGCAGCTTCGGGTTGCACATGATATGAAGCATCAATAGAAAGATCAACATCGTAGGCCATTAAACTTTAGTGCCGGTGACCACATATTCTTGCAAATTTTGCCTATCCGTGGAGTCATTAGATTTGGAGCTCGGGAAAAGCTTAGTCTGCAAAACATCGGTCCCTTTGATAACCTCGAGCGGGTGGGCGATGTTGCTTATCACATTGTCCTTCCGCCTTCGCTGTGTAATATACATGATGTGTTTCATGTATCTCAGTTGTGTAGGTATGTCCCGAATCTGAGCCGCATCCTCAACCATTCCGAACTAGTCGTTGGTACCGACTTGTCTAACGAGGAACAACTTGTGTCCATTTTGGACCTAAGAGTTAGGGTGCTCAAGAACCGGACTATCCATCTTGTCTTTGTCGCTTGGAGATATCACTCATCGGGATAGTCGACGCGAGAATGCGAAGACGATATCAGAGCCAGATACCTACACTTGTTCGACTCCGATGGTATATTCCTTCTTATGCCTTCATATCTCGTCTTAGTGTTGCTCGACATCTATGTGGAGTCAATGTTGCTTTTCTTCATTTCCATGACTTGCTCACTTAGTTATAATAGTATAGCAGATATGTGCATGATTAGATGAACTGTTTTTGTGATTTCTCTTGCCTAGTTTTAGCAAAATTCGGTGGACAAAATTTTTTTAAGATGGAGAGAGATGTCGCATTTGTTCCTTGATTTTGTATTCTTGTACTTGGTTGTGTATTAATTCTGTATTTTTAATTTGGATTTTGAGAGAGACTACTCGGGACCGGTAGAAATCCATTTGGCAATTGTCATAAACCCGTATTAGGACCCGAACATAGATGGAATCCCTACAACCGGTTCACTATCGAACTACTAAACTTGTGCTTTCTTGGATGGTTGAGATGACTTTGAGTCATAGATGGATGAGATTAAATTCCGCCTCATATATAAGCCTTCACATTTTTCTCTCTCTTCTTTATTCCTTTATTTCTTCCTTTCTTTTCCTCTCATCCTCTCCAACCTTCAAGCCCCAAACTCCCAAACCCTAGATTTGGCAAGGAGTTTTAGTTTCTTTTCTTCTCTTTGGAAGAGATTAGAGCTAGGGTTACCCAACACTTAAGGCAAGTACATCTTGCATAAAGTGAAGAACCAGAATTTTTGGCATATTTTATTTTTTTAATTTTTCTTGCATATTTTTAGCTTTAAATGTGTATCTAGTGATCATTTACAAAGTTAGTGAAGAAGCATAAAAAATCTTAGAGCCGCATACACCAAATTAATCTATGTGCTAAAGAAGCAATAGAAGATTCGAGACGCATGATGTCTTGGGGGCATGGTGCCACTTCTGTCAGTCACGACATTTATGACTCTGACAGCAATAATGGCTATGAACGCCTCAGTTTTAACGCTGACACTGGACGTTAGCACTTACGTCATTGCCATGATTATCCTTGACTGTATACAGCTGTATAGTACCATGCATACACACGACAAAGCTATCTATGCGTCAAGCTCTCAATGCGCTATGCTCTCCTTGAGTCAACTTCCCTATACGACAAAGCTCTCCATGCTCCAAGCTATCCATGAGTCAACTTCTCTGTGAGTCAAACTCTCCATGTGTCTCTACCCCATGCATACCAAGCTCCATGCGCCACTGGCCCCATGCGTCCCAGACTCTACGTGCCCAATACGGCAGTGCTTCCTGAGACAAAATCTTTCTGTTACAACTTGAGAGATTCTCTATAACTAAGTGCAGGGCACGTATCAAGCTGACTAAGTCATGCACAAAAAAAGGAAAGATCTTCAGCAACAACAAATCCCAACAACATGCAACGTGGCAGCTCGGCCGTGACATGCGCTCACGGTTAGAACCTTTCTATTAAGAATGGACACGTGGCAGCCCCCGAATCCATGCACGCATAGCATATGCACATGCATAGCCCGTCAGCATGTTGGCTATAAATAGTATGGTGGTATACCCACAAGACACATACACACACACAAACACATGAGAGAAGGATACGTGAAGAAAGCATTCTCATTCTCTCGTCAGACCGTCAATGGAGTAAAGGAGTCAGTTGCAGTACTCGATCTCCATCGTCACACTCTCCAGAATCAAAAATATTATACTTAGATTTTCTGTTTAGGATTTCTCTGTACTTCTTTCGCTTGTTATACAACAAAGTTCGTTCAACTTTGATCAATGGCAAACAATTATTATTTGGCATTTTTGATTTTTACGAATGGTTTGAAGTAGAAGTAAGTTTTAAAGTTAGTTTTTTTTTTAATTTCATGGATTTGATCTCTTAAAACTTTGAATTTCTGAAAAGTAATTATCCCATATTGTAGAAAATTTAATTTTATATGATTTTGACTTTTAAAACGTCAAATTTTGAGTTAAAATAAAACTTTTATGGCCAAAATAAGTTTTCTAAATTATCATGTCGGCCGAGGAAGAAGAACTGTGTTCTGCGTGTAAAGTGTGTTAAATCAACTTTTTAACAAGTGTGCCAAATCTATTTTGTATCCAAAGTGCACCAGATCCATTTTTTAGCAAAGTTTGTAAAATTCATTTTTTAATAAAGTATGCCAAATCCACTTTTTAGCCAAAGTGCGCAAGATCCACTTTTTAGGAAAGTGTGCCAAATCCACATTTTAACAAAGTGTGTCAAATTCACTTTTTAGCCAAAGTGCGCAAATCCACTTTTTAAAAAAGTGTGCCAAATCTAATTTTTTTAACAAAGTGTGCTAAATCAATTTTTTTATAAAGTACGCCAAATCCATTTTCGAGCAAAGTGTGCCTAATCCATTTTTTAATAAAGTGTCCAAAATCTACTTTAGCAAAGTGTGTCAAATCTATTTTTTTAAATAAAATGTGCCAAATCCACTTTTTAGCAAGGTGTGCCAAATTTATTTTTTAACAAAGTGTACAAAATCCACTTTTTAGCAAAGTGTGTCAAATCCATTTTTTTTATAAAGTGCGCCATAATTCATTTTTGAGCCAAAATGTGTCAAAACACATTTTTTGATCAAAAGTGTGCCATAATTCATTTTTGAGCCAAAGTGTGCCAAAACCCATTTTAAACCAAAAGTGTGCCAGAATTTATTTTTTTGTCAAAGTGTACCAAAACCCTTTTTGAGCCAAAGTGCACGTATGAGCTATAATATAGCCTGTTTTAGCCATGTTTGATTGTTTTATACGCAAAAAAACGAATTTTACCTATTTGGCTATTTTTGTCATTTTCTCCTATTAGTTTTGTTTTATCAAATCTTATGATCTTGTATGTGATAGTGAACTAAGTACTTATATGGTTCCTTATTTTCTGAATAACGATAATTGCTTGATTTAACCTATAATAGAATTATAGGCCCAACTAGAACTTTAAAGTAGAAGTACTGGTCGTATACCTGACCCGATATCTATGCTACGGTGTGAGCAGAGAAACTTTTGTCATGCCCCAGTCCCAAAATATCGAGGGACTAGACACGTGGCAATGGCCAGCAGCACACACCAATGGGCAAACCTAATTTAATGGGCCCATCAGGGTGTACTTAAGCTGTAATACAATAATAAGGGTCTACTATACTAAACTCATCCACAGAAATGAATACATCAATATCATAATCATAATGCTATATCAAATCTCAATAAAAACATAACTCGGGGAACAACCCGATAATGATTCTGATACAATAATCAAGATACAAGAAACAACAGCAAATACTGAGTATGGATAAATCATATACTCAGGAGAAATCCTCGACGGTCACCTCGTCTTTTGGATCTGGTACTGCTCCAGTGCCTGCTCCTGCTCCTGCTAATGCTCCTGTGCCGTATACCTCGGGATAGATCTCATCTGCTATACCTGGGGATATAATCCGGATCCAGGCCCTCAGGGGACATAGCAAGGTACAAGAATAACTCAAGCCATAATAAATGCAGTACAACAATAATGAATCAATAGGGTAAACTATATAACCAGCTAAGTGATATGCAAGATGAGAGCATCACTAGAACTCAGGCTGAGACCACTACAAGCTCGGTGTCGGGGAGCTGGTAGCAGTGATATCCCTAGTATAGTGCCTAGCTCTAATATAGAGTCTAAGGCCTCACCGTAATAAATATATATATAAATCAACCTGTAGCTTGTGTGTCTCTCCCCGTCCAATGTAATCACACGTCTCATGTCCATGACACGCAAGATCATATCTAATGCAGCAAGTCATAATGATATCTAAGCATGTATAAAGTATATGTCCTGAAACCTGTAACCTATACAGAATCACCATGAATATCTCAGGAATATTATGTCTCATAAATAGTGTCAGGTGTCCTGAGGTATGACGTACTTGATAATGCAAGCACGAGAATGTATAGGGTCTCGATATCCATGTCTAGGTGACATTACACAACTCTGCGTACAATGTTGACACCCGAATATTATTTGGACGCTATATAATGTCACACGGTCCTAGGTTAAGCATGTTCATCATATAAATAAATCAAGATAACAATATGAAGCAGTTACTGCAAGTTTTGGCAAGGTACACTTGCCTGGGGTCCTGGCTCCAACTACTGCTCTGGTATCAGCGGGATTTGCATGTAATCCTCCGATTGCTGAAATAGACATCACCATCAGATTCATAAGATATCAAATAGCTGGAAATGCCTGTCCTTGAGTCCAATTTGGACACAGGGGCAAAAGTGACAGTTTCTGGTCAAAGCGGGATCCACATGTAGCCTGCTTCGCACCGAAAAATGTGTCAGAGTGTCACGCCCCAGTCCCAAAATACCGAGGGACTGGATGCGCGGCAATGGCCAGCAGCACGCACCGATGGACAAACCCAATTTAATGGATCCATCGGGGCATACTTAAGCTGTATACAATAATAAATAGGTCCAATGATACAAGTCACAGACTATTCTAATCTCATCCACAACAGATAATCACAGATCAAAAGCCAGATTAAATGCAAATAAATATAAACTAACTTATCTCAATAAAAGTGTCTCGGGGAACAACCCGAGAATAAGTCTGATACATCATTGCAATAGGCAGGAAATAAAGTAACTGGAGATAGAAATAACTGAGTATGTAAAGCTAGTACTCAGGAGAAGTCCTCTGGCACGATCTCGTCCTCGGGTTCTAGTACTGCTCTGAGAAGTGCTCCTGTCCCGTATACCTCGGGATAGATCTCTTCAGCTATACCTGGGGACATAATCCGGATCCAGGTCCTCAGGGGACATAACAAGGTACAGATAATACAAGCCAAAATAAATGCAGTACAAAAATAAATGAAACAATAGGGTAAACTATATAACCAGCTAAGTGATATACAAGTGAGAGTTTTAGTCATACTCAGGCTGAGGCTACTACAGGATCAGTGTCGGAGAAACCCATAGCAGTATTTTCTCGAAGGGCCAGAACTTGCGCCAAAGCTCTGTATCAGAGACTAAGACACCTCCAGATGACATTATTTATATTATAATCAGCCTTGATATGGTAATACTCTCCCCACCCCATATAATCTCATGTCATAATTCACGATGTCTCATGTCCATGTCACGCAAGATCAAAACTAATGCAATAAGTCTGAATAAATTCTAAGCATGTAAAAATGTATATGTCATAAACCTGTATCCTACACAGAATCACCTTGAATATCTCAAGAAGATTTCGTCTCATGAATAGTGTCAGGTGTCCTGGGTATAACGTACTTGATAATGCAAGTACGAGAATGTAAATGTCACGATATCCATCTCTAAGTGATGTTGCCCAACTCCGCGTACGGGGTTGGCACCCGACTATTGATCGAACGCTAAGCAAGTCACACGGCCCTAGGTTAAGCATGTACAAGATATAAATAAATCAAGGAATTATATATCAAGAACAGCAATGTTGGCAAGGTACACTTGCCTGGTATTTGGTCCCCAACTGTGAAATCTCTAAGAATGTCTCCGGATGCTTAAACAAACATTACCATCAGGTTCAGAAAATATCAAATAGCTAGAAATGCTTGTCCTTGAGTCCAATTTGGAGACAAGGGCAAAAATGACAATTTTGGATCAAAGCGGGGTCCACATGTGGCCCGCTTCGCACCGAAAAATGTGTCAGGGACAAAGGTCTCTAAATTCGTCAAACTTAGTGTCAACAAGTCAGGAACGATGATACGAAGCCAACGGAACTTCCAGAATTTGATTCCGATGAGCCGGTCACAAAATCGCCCGTCAAGTGGAGCTTGTGGGGCCCACGATACGCAATTTTGTCAACGTTCTCAGAATCGAACCAAACTTGGGTCACAGGACCAGCGTATCGCTACGAGTCCGATGGCGTAAGTTTCGTTTCGATCCGACGTGTGCACACAAAATTACGACACGTTCCAGAACAAATGGATACGGGACGGTGTTGACGGATACGCGTTGATTTCGGTGTGCACGCACATCCAAATCAACTTCCGCGAAATCCCGCACGTCCGTATCAACGGCGCGCACGTATCAGTGAAGACCGCACGCGGCCAAGTCGTCCCGTTTGGCGTGGCCTACTCAGTTCCGGGGTGAATCAGGGCGTTATTTTTCTTTTTTTTGGATCGCGGTTAGTGATCGCCACAGGTCGCGATGCACCGAGCGGGATACACGGGCATCGAGAGGGTCACGCAGGGTTCGCGATGCAACAGACGGAATCAAAAATGGGTCAACGAGTAGAGAGAACGGGTTACCTGAACAGGGCTCCAGAAAATCGAATTTTTCGTGTCCGAGTCGACACGACACCGCGTGTCCGACCTAGGGTTAGGGCTAGGCTTCTGCTCGGGCTGCAGCGACCGGAGGCGGGCCGGAGGGAGGCCAGGGGCAGCGGGGGCGGCGCTGGCCGGAGGGCTGCTGCTGGGTCGGGGGAGGAGGAAGGAGGAGGCGGGCGGAGCTGGGTAGTGGCGGCGTCGCGGCGAGGCGGGAGATGGCGAGGTCTGGGGATGGGCGGAGGTGGAAGGGAGTCGTCGGCGGGGGTGGATGGGCCGGAGAAGAGGGTAGGGCTAGGGTTTTTATAGGGAGAGAGGGCGAGGGGACGGGGCCGAGCAAGGCGGCGGAGGAGGCGGGTCGTGGCCGGGCGAGGCGGCCGGAGAACTCGGGCTGGGCGGCGTGTGGCCGAGCGGGCGGGCTGAGCGCCAGGAGACGCGGGCATGGGCAGGATCGTGGGGAGAGGGTCAGACGGGTCGGGTCGGAGGCGGGTGCGGGTTGGGCAGACCCGGCCCGACCCGTTAGGGTCAGGGTATGGTCCGGTCGAATTCGGTTGGACCGGGTTCAGGCCGGTTCAGCCCGATTTGAACCCGGTTCAACCCGATTTAATTAATTTTTAATTAAAAATAGTTTTTGGGCTTTTAAAAATATTTTTGGGGTCCAATAAATTCCAGGAAAATTACCTTAAGTCCAATATTTTATTTTACACCCAAAAATATTATTTTCAATATATTTTAATATATTTTAAAAATATTTAATTTTATTTAATGCCAAAATATCCTAGTTTTTAATTAGTAAAAATTCCCAAAAATCCCAGAAAATTCTAAAAAATCCTGTTTTAAAAATCTTAAAAAATTAGGGGGTTTACACAGAGACAATGTTCTCCAAATTCGTCAAATTTAGTGACCACAAGTCCAGAACGACGATACGAACCCAACGGAATATTCAAAACTTGATTCCGATGAGTCGATCACAAAATCGCCCGTCAAGTGGAGTTGTGGGGCCCACGATACGCGATTTTATCAATGTTCTCAGAATCGAACCAAACTTGGGTCACAGGACCAGCGTATTGCTACGAGTCCGATAGCGCAAGTTTCGTTTCGATACGATGTGTGTACACGAATTTACAATAAGTTCCAGAATATGGCCGATACGGGGCGTTGTCGACGGATACACGTTGATTCCGGTGTGCACGTACATCCAAATCAACTTCTGCGAAATCTCACACGTCCATATTAACGGCGCACACCTTTCGGTGAAGTCCGCACACGACCAAGTCATCCCGTTTAGCAGGACGCACTCAGTTCCGGGGAAAAATAGGGTGTTAATTTTCCTGATTTTGGGTCGCAGTTTGCGATCGCCACAGGATGCGACACGTCGAGCAAATTGCACGGGTATCGAGAGGGTCACGCAGGGTTCGCGTCATAGCAGATAGAACGGAAAATGGGGCAACGAGGAGAGAGATACAGTCACCTGAACAGGGCTCCAAAGAAGGCTGAAATGTGCGCTTCGCGAGGCGGCTAGGGCTAGGGTTTCTCGCCGGTGACTTCGCCGGAGCTGGAGGCATCGCCGTCATCAGGCTGCGGCTCTGGAGTCGTCGAGGCGGCGTGCTGGAGGAGGCGGCCGGAGGAACTCGTCGTGGCGGCACGGCGGGCCGCTGTTGCTACTGCTAGGCGAAGCTCAGGGTCGATCGAGGAGATAGGGGAGACGGCGGAGGGGTCGATCCGCCGGGCTCTGGTCGGCGGAGGACGCTCGTGGAGGTGGCAGGGGATCGCTGTGGAGTAGCAAGGTGAAGGCGGGGAGGCTCGGGCGGAGGCGAAGCTGACGGAGTGGAGGCTGGTGGTGGTGATCGGGTTTGGGGAAGGCCGGGGCTGGCGGTGGTAGAGACGACGGTGGTGGCAGCTGGGAGAGAGGCGGTGGTGGAGACGACGGAGACAATGGGTGGTGGAGGAGACGGGTTTATATAAGCCGAAGGAAAGTCGGGGATGACGGTTCTGGCGGAGGGGAGGCGGAGCGGCTGGGGGAGGCGAAGCGGAGAGGCCGAGCGGCGCGGGGACGTAACCGCCGGCGGTTACGGGCGGAGGCGGCGGAGCCGAATCAGTAGGGCCGGGGGTTAGGGTTCAGACGGGTCGGGTTGCGGGTTTCGGGTCGGGTTTAGATCCGACCCGACCCGCTAGGGTTCACGGTTGGGTTCAGGGCTCCGGTTCAGCATGGTTCGGTTTGGGTTGGTTTGGGTCAGAAATAAACCGGATTTATTACGGTTTTTATTGGTTTATTAATAACTTAGTTTTTAGGTCTTTAAAAATGTTTCTAGGGTTCAATAAATTCCAGAAAAATTATCCTATGTCTAATATTTTATTTTACACCCAAAAATATTATTTTCATAATATTTTAATATTCAGTAAAAACATTTAATTTTATTTAATTCTAAATTACCTTGATTATAATTAGTTAAAAATCCCAAAAAATTCCAGAAAAATTCTGAAAAATAGATTTTTAAAATCCTGAAAAATTAGGGGGTTTACAACCTTACTTGATTAACTAATTGACCCTAAATCCTGACTTGACTACTTGTATCCGTGCTAATACTCCTTGTGAGACTCGTCTCATTGATCTAATATACTTACCCAATATATGCGTATTATACATGAATAGCTCGTTTATTGTTTAATTGCTTACATCATGATTTATGTCATTCATGCATTATTTGGATTATTTTTGTAAGTTTTCCTTAGTTGCATGCTATGGACCGTTGGTCCCTTGATTTTCTTGGTGGGTGGCTGTGATGAACTCGGATGAGAGACATGGATTATGATTCAATGGCCTATAATCCTAGCTCTTCCAATATAAGCAATTACATTCTCTTTTCTCTACTTTTCTTTTCCTTTTCTTTTTCTTTCTTTCTTCATTTCTTCCCAAGCAAAGAGCAGCAGCCGAGCTTGGCCTTTTTTGTGGGTGACCTTGTTAGTGTTGGTATTAGGCTAGAACTTGATCGTAGGCAAGTACATCTTTCCAACTGAAGGAACAACCATGTATGTTACTTTGATTCTTAGTATAACTTGTTTTAATCATTTGATCGGTTTATTTTTGGTAACTGCTAGAACTTGTCTCATTGATAATTTTGTTTTCCTGAATTGGATTGCTCATGGAGCACGAGAACAGCAAGTTAGAGAATGCAAAGTTGGCCTGAGAATGCATACAAAAAGTACGCAGGTAACCCTTGTCGCATAAAACGAAGTTCCAGTGAGCGCACTTGTGTGTGTTTCACAAATTCCTTAGAAAGTGCGCCAAGATATATTGAGTACTCTAGCGCACTTCTTTACTCCTATGTACGTTTTGTACTATGAAAATTTCTTCAAAAGTACACCAATCCTACTTGGGGCACTTTTGAATGGTCTGCAAGTCATCAAGAATGTAGGCCATTGCTTAAATAGCCAAATTGGCACATTTTGCAGATATTGCAGACTTGGCACACTTTGGTAAAACTTTCCTTACCGGGGCACTTTGTCGCTTCTGGAGAATGACACACTTTGCTATATTGGCACTCTATATAGCATTCTCCAAAGACGGCGCACTTTGTAACCCTTCGTAATGACTTAATGACTAAGCAATGACTTCTGACCATTCTCGAAAATTATGTTCTCGACTGCAGGGTTATCTCTACTACTATGTCATGCCTTGAAACTTGTGTTTTGTCTTTTAGTAGACCTTCCTACTCTTGTTTGTGCTCCAAACGTCATTACTGGTATACTTGATGAAAGTACGCCAAGTTCGTAGCTTGGGTATTTCATTTGTGCGCCAATGATATATTTATGCGCCAAGCTCCTGGCTCGCACACTTTTATCCTTTTGAGCCAAGGTCCTAGAAGTGCACTTTAGTATGATTTGTGCACCTCCTTTTGCTTTGAGCACTTTTGTATCAAAGTTTGCCTAAATTGTCCAGATTAGTGATTTATGCGCCAAAACTGTTTTTGGCCATTTGTGCGCGAATACTCTTTTTTGCCATTTGTGCGCCAATAGTGGTTTTGGCCCATTGTGCGCGGATATTATTTTCTTGCCAGATATTATGCACCAACCCTGAATTGATTATTTATGAACTTGTATGCCAGTATTCTCTTTAATATGCTTAACTCTTGATGATTTTCTGGTTCTCTTTTATCCCGTTATTTTAGTTAATCCTGGTTATTTTTTGAGTATGATATTCTGGATATTAATCTTGATTTCCTAACATGATCTAGGGATTGTACACTATAAATAAACTCCTGAATCTTGACATAGAACATATAATCCGGATATTGTACTGATAATCCTGATATTGTACAGATAATATTGATAGTGTACTGATAATCTTGATATTATACTGATAATCATGATACTGTACTGATAATCTTGATAGTGGCTCGACGTAGCGCACTCCTGACACGAGAATTCTTGTAACTGTCCTGATCAAGGCTATTGGTAGCACCTTTATTGCATGGCATGTATCCCCGTGGTTGATTTTGATTATACTCGTCAAGCTATTATCCTTTCTTGCATCATGTCTAAGGCAGATTCTTGAGCACCACTGTAACGACCCGTTCCGCTCAACCCGGAGGGCCGATTCAAACGGCACAAGTGTAGCGAACCGACCTACCTTGCTCAACGAGATAACTCGTTCGATGCAAAGGCATTCAGACTTGGACTTTCAAATAGAGTTCAGACTTAGAATTTTCAGAGGCACACTCGGAGTCTCGCTCAGCCGATGCGATTCATCACTAAGGTGGGTGGAACCGGTGAACTTGTCTCTGCTTAGCTGCACACTTAAGAAAAGGAACGATGCATGTTAATTTCTAAGTGATAACCTTTGCATGCTAATAAAAATAGACGAACACACATAGCTAAGGGGATAACCCTGCCTTATCATTGCATAGAACATAGAGATCTTACTTGCTATCTGCATAATCTGGCTTATTGAGTTAAAATGTACTAGTTTCTTATATATGCCACAAAAGTAGTTTTTGAGTTCATATCGAGGAACCGTACTGCACGAAATATGACACGGGATAGAGGATAATCATATTGGATTCATAGGCGAGGAAGACTATCAAGTAGTCATTTCGAGTTTGGAGAAGTGTCACGACCCACACCCGGAAATTCGGGCACGAGTGCGTGGGTACGTCCAGCCTACGCCACAGAGTCGGCGGTAGTACGCTGTCTAGGTCAAATCCACAGTTAACTAATCTAGCTCATTCACAAAATAACATAGGCAAGATAATAATGGGAAACAGAAACTTAAGATTTCAAATGAAATATATGCGACAACAGATTCAAATATTTAGTACAAAAATTTAGAATAAAATCGGGGACAAACCCGATTACTAAGATAAAGAGCAAATAACTAAGATAACTACTGCTAACTACTCCGCAGGAGTAGCTTCCTGTGCGGGAACTGGCTCTGCAACTGTATCACCTGCTGCCTCATAGGGGCCATAATAGGTGGGGGCAAGGTTATCATCATCGCCTAAAACAACGGATCCAGTCAGGAAAGGAGCAAAGTACACAGTGCACAACAAGATTAAACTAAATATTTATGACAATTAAATTGAGTATCATATTGAGAAAGTTGCATAAAAGAACATCAATATCTCAGAGTTAATGCTATAAACAGGAATACGAGAAAACAGAAATAAATGAGGCAGGAAATAAAACTACAACAGTCAGCAAGAACTATAACAAGACCAGAAGCTATCTGTGTGAACTTGTGTTTGTTTTAGAATACATAGTTGGCATGTAGGGGTTTATAAGGCTAATCCGGCCGTCATAAACGGCTATTAAACAGGAATAATCGAGATCCGGCTGAGGTACAGTCGCGTACCAACAGCTATTAAATATGACATGGGGAAGGGTAAACTATATGCCTTCTAGTATTCTCCCACCCGACATGAAAAGCAAGACATGAACTCCAATATTCAAGACATGAAATCCAGTGTTCTAGCACTACGTGTAATCATCAATGGTACTAGTAAAGCAGGGAAATTATCACAATATAAAGATTAACTTGAAGTGTAGGTACTTGCCTGTTGTTTGGATCCGATTAATTGTACTCGGGGAAATTTTCCAGAGATGAGTCCAGATGCTGAAATAAATATTACCATCACGCTCAGAAGATGCCAAATAGCTAGAAACGCCTGTCCTTGGGTCCAATTTGGAGACAAGGGCAAAAACGGCAGTTTCGGGTCAAAACGGGGTCCGCCGGTGGTGGCGGGGGAGGCTAAGGCAGGCGGCGGCGGAGCTCCGGCGCGGTGGCGGAGGAGGTGAGGGAGCTGGAGGGGGTGACCGGAGAGGATCGAGGGGGTTTTAAGGGGGAGATCGAGCGGGGGAGTGGCCGAAAATGGCGGGAAGGAGAGGGGGACGTGGCCGCGGGGTACGGGGCTGCGTGGCCGGGCGGGGCACCGCGTGGCCGGGCGTGGCGGCGGAGGAAGCGGGCGCCGGCGCGGTTCAGGCGGGGAAGAGGGCTGGGGGAGAACGGGTCGGTGGGTCGGGTCTCGGGCGGTCCGGGTCTGGCCGACCCGACCCGACCCGCGAGCGGTTGCGGGCTGGGCTAGGCCCAACGGGCTGGGCCAGAGGGAACGGGCCGGGCTGAAAAATCAATAATAATAATAATAATAATAATAATTAGTTAATTAAATAAATAAATAGTTTAAATAGTTTTTAGGTATTTAAAAATAGGTTCGGGGTCCAATAAATTCCAGAAAAATTACCCTAAGTCCAGTTTTTCATTTTATACCCAAAAATATTATTTTCATAATATTTTTAACACTGTTTATTATCATTTAAAAAAATCATTGAATAATTCAAACCCTGCTTTTAAATTACGAAAAAATCCCAGAAAATTCCAGAAAATTGTGAAAATCCCAATTTTAATATTTTTTGAAAAATCAGGGGCTTACAATCTACCCAACTTATAAAATTTTGTCCTCAAAATTTAAATTATGGCAGGGTTCTCTCTGTCCAAACTCACTTGATTATAGTCTAACGGGTTTCTCTCAGGTGGACATTGCGGTCGCTACCCAACTTAGAATTTTACCCATATATCCTTTAAGGCTGTACAACTAGTAAGGCTAGGTCTCAACTTAATAAATTATGGTATTGAATCTTTAAGTCTGTAATACAAATACACCACCTATGGTATTCCCTTAGTCATAGAGGTTATCATCAATTCGACCGGTCTGAGGGGTACATCTAGCACTACAAATCAAACTTATACCAAACACAGGATTTTGTCTTTCCGAAATAAGGGAAGACGAGGATCAATAATAAAGAGTTTAAGGGCGAGGTGGTAGAACAGAGGTATAGGGATCAAGGCGTTTAAGGAATTCTAATGGGAATTGTCAGGCGGTTATGGATCGAGATTCTATTCTGGTAATCATTTATTCGCATGCTCGTATTAGTACAGTTATGTAACTGATAAGATATGCTCGGACGTATTTAGGGGCAAGTATACTAGTCAACTATATATCTCAATCCACATAAAGTAGTCGTACGAAGTGCGAATCAAAATGCACTAAGGTTGATCAGGCCGTAGTACACTGATTCTGAATAGACACTTGTATTAGTGGGGTTGATCAGGCCTCAATAATACATGTGTCATGAACAAGCCCGAAAAAGGGTAAGCTCGCAAAACTAGGCTATAAAATAGCAGCATAAGTCAAGTTCAACAAAATTAAGTGCGCTAGATGATGATGAAAAAGGTGGTACAAAATTATTGAAGTTCACAGAATAACACAAAATAAGCACAATAGCAAAAGTCTCTAAAAATCTTTACAGTTATCAAATTTAAAAGCATACTAGGTTTTTTTTTTTTAGCAAGTTCAAAATTACTAGGTTGGGGCTGAGGTCACGAACCAACAGGCACAAAAATAATACTAGAAAAGGTGTCTACGAATCACTTACGCGCATTAGCTGCTTCCAGAGTTTGCGCGTTCTCCACGGTCATCACGTAAGCTTGTCCGCGTCCTGGAGCAGTGGGGCAGTCCCTCACTTGATGTTCCGTTGATCCACAATATAGACAGGCACCCAGTCTCTTCCTACAAACTTGCCAGGTGTGACCTTGTTTTTGGCAAAAGTTACAAGCAGCCGCTTGTTGGTTCTGTCCTTGAGCCTGGTGTTGGGGTGCTGGAGCTCGAGGGAGAGGACGCTGGGTTTGCTGCGGGGACCTCTGCTGCGGTTGTTGTTGAAATGGGCATTTGTTGGGTCCCGTATTTCTGGTATCTCTTTCCCATTTTAGTTTATGCCCCATGTCTCTCTCAACGCCTTGTGCCACGCTCAAGATTTCCTCATAGGTGCGAGCTCGGCTGGTGGTGACAACAAGGCGAATATCCGGAGACAGCCCCTTCTTGAATCTACGGGCTCTGTCCTCCGGGGTACGGACCATGTACTCCGCAAAGTGGCTTAACCTGCTAAATTCAGCAGTATACTCATCAACAGACAGGTTACCTTGTTCCAGTCTCTCGAATTGGCTTTCGAGAGCTTCCCGAGCCACTTCGGGGTAGAATTTCTCCTTGAATAGCCTCTTGAAGTCCTCCCAGGTGAGGTCAGGAGCAGATAGTTGGGGTTCATCTCTGAACCAGGTCAGAGCTATGTCGAACAGTTGCAGGCTTGCGGACTCCACTTTGAGATCATCAGGAACCCGAGCAGTCTTCAGGAGTCTCTCTACGTTCTCTATCCATTCATCGGCATAGAGAATGCCTTCAGTTCCGTAGAATTCCAGGGGTCTAAGGTTTTTGAAGTCTTTGGCACTTCCTGGCCTCTTTTGTGGTGACTCCCGGGTCCGAAGAGCTTCTGAAAGGCTGGTCCGTAGCAGGGCAGTTTGTTCCTTCTGGGATTCCACTAGTCCCTGGAATACTCCAAGTAGCTGTGCCCCATCCAGAGTAACTGCCGGAATAGATGGAGGTGAAGGGAGGGCAAGAGTTTCGGGTACATTCTGCTCAGCTGGTTCTGATGTGCCTCCTACTGTGTTCCTTGTCTGGACCATTCTGAAAGGTTAAGGGGTAGGAAGATTAGAATAGATTACCTGGAAATCAAGGGAGATAAAAAAAATTGACTAGGACCGATATCAAGGTTGGAAACAAAAGATCCTATTCTGTGAATGAGCTTTTCCTAGAATCCTCAATCTTATTCCATACCCTGTCTTAGGGTATTACCCTATTTAAGGATAGGACCTGCATGGGCCACCATAAAAACGTGTCACGACCCACACCCGGAAATTCGGGCACGAGTGCGTGGGTACGTCCAGCCTACGCCGCAGAGTCGGCGGTAGTACGCTGTCTAGGTCAAATCCACAGTTAACTAATCTAGCTCATTCACAAAATAACATAGGCAAGATAATAATGGGAAACAGAAACTTAAGATTTCAAATGAAATATATGCGACAACAGATTCAAATATTTAGTACAGAAATTCAGAATGAAATCGGGGACAAACCCGATTACTAAGATAAAGAGCAAATAACTAAGATAACTACTGCTAACTACTCCGCAGGAGTAGCTTCCTGTGCGGGAACTGGCTCTGCAACTGTATCACCTGCTGCCTCATAGGGGCCATAATAGGTGGGGGCAAGGTTCTCATCATCGCCTAAAACAACGGATCCAGTCAGGAAAGGAGCAAAGTACACAGTGCACAACAAGATTAAACTAAATATTTATGACAATTAAATTGAGTATCATATTGAGAAAGTTGCATAAAAGAACATCAATATCTCAGAGTTAATGCTATAAATAGGAATACGAGAAAACAGAAATAAATGAGGCAGGAAATGAAACTACAACAGTCAGCAAGAACTATAACAAGACCAGAAGCTATCTGTGTGAACTTGTGTTTGTTTTAGAATACATAGTTGGCATGTAGGGGTTTATAAGGCTAATCCGGCCGTCATAAACGGCTATTAAACAGGAATAATCGAGATCCGGCTGAGGTACAGTCGCGTACCAACAGCTATTAAACATGACATGGGGAAGGGTAAACTACATGCCTTCTAGTATTCTCCCACCCGACATGAAAAGCAAGACATGAACTCCAATATTCAAGACATGAAATCCAGTGTTCTAGCACTACGTGTAATCATCAATGGTACTAGTAAAGCAGGGAAATTATCACAATATAAAGATTAACTTGAAGTGCAGGTACTTGCCTGTTGTTTGGATCCGATTAATTGTACTCGGGGAAATTTTCCAGAGATGAGTCCAGATGCTGAAATAAACATTACCATCACGCTCAGAAGATGCCAAATAGCTAGAAACGCTTGTCCTTGGGTCCAATTTGGAGACAAGGGCAAAAACGGCAGTTTCGGGTCAAAACGGGGTCCGCCGGTGGTGGCGGGGGAGGCTAAGGTAGGCGGCGGCGGAGCTCCGGCGCGGTGGCGGAGGAGGTGAGGGAGCTGGAGGGGGTGACCGGAGAGGATCGAGGGGGTTTTAAGGGGGAGATCGAGCGGGGGAGTGGCCGGAAATGGCGGGGAGGAGAGGGGGACGTGGCCGCGGGGTGCGGGGCTGCGTGGCCGGGCGGGGCGCCGCGTGGCCGGGCGTGGCGGCGGAGGAAGCGGGCGCCGGCGCGGTTCAGGCGGGGAAGAGGGCTGGGGGAGAACGGGTCGGTGGGTCGGGTCTCGGGCGGTCCGGGTCTGGCCGACCCGACCCGACCCGCGAGCGGTTGCGGGCTGGGCTAGGCCCAACGGGCTGGGCCAGAGGGAACGGGCCGGGCTGAAAAATCAATAATAATAATAATAATAATAATAATAATAATTAGTTAATTAAATAAATAAATAGTTTAAATAGTTTTTAGGTATTTAAAAATAGGTTCGGGGTCCAATAAATTCCAGAAAAATTATCCTAAGTCCAGTTTTTCATTTTACACCCAAAAACTTTATTTTCATAATATTTTTAATACTGTTTATTATCATTTAAAAAAATCATTGAATAATTCAAACCCTGCTTTTAAATTACGGAAAAATCCCAGAAAATTCCAGAAAATTGTGAAAATCCCAATTTTAATATTTTTAAAAAAATCAAGGGCTTACAAGAAGAAAAGAAAAGAAAGTACTCGGGCTATCCAGATCACCGAGACAGTCTCTAATCAGGGAGCTGAGCACAGAAGAAAGATCCGAATGCAGTCCTTAGCTAGATTGAACCGAGCTGAAGTCCTCAGATAAGAGAAACCGAGTAGGAATTTCTCGTCTAGGATGAAAGTGGTGAGGTAGTTGCATGGTCACGGACAACTGGTTTTGCACCAGGTAGAGAAAGAGTCCTCGACACAATTGTTGAGGCATCTGAATCATGTCAGCTCGGGAGGACATGCTAGTGTAGTCCTGATAATACACTAGCTGAAGTACTAATGGGCGAGTGCAGGATGACCAGCAAGGCTTGCTACCGACTTGGAAAGACAATGACTCGTCGGATAGTTCGGGACGCCCAGTAAGGCTCACAACTGAGCTGGAAAGACAGTCGTTCCATCCCAGATTTATGTCCAATATGGCTAACAAAGTCAGTGACCTTCATATAGATAAGTCATGCATGCATAGCGGCAATCCGCATTCGAAAGAGGAGTAACATGGAGGAGTATAATGCAAGGCACTTTACACATTTAGAATGGATGCACGGTATATGGCATAGTTCGAGTAAAATATGCCTGATGCAAGGACACAGTCATAACACTTGAATTGTATATATGTTCTTCATTACATAGTAAGATTAGCAATTATATTGCTGCGAATGACAGGGATGGCCGAATAGTAAGAAAATAGTAAGACGAACTCAGTTAATTATAGTACGGATACTTTTGATTCAGACACGGATATTAATTTTATTATATTTCCATATAATTAATCCTAAGTCAAAGACTAGAAAGACAACATAATCAGTCGGTGTACATAAATAATGAACGTGCTTATTTTATGGCGTGGACGAGAGGCCTCCTTACCAGTGCATTCAATGTTCTGATACCCAACCAGATTGCATGCATGGTGTAGGAAGAACTCGCACGGATTTGGAGATCGCTTAATGCATCAAGGCGCTGGACCGTACTTGGCGTCTTGGAGCATGGCGTACGGACCTGAAGCTCACATATAAGGGACATAATGTATGGAAATATCATTATCCAGAGTGTTTGATTCAGTTGTAAGCCTAATTTATTGTAATGAGGGAGAGAGAGAGAGAGAACGAGCGACTTATAATCTCGTCCTAGCGCCGCTTGCAATCTTTACTTTGTATCAATAAAGAGCTTATTTTTAATTTAATACTTGTGTTTATTCTATGTTTTCGCTATGATGACTCTGCGAACTAGCTATCAACGGCCGTTTCGGTATTTGCCTTGCGCGGGCACAACTCCAAGCTCGTGCGTCATCATGACTTTATGGGAACAATTATCCCGCGGTAACGTTGGCGCGGTAATTCTCATCCAGCGGGGGCGATCGATCTAGCGGGAGATCAGGGCTTAACTACCACGGTCGGGAATCCTTGATAATTATCCAGGCTAATGGCTAGAATAATAATCTAGATAGCATCTAGAAAGATTTCCTGACTATATGCAATCCCGATATCCCAGCGACACCTAATGGATTTGGAGCTCTACGTCGTGAGGGGCACACATTCAGCACACCGATGAGTGTTGCACTACCAGAAAAGACAAAAAAATGATTATACCTAATAAACCTATACTATGTACCCGTTCATTTGGATAACCCAGATAGTTTGCAGGGTATGTGGCTGTAAGGAATCTCAAACTGCATGTGTTAGTAACTAGGACTGTGCTAACCCTAGTTAGCTAATAATAGCAAGCTGTAGGGCATGATTGGCCATTATTGCTAGATTACCAGCTTAGTCTAGTCCTGTCTTGATTTAAATTAGCAGTTGATCCGAAAATGGTAACCGGAGTACTGATTCCAGATGTCCTTGTTTAAATACTCCAGAACTGAATACTCCAAAACTGTTTAACTATTACTTTACTTGTTATTCTTACTGATTTGTCTATATGCTAGTTTTAGTTCATAAGTTTGGCTCCCATGTGGTACTTGCTATTTTGGGGTCTGACCCCACTGGTTTTGTATGGCCAGATATCGGAGCAGGACCGCAGGATCTCCCGTACTTTCTGCCTCAATATGGTGAACACCAGGAGCACCCGGGGCCATGAGTGGGTTCCTCTTTCATCACCCACTTGATCTTGTATAATTATTCTTTTGAGGCGTTTAGCCACTGAGCATGTATTTAACTCGTATTTTGGGACTTGATATTCTAGCCTGCAGACCTACATGTAAAGCATATTCTAGACTATAGCTAGAGCTGATCATATAACATTATACTCTTCTAGTTCTTCATTTTGGTAACTGGCTTCATGATCATCTGGGTATGTATAGTTTGGGACGCCTTACTATTATATGTTGGTGATCATACATCTTGTAAACTTGTTGCTTGCTTGAGATTGAGACACCTAGGATTCTTGACCCAGGATTGTTTGATGAATTGTAGAGTAAACCCTCATATGTCTAGACAGTCATGACCGTATCTTGGGGTATAGAGGACTCTGGTATATGTAGCTGGCTTTGCCTGCCCCCGCTCTCCGGTATTCTAGTTCTGGGGTGTTTTACGGCTTTAAGTGGTGGCGCATGCAGGTCTAAAAATTCAGAAGTGTGGGGGATTTACCAATGTATTTTAGATGTCTCAATCATGCTACTCCTTGATCTCCTCCAGTATCAAATTTATATCCCAGAAATCTTGATTCAACAGCTACTTTGATCCTCGATCAATCATGTTCGTCCCTTTAATGATCCTTGTCTCCTTTATCTTTCAGGAAAATTGTTCCTAGTCCTTCTGATCATTCAGTCTGAGTTCCTCCAGTAACAGGACAACATCCGGATGCGCGATAAACCCTTGAGATTCAGCCTCAACATTCTGGGGTCGGGTCCAGAACAACTAAAAATGAGGAACCTCAGATCCAGCCAGTACCTCCCTTGTAACCAGTACCTGATGCATGAGGGGACAACATTATTCTAATTGGTATCCTTTAAAAATTATTGGCATCTCAAGGACGTCGAGAGGACGTACTCATTCAGTTAGTACAACGGGCTTTGGAAAGAGACGGACCTCGTACCAACAACTCGGTAAGCAACTTCAAGCGCCTACAACTCTCGTATTTCTATGGCACTGAGGATGCGATTGCATCGGACGCTTGGCTTTTGGACATTGAGGCTATTCTAGAGGCAGCCAGAGTTTCGGCTAGAGTGCAAGTCTCGGTGGTTCGGTTGCAGTTGCTAGATCTGGCCCAAGACTGGTGGACAGCACATATGGTTTCACTATTAGTACCCATCCCCTGGGTAGAATTCAAGTTAGATACTTTGATGCGGTATCGCGTTATGATCTGCAACAAAAATTTAATAACTTGAAGCAAATAGGCAGGACTATCGACGGCTATGCGACATAGTTCTGTAAGTTAAGCCGGTTTGTGTCCACCTTGGTGGCGATCGAATTAGGATGAATAAGAAGGTTCCAGCTGGGACTTCACTTGGAGATCATATTGGCAGTAGAACATCACGATATTTAGACTTTTGATGTTGTGTTAAGAGTAGAAATGAGGCATGAGTATACCTCCCAGAGAATAGTGGATAAAATTGGAGGTCGTAAAAGGAACCATACTTCATGCGGTTTGTTAGAGTTATTTAATTTTGTTATTTATCATATGAGGGTATAATAGTAATTATGGGTGTATTACATATCAATATAAATAGACATGAGATGCAACCTAGGGTTTAAGACCCTTGCAATCTCCTTTCTAATATTCTCTCTTCTCCTACTTTCTCTTCTCCTCTCCATCTCCAAAACTTCACTCAGTATCAGAGCATATATTTATAAGTATTGTACATTCCATCCACGATAGGGCCGATCGAACTGTCTTTCGTCCACTTTTGTAAGTAATTTTCGGCTATTTTTCGTTTGTAAGTAATTTTTGACTGTTTTTCATCCACTTGGTATCAGAGCATATATATGTAAGTAATTTTCGGCTATTTTTTGTCCACTTTTCATGATTCGTCGTTCGTCGTTCGTCGTTCGTTGTCGTTAGTAGTTCGTTTATGAGATCTAGGGTTTCTATAGATCCCCGTTGGTTATTCGTTGTCGGTTGAGGTTCGTTATGAGATCTTGGGTTTTACAAAAAAAATTCGACTATTTTTTGTCCACTTTTCATGATTTGCCGTTTGTCATTCATTGTTCGTTGTTCGTGATCGTTCGTAGTTCGTTTATGAGATCTAGGGTTTCTACAGATCTCCGTTGGTTATTCGTCGTCGGTTGAGGTTCGTTGTGAGATCTAGGGTTTCAAAGATCCTTGTAATCTTCTTTCTCATATTCTCTCTTCTCCTACTTTCCCTTCTCCTTTCCATCTCCAAAACTTCTAGCGAGGTTAATAGTGGTGGTGGTAGCGGAGGTGGTTCTCCTTTTACTGTTATTTATAACGATGAATTAGAAAAGTCGATTACAGCGGTAAAACTCAATGGTATGAACTACCTTGCCTGGTCCAATTCTATCAATCGTTCTTTTCTGGGGAACAGTTACCTACGGTGGCAGATACTTTCTCCCGTCTCAATCGTTCCTTTCTGGGACAGAGTTCTGTGGTGCCGAGTACTGACCATTCTGCCCTAGTCTCTAGTGCTGTTGGTCGTGGTGGTGGATGTAGTAGTGGACGTGGCGGTAGAGATGTTGTTCATAGTTTTGGTCGAGGAGGAGGCCGTGGTGGTAGAGACAATGGTCGTGGTGGTGGCCGCGGTGGTGGTGGTGGTGGCCGTGGTCAACCACGGAAGTGTAACTATTATGGAATGCTCGGTCATATAGAAGACTATTGTTCGGACAAGTGGGGCAAACCAGAATATGCATATCAAGTGTATGATGAAAATATGCAGTCCCAGGTCACTACTTCTGCTCCCAGAGATGATACTTCGGGTTTCAATCAGACTTCAACGTCCGATACCTCATCTCCATTTTAACAGATCCTCCAGAAGTTGAACGCGCTTGCTAGTACCACCTCCCAACCTACTGCAACCATGGCACATATAGGTAATCCTGCTTATATGGCAACCCAGTCACCATCCACCTCTTGGGTCATCGACTCAGGAGCAAGCTCTCACATGTCTGGTATAACATCTATCTTTCATAATCGTAGTTCCATGAAACATAATATTATCTTGTCTGATGGGTCTACTCGTCTTGTGCTTGGGAAATGTGTCATTCATCCTACTCAATCACTATCATTATTTGATTCATTATATGTGCCTAATTTTCTATTTAATTTGTTATCTGTGAGCCAGTTAACCAAATCTCTTCAATGTTCTGTGATATTTTCTCCCAATTTGTGTATTTTTTAGGACCTCAGGACGAAGAAGATGATTAGTTTGGGGCATAAAAAAGATGGACTGTACTACTTGGATCTACCTGGAAAGGCCTTCACTTCTATTTCTACTTCTCCGTTGCAGTGGAATTATCGCTTGGGACATCCGTCTTTGGCTAAGTTGCGTCAAGTTGTTCCTAGTTTGAGTCATGTTTCTAGTCTTGAATGTGAGGCTTGTTAGTTAGGCAAGCATCACCGTAGTTCCTTTCCTCGTCGTAGTGAGAGTCGTCAATTAGAGTCTTTTGATCTTGTTTATTCTGGTATTTAGGGTCCGTCTAGAGTCAAACGTTTGAAAGGATTTCAGTATTTTGTTATTTTTATTGATGATTATTATAGAATGACTTGGTGTTATTTAATGAAAGAAAGATCTGAGTTTCCAAATATGTTATCTACTTTTTATAATGAAGTCTATGTTCAGTTTGATAAACGTATCAAAATTCTGCGTTCTGATAATGCTTTGGAGTATACTCAATCTTCTGTGAACAGTTTCTGTGTTGATCGTGGTATGATTCATCAAACCAGTTGTGTCCACACTTCTCAACAAAATGGTATAGCCGAACACAAACATCGACACATTTTAGATGTGTCTCGAACTCTCATATTCAATACGCATATCCCTAAACAGTATTGGACAGATGCCGTTCTTACTGTATGTTATCTTATTAATCGCATGCCATCATCTGTATTAAATAACAAAGTTCCATTTACCATATTACATACAGATGTTGCACCTTTTTTCTTATCTCCTCGAGTGTTTGGGTGTGTCACTTTTATTCATAACTTGGAACCTAATCGAGATAAGTTGGCTCCTAGATCTCTAAAGTGTGTCTTTCTTGGTTATCCCCGTACTCAAAAAGGTTATCGTTGTTACAGTCCACAATCACACAAATATTATGTCAGTACGGATGTTACATTCTTTGAGTCTACCCCTTTCTTTCCTTCAGGAGACCATTGTATTCCTTTTACAACAGATTTAATATCTTCCATACCACTTTCGATCATTCTTGAATCAATTTCTGTCTCCATTCCCATTTATAGGTTTATCAGAGATTCAAGGACAGGCCAGTGGTTCTGAAGAATTCAGTCTTCAACCAATCATCTTCTGGGTTTGAGGTTTCTGCTCCCATCACCACAGATCCAGATAATCTTCCTATTGCTCTCAAAAAAAGACAATGCCTTTGTACCACAAAGAATAAGCATCCTATTTCTAACTATGTTTCATTACACCGTGCTTCATCATCTTTTTATGCATTTGTTGTTTCATTGTCTTCTATTTTTAGTCCCAAAACTTACAAGCAGGCTATGTCATCTTCTGGTTGGAAAAGTACAATGGATGAGGAGATGTATGCTTTACATCAAAATCAGACTTGGGAGCTTACATCACTTTCTGTTGGAAAACAAACAGTGGGTTTTAGATGGGTGTACACTGTTAAGTATCACCCTGATGGTTCTGTTGAGCGCCTCAAGGCACGGTTAGTTTCCAAAGGGTATACTCAGACATATAGCGTAGATTATATAGAGACTTTTTCTCCAGTGGCTCGGCTGAATTCAGTTCGGATTCTTATTTCTGTGGCGGTTAATCACCAATGGCCTATATATCAGCTGGACATAAAGAATGCTTTCTTGTATGGTGACTTACAAGAGGAGGTTTATATGGATCAACCACCAGGATATGTTATAGAAGGAAATAAAAAACTCGTATGTCGATTGAAGAAAGCATTATATGGACTGACACAGTCTCCTCGTGCTTGGTTTGACAAGTTCAGTTCAGTTCTCATTCAGTATGGCTTTCGGCGTACCACATCAGATTATTCAGTATTTTGTCATTCTTCCTCAGCAGGTATTATCGTGTTGATTGTTTATGTTGATGATATCATTATATCTGGGAGTGATCATGCTGGAATTGTGGACTTGAAGGCCTACCTTAGTCATCAGTTTCATACTAAGGATTTGGGTCGTCTTCGATATTTTCTTGGAATCGAGGTTGCTCGATCTAAGAAGGGTGTGTATCTGTCATAATGCAAGTATGTTCTAGACTTGCTCTCTAAGACTGGGATGTTGGAGTGTCGTCCAGTTGAGACTCCTATGGATTATCATGACAAGCTTGATGTTGACAGGGGAGAGTTATTTGAGGATGTTGGATATTATAGACGTTTGGTTGGCAAACTTATATATCTCACTGTTACTCGACCAGACATCACATATGCAGTTGGAGTAGTTAGTCAGTTTATGTATGCCCCTCGATAACCACATTGGGAGGCTATCTCTCGCATTCTTAAGGGTGCACCTGGAAATGGTTTGTTGTACAAACCTTCCCACTTGCTTACGGTGACTGAGTTCAGTGATGCTGATTGGGCAGAAAGTCGCAGTGATAGGAGGTCTACTTCTGGCTATTGTACGTTTGTGGGTGGCAATCTTGTCACATGGCATAGTAAGAAAAAGAATATTGTGGCTCGTTCTAGTGCAGAGGCCGAGTACTGTGCGATGGCTCATACAGCTTCTGAGATGATGTGGGTGCAGTCTCTTCTTCATAAAATAAGAATTATGATTCCTATTCCGATGGAGATGTATTGTGATAATCAGTCGACAATGTTTATCATAAGTAATCTGGTATTTCATGAGCTCACAAAGCATATCTAGGTGAATTATCATTTTGTTCATGATTTGTTGCTGAAGAAACAGATTGTCACTCCTTATGTTCGGTCAGAGGATCAATTAGGTGATATCCTCACCAAACCACTTGCTCGTGGTCCATTTTCTGATTTATGTAGCAACCTGGGCATGTCTGATCTATATGCTCATGCTTGAGGGAGGGTGTTAGAGTTATTTTATTTTGTTATTTATCAGATGAGGGTATAATAGTAATTGTGGGTGTATTGCATATCAATATAAATAGACATGAGATGCAACTAATACAAATAGACATGAGATGCAACCTAAGATTTAAGACCCTTGCAATCTCCTTTCTCATATTCTCTCTTCTCCTACTTTCCCTTCTCCTCTCCATCTCCAAAACTTCACTCGGTTCTTATAACCATTCTTCAGCACCAGCCTCGGCAGTTAGGGATTTAACTATCGGATCTCCGAGGAGGCTAGTTTCAACAGCCTCAGTTAAGAAAATAGTACCAACTCAAACTCAGCAGCAAATGATGCCTTCCTCAGCAGAGTATTCTCATTGTGGAAAGCCAGGACACATGATCTCAGAGTGTCGTAGAGCACAAGGGTTATGCTTAGCCTGTGGAGCACCAGGCCACAAAGTGGAAACTTGCCCATATAGAGTTAGTTCTTCATCATCTTTCCCGGCATGACCCCAGTATAGGGATCCAGCGCTAGTTCAGTAGAACCAGGGTCCGAGGCCTTTGTCGACCCAATGTCAAGTATTCCAACAGCAGAGGCCAAAGCAATATGCGCAGGCCTAAGATCAAGTACAAGCCAGGCAAGGAGGTCCGTAGCAGAGAGAACCGGCACCGAGAGGATGAGGCCAGGTTATGGCACTCACCGTGGAGGAACAGCTAGCTTCAGGTGAGGTAGTGGTAGGTACCATTCTCGTCAACTCTCATTCAGCTTCAGTATTATTTGATTATGCTGCATCACATTCCTTTATGTCTTCTCGATTTGTGATACAAGTTAGATTAGAACTAGAATCATTATCAGTAAGACTCAATATACTTACTAGTAATGGTATTGTGGGAGTAGATAGAGTTTATATCTAATATCAGGTCGTAGTGTGCGGAAGTGATTTTCCCGTTAGACTGACAGAGTTTTCTATGGGATATTATGACATTGCCATAGGCAAGGATTGGTTGAGTGCACGATACGCGATGATAGATTTCTATGCTGGCAAGGTTATCTTTCGTATCCTTGGAGTGGAAGAATTCTTATTTTCTAGAGGAGAGATGGAGTCTCCGTCAGCAATTGTGAGAATGGCAGTAGCAGAAGGAGTACATTTCTCCAAAGTGGTCAGTGAGTTTCCAGATGTGATCCCAGAAGAACTTCCAGGCATGCCACCAAAAAGAGAGAGAGAGTGAGAGTTTACTATTGATCTACTTCCCGGAATAGCACCAGTGTCAGAGAGAGTCTACAGGATGGCACCTTCAGAGTTGGAAATCTTGTACCGGATGATAGAAGAATTGAGAACCAAAGGATTCATTTATGCTAGTGGATCGCCATGGGGAGCCCCAATGCTTCTAGTGAAGAAGAAGGATAGAACTTTTCGTTTGTGTGTTGATTATCGTACCCTTAATGCGGTAAACATCAAGAACAAGTATCCCTTGCCAATGATCGATGACTTGTTCGATCAACTTAGTGGAGCAGCAGTATTTTCCAAGATTGATCTATGGTTGGGATATCATCAGATCAGAGTTAGAAAGCAAGATATACCCAAGACGGCGTTCAGATCGAGATATGGCTATTGAGAGTTTCTTGTGATGCCCTTTGGAGCAACCAATGCGCCAGCAATGTTTATGGATCTCATGAATCGTATCTTCATTCCATACTTGGAAAGGTTCGTACTATTTTCATCGATGATATCTTGGTTTACAGTCGAAGTGAAGCAGAGCACGAGAAGCATCTTCACGTAGTTCTTCAAGTCCTTAGAGAACATAAGTTATATGCCAAGTACAGCAAGTGCGAGTTTTGGCTTGATCGTATGTCATACTTGGGGCATATTATTGCTAAAGGAGGAGTTGAAGTAGATCACCAGAAGATAAAAGCCGTTGAGACATGGCCAGTACCTATAACAGTTGTAGAAGTCCGTAGTTTCCTAGGCCTAGCAGTATATTATCGAAGATTTGTATCAGACTTTGCTAGAATTTCTTCACCCTTGACACAAATGACTCATAGTGCGCTATGATTGGATAGATGAATGTCAAACCTCTTTCAAGAAAATCAAGCATAAGTTGATTATGACACCAATTTTAACGCTTCCAGATGTGACAAGTAGTTTCATGGTATATTACGATCGTCAGGAAAATAAATAAGGTGTCTTCTTATCCAGCATGGTAAGATTATAGCTTATGCGTTTTGACAACTTCGAGACCATGAGAAGAATTATCTAACACACGACTTGGAGTTAGCAGTAGTGGTCTTTGCACTCAAACTTTGAAGACATTACCTATATGGAGATCGAGTAGAGATTTATACTGATCATAAGAGTTTGAAGTACGTCTTTACTCAAAAGGATCTCAACATGAGGCAAAGGAGATGATTAGAGCTGATGACAAACTATGATCTTGACCTTCAGTATCATCCAGGAAAGGCTAATGTCATTACAGATGCTTTGAGCCAGAGAGCAAAAGCTTATTTTCTCACGGCGCAGCAAGAAATTTTAGAACTTCAGAATATGGACATAGAAGTAGTATTGCCTGGAAACACAGTATTGATGGTCGGTATGCAAGTTCAGTCCAGTGTAGTGGGAAAGATCAGAGCAGAAAAATCAATGAATGTCAAGCTTCAGCGACTTAGAGCAAAATACGAGGCAGGACGTAGAACAGAACTAAGCATTCACAGTGAAGAAACTCTCTGATTTAGTAATTGTCTTTGTGTACCAAGTGAAGATATCCATCAAGAATTATGTCAGAAGCCCATAGTTCTCAATATTCCATTCACCCAGGAGGAACGAAGATGTATAGAGATATTCATCTGCATTTCTGGTGGAATTGTATGAAAATGGAGATAGCACAGTTTGTCTTTCGATGTTTGGTTTGTCAGCAAGTCAAGGCTGAACATCAGAGACTAGCAGGACTTCTTCAACCTTTATCAATTTCGAAATGAAAGTGGGACCATATCACTATAGATTTTATGACCAGTCTTACTAGATCCCCAGCTGGCAGAGATACAATTTGGGTAATAGTGGATCGACTCATAAATGTTGCTCACTTCCTTACCTTCAGAGTGGGACACTCTACAGAGTAGTTGGCTTGGATATACATAAATTAGATTCTTAGACTTCATGAAGTGCCAGTCAGCATCGTATCAGATAGAGATTCCAGATTCATTTCTCACTTTTGGAAGAGTCTACAGCAGAGTCTGGGTACCCGTTTAAAGTTCAGTACAGCTTATCATCCCCAAGCAGATGGTCTGTCAAAACGTATGATCCAGACTCTAGCAGATATACTTAGATCTTACACCTTTGACTTTGGTGGTTCATGGAAAGACCATTTACACTTTGTGGAATTCTCCTACAATAATAGTTTTTAGGCAAATATCCAGATGACACCCTTCGAGGCACTATATGGCAAGAAGTACAGATCACCGTTAGCTTGGGATGATATTGGTGAGAGACAATTGCTTGGTCCCGAGATGATATCCCAAATAGTTGAGGTAGTCAAACAAGTCCACAAGCATCTTAAGGTGGCTCAAGATCGTCAGCGTCATTGGGCCGATTTGCATCGGCGACCTCTTGAGTTCTCTGTCTGCGACCATGTATTCCTTCGGACTTTGCCTACCCGAGGGTTCATCATATTTGGTGTGCGGGAAAAGCTTAGTTCATGGTATATTAGTCCGTTCGATATCCTCGAGCGAGTGGGAGATGTTTCTTATTGCCTTGCTCTTCCGCCGTCGATTCGCAAGATACATAACATTTTTTATGTATCTCAGTTATGACGATATAAACATGATTCAAGCCATGTCCTGGATCATTCGGAATTGGTCGTTGGTACCGACCTTTCATATGAGGAGAGACATGTATCCATTTTGGACCGGAGTGAGAAGATTCTCAAGAACCGGACTATTTGGTTACTCCGAGTTGCTTGGGGGTATCACTCATCGGGCGAGTCAACTTGGGAACGAGGGGATGATATCTGTGCTTGATACCTGTATTTGTTTGACTCATGAGGTATACTTGTTCATATATCTCGTACCCTAATCTTGTCTTGTGCATGCTTGTCTTATTCTAGGATTGTACTTAATTCTCGTATGCCCTTGCTTACCTTGAGTTTTTTTGCATGTCCCTAGAGTTTTTTTGCTAGACCCTGTGCCTTTTTGAAATCTCAAGGACAAAAGTTTTTTAGGAGGAGAGAGGTTTGAGACTCATCTCACTGATCTAGTATATGTACCCGATATACGCGTATTATATATGAATAGCTCGTTTATTGTTTAATTTCTTATATCATGCTTTATGCCATTCATGCATTGTTTGGATTATTTTTGTAATTTTTTTCTTAGTTGCATGCTTTAGACCATTGCTCCCTTGGTTTTCTTGGTGGGTGGCTGTGATGAACCCGGGTGAGGGGCATAAATTATGATCCAATGTCCTACAATCCTAGCTCTTCCTATATAAGCAATTGCATTATATTTTCTCCACTTATCTTTTTCTTTCATTGTTTTCCTTCTTCATTTCTTCTCCAGCAGAGAAAAGCAGTCGAGCTTGGCCTTAGCCGTGGGTGACCTTAGTAGTGGTGGTATTAGGCTAGAACTTGACCGTAGGCAAGTACATCTTGTCCATCGATGGAACAACCATTGATCTTGCTTTCATTCTTAGTATAACTTGTTTTAATCATTTGATTGATTTTATTTTTGGGTAACTCTTAAAACTTGTCTCATTGATGATTTTAATTTCCTTGAATTGGATTGCTCATGGAGCCCATGAACAAAAAGTCAAAGAATGAAAAGTTGGCCTGAGAATGCATATAAAAAGTACGCAGGGAACCCTTGTCACATAAAACGAAGTTTCAGTGAGCGCACTTGTGTGTGTTTCACAAATTTTTTAGAAAGTGCGCCAAGATATGTTGAGTACCCTGGGCGCACTTCTCTACTCCTACATACGTTTTGTACTATGGCAATTCCTTCAAAAGTACGCCAATCCTACTTGATGCACTTTTGGACGGGGCTGTTAGTCATCAAGAATATATGTCATTGCTTAAATAGCCAAGTTGGCGCACTTTGCAGATATTGCAAAGTTGGCGCACTATGGTAAAACTTTCTTTTCCGACGTACTTTGTCGCTTCTGGAGAATGGCGCACTTTGTTGTGTTGGGGTGCTATGTGGCATTCTCCAAAGATGGTGCACTTTGTAGCCCTTCGTAATTACTTAATAACTAAGCAATAACTTTTGACCATTCTCGAGAATTGTGTTCTTGACTACAGGGTTGTCTCTATTGCTGTGCCATGCTTTGGAACTTGTATTTTGTCGTTTAGTAGACCTTCCTATGCTTGTTTGTACGCCAAACTTCACTACTGGCATACTTGATAAAAGTGGGCCAAGTTTATAGCTTGGGTACTTTTATTTGTTCGCCAATGATAGATTTATGCGTCAAGCTTCTGGCTAGCGCACTTTTATCATTATGCGCCAAGGTCCTAGAAGTGCACTTTAGTATGATTTGTGCGCCACCTTTTGCTCGGAGGAATTTTGTATCAAAGTGCAACAAAACTGTCCGAATTAGTGATTTGTGTCCAAAACTATTTTTGGCCATTTGTGCGCCAATAGTGGTTTTGGTCAATTGTGCACAGATGTTATTTTCTTGCCTAATTTTATGAGCCAACCCTGAATTGATAATTTATGCATCTGTATGCCAGTATTCTTTTTAATATGCTTAACTCTTAATGATTCTCTAGTTCTCTTTTATTCCATTATTTTAGTTAATCTTATTTATTTCTTGAATATAACATTCTTGATATTGATCTTTATTTTCTGATTTGATCTAGTGATTGTATACTATAAATAAACTCCTGAATTTGACATAGAACTGATAATCATGATATTGTACTGATAATCCTGATAATATGCTGATAATCCTGATAATGTGCTGATAATCCTGATATTTTACTGATAATCCTGGACTATACTGAGAATCCTGACAATGTACTAATAATCCTGATATTGTACTGATAATCCTGATATTGTACTGATAATCCTGATAGTGGTTCGACGTAGCGCACTCCTGACACGATAATTTTTGTAACTGTCCTGATCAAGGCTATTAGTAGCACCTATATTGCATGACATATATCCCCGCAGTTGATTTTGATTGTACTCGTCAAGCTACTGTCATGTCATGCATCATGTATAAGGCTGATTCCTGAGCACTACAGTTGGGAATCCTTGATAATTCTTCAAGCTAATAACTAGAATAATAATTTATATAGCATCTAGAGAGATTCCCTAGCTACATGCAATCCCGGTATTCTAGTGACACCTGATGGATTTGGAGCTATCCGTCGTGAGGGGCACACTTCCAACACACTGAAGAGTGTTGCATAACCAGAAAAGACAAAAAAATAATTATACCTAATAAACCTATACTATGTACCCGTTCGTCTAGATAACCCGGATAGTCTACAGGGCATGTAGCTGTAAGGAATCTCAAATTGCATGTGTTAGTGACTAGGACTATGATAACCCTAGTTAGCTAATGATTGCAAGCCGTAGGGCATGATTGGCCATAATTGTTTGGTTACCAGTCTAGCCTACTTCTGTCCAGATTTAAATTAGCAGTTGATCCGAAAATGATAACCAGAGGACTGATCCCATATGTTCTTGTTTAAATATTCCAGAACTGTTTAACTGTTACTTTACCTGCTATTCTTACTAATTTGTCTGCATGCTAGTTTTAGTTCATAAGTTTGGATTCTTGTGGTACTTGCTATTTTGTGGTCTGATCCCACTGGTTTTGTATGGCCAGATATCAGAATAGGATCGCAGGATCTCCCGTACTTCCCGTCTCAAGATGGTGAACACCAGGAGTACCCGGGCCAAGAGTGGGTTCCTCTTTCATCACCCACTTGATCTTGTATAATTATTCTTTTGAGGCCTTTAGCCACCGAGCATGTATTTAGCTCATATTTTGGGACTTGATATTCTAGCCTGCAGACCTACATGTAAAGCATATTCTAGACTATAGCTAGAGCTGATCATGTAATATTGTACTTTGCTAGTTCTTTATTTTGGTAATTGGCTTCATGATCATATGGGTATGTATAGTTTGAGATGCCTTACTATTATATGTTGGTGATCATACATCTTGTAAACTTGTTGCTTGCTTGAGATTGAGACACCTAGGATTCTTGACCCAGGATTGCCTGATGGATTGTAGAGTAAACCCTCACATGTCAAGACAGTCGTGACTGTATCTCGGGGTATAGTGTACTATGGTATACGTAGTTGGGTTTGTCTACCACTGCTCTCCAGCATTCTAGTTATGGGGCATGAAACTCATTGATATTGCACTAAGGTGCTATATATACACTGTGGTGTTATGTTATAAGTATATTTTTGTTACTTTCTCTTGAGTACTATATAATGAGAATTGTACGGAAACCTTTGTAACTAGTCAGAATAGTGTAGTTAGATTACTTGATCAATTGTTGTATTACGCTCAGAATGAGTCCAGATTTGGAACCGTAAGAACCAATGTGGATTCATCCCTATCGTACCCGTACGAAGGTACGACATATAGGAGGATAACTGTGTGACCATGACACAAGATTCCAGATGACTGTTGGGTTAATTAAGTAACTGAAAGTTGAAGCAGCATTGGGAGGGAATGGATCCCGAGATCGTGCACGCCGGCCATTTCATAGATATTAATCATGGGGTACAAGGCTGGCCACCATGTTACTTTATATCATCCACACTAATGGAGTGCAGTATCAGGCCACTAATATTATTATAACCGAGCCAATATCCCACTATAGAGGAGAACTGGAACTCTTACTGATTATTTAGCACAATAGCCTTACGATGGACTAGTTTATTTTATTTATTTATTCATGTTGTATATTATTGGTTCGGCTAGCCCTACTAGGACTTAGCACGATTTGAGGATCCAATTATATTGCATTACTGGGGTTACCCAGACATCACCTAGCAAGCTGTAAGATTTATTGGACGTTTAATAAAATATGGTCTGCTTATGTATTGCCATCTGTTGAGTAGCTTATGGACATGGACTGTCGTGGCGCGATGATTCAACCCTTGTCCTTATTTGGTTGTAGGATTGGACCATTGTGTTACGATGGACTATGGACCAAAACTATGATGCAAACACCTTTGGTTTGACCAAATCCGTGGACTATACTCTATCTCGGTAGAGTTCGGCACCGCTTGTCCTTGTTTGGTTGTAGAGGTATCCTACTATTTTGATGACAAAATACATGTCCCTGATTTGCCACAAGCCTTGCTCTCTTTTCTTGCATATTAATTCAGTTATTGGTTTTGTTCTTCTCTTGTGTTTCTTTGTGGTACATGATATTCTAGGCCTGACCCCACTGGTTTTGTTTGGCCAGATTTCATAGCGGAGCCTGAGGACTCTACCTTTTACCTGACCGATGGTGCATGAGCATAGTCGGCAGGGGACTTGAGTGGATTTCCTTCTTCCCCACTTTAGTACTTTATATCATTTTGTGTGTTTAGCCACTGGCATTCTTTAGCCTGCAAGTTCTATACATATTTGTGCAAATTCAGACTGCAGCTGATAACAACTATGTACTATTGACCTTGTACTAGTTCGGCATTTTGTAATAGCTAGTTCTTGACAATTTTGATAGAGCATCTGGGACGCTTTACTGCTTTATCATATATGTTCATTTCTTATTTGTTTGAATGATTGAGACATAGATGTTCTGTGAGGTCCTAGGAAGACTTTATTGTAGTATGCACCCCTGGTCTAATTACAGCCGTGATCATCGTACGACGTATTGTACCTTGTATAGGGTAGTTGGTCATTTTTGTCTCCGTATTTCGGTACTGGGACATGACATTGAATTTATTAAAAAATAGGATAAGTTTTTTTTGGTAAATTTTGATGAATTAAGTCCTATTTAAAAGAATTTTCGGGAGAAAAATGACCACCAATACCTTTAGAATATAGCTGTTATAGGAATATTTTAGTCATTTTCAACAAAATGACCAAAATACTACTTATTAAACATTCACAAACTGCTAGAAAATAGAAATATTTTGATAAAAAAATACTATCCTAAACACTAATGTGACTGTTTGGGGGGAGAGTTTTTTTTTGCATCCATTACTCGTTCATGGTGTCAATTCTAGTTGGTCAATAGCCTAACCACGACAACTTGACTATTCATATGTCGCATGTGCACAAATATAGATTTGACACCTATTTGGTGTGTCCTATTATATTTTTTAATGTCAGTGACATGTCCAACACGTGTGTCCGACATGACAAGTACATATCATGAATCTTGGAGTGTATATACTTCTTAGTCGATCACGTAGTTTTCATTGTAATTAATATTTTTCTTAAGAAGATGCAAGATACTAGATAAAATTATCCAGATGCATACATAGTTTTTCTATGTCATAGTTATAGATTTTCATTGGATTCGTTTTCTACAATATATGTATTCAACAAGAGTTGCACGTGAGTATAACCTTTCGATATCACGCTCATTATAAACTCTAGTAAAGTATGGTGTCAAACTTCTTATCTCATCCAATTATGATTCATTTCTTCTCCGTAGTCTAGTGTCTACTGAGGTTGCGGTTGAGGTTGTTGATCTTACGGTTGTTGTTCATTTTTTTATGGCACGAAAAAGAAGCTATTTCACAAAATATAACACGAGTTTGCTTGTATTTATTAGAAGGGAGGAAAGAAATTTTTTATGGTAAAATTTGATGAACTAAGTCCTATTTATAAGGATTTTCGGGTGCCAAATGACCACCAATATCCTTAGAATATGACGTTATAGGAATATTTTAGTCATCTTCAGCGAAATGGTCAAAATACTCTTATTAAACGTTCACAAACGACTAAGAAATAGGATTATTTGGATAAAAAATACTACCAAAAACACTAATATGATTATTGGGGAAAAAGTTTACCAAAATATCCCTCAACGATTATCTAAGGGTTGATTGGGGGGAGGGGTTAAACCGTAAAACAACTCTCCCAAATAACAATTTAACTGAAATGGTGGGCTCTACTAGGAAGGGATTACTTGGTCAACCTGGGCCTCACCGGGTCACCGTCCGAGACGGAACATGCCGGGTCGACCAATTTTTGCGGGGCAGTTCCGACTCGGTCCGGTTGGAGAGCCGATTCGGACATGGACAGTAATTCCGTCTGAAATCGGATGAAGAGTGGGCCGGACCGGATAGATTGTTGACAGAATCCGGTACTAGGGTGACCCAACCCGGATTTCACCGGTGTAGATTTTGGGACACAAATCTAACTACAAGCAGAAGCCAGTGGAAAAAAAAAAAACAAGGAATACATTTCACTAAATTTATTTTGGGACTTTGTATTGAGAAAAAAGTCATTTTGGGACTGAATCTACAGTATTTGGGCCCCTGACCTCCAAGTACTGGTAGAAAAAGTTAACCACCTATCAAGGCTCGGGACCCAATGGGACCTGGAAAACAGAATTGCCAATTTATTTTTTTTCAATCCTAATCGAATTTTTTATCGATTCAATTTTCGGTCCAAAATCTAATAATGTTCCCCCATAGTAATGATTGTGACAAGTGCAACTAATTATTTACATCTACTAGTGAAGAGAGCACTTTGTCCTCTCTTCACTTCAAAGCAGAATTGCCCTTTTTCTACAACATCCTCATCTCATTGTTATTATTGGATCAGAAATTAAACTTATCTCAGGACACAAAGAATCCTGTAGTTATCTCCCTCCGATTTAATATTCTTATTCTGTTTTCACTAATGCAAATTTGAGGATAAGGTTGAAAGGAATTCTTCGGAGCGTCCTGCTTAGCACAGAGTAGACCAATAGGGCAGTGAATATCCAAAGTAATATGTGATATAATAAAATACTAATAAAATTTAATATGTTCCAAACTAAAAAAATAAAATATATATTTCAGACAAATAAAAAAATATTTGGAATAGTACATGTGACAATAATAATAATAAAAATTATAACTTGTTTTATTGTTCAATTACCTCAAAAAGGATCAAGAAACGGAGTGACGAAAAAATATTGATTACGACGAAAATTTAGAAAATATTGAGATAGAGAAGATTGACAACGACAGAAAGGATAGAGGATATTGGCAGCGTCATACTGTTAGAATGACGGAAGGGGAGATGATTTTGAGCGACTATACCCAAAAAAATTTTTTATTCTGACATACCGATATGTTTTGGTATTCTAGTATATGATGTTTAAATATCGTATAACAAAAAAAAAACTTTTCACGCGGACTAAAATGATTAGAATAAATTTGCTAGACCTTAGTTCAGATTTGGACTTACATACATTAAATAGTATATAAATTTTTTTTGATGTTGTCTAAAATTTTGGGCCTGAGATAGCTTCATCATGGTCCTCATATCAAGTTCAAACCTGAATTCAAAGAGTCTGACCAATTTTTTTGGATAAACCATTTGTTATTGTTGTTCTTGTTTTACTTTATAAAGAGGCATTCCTATTTCACAACAATTATTACTAGATCTAGTTTCAAAAAGTTAATTCTGTGGGGTTGACCTCGTTTGGTTCGCGGAAAGGAAATGAAATGAAATCAATTTCTTGTTATTTTCCTCCCTTTGAAAAATGTAAGCCCCTGATTTTTCAAAAATATTAAAATTAGGATTTTTCACAATTTTCTGGAATTTTCTGGGAATTTTCTGTAATTAAATTCAGGATTTTGAATTATTACATAATTTTAATTGATAATAAATAATATTAAAATATTATAAAAATAATATTTTTGGGTGTAAAATGGAAAACTGGACTTAGGGTAATTTTTCTGGAATTTATTGGACCCCGGACCTATTTTTAAAACACCTAAAACTATTTATTTAATTATTTAATTATTTATTAATTGTTTTATTATTATTATTATTATTATTATTATTATTAATATATTTTAAACCCAGCCGACTGGGCCCGGCCCACCGGGCCCAGCCCCAACCCGGCCCAGTACCCGCCCTAGCGGGTCGGGTCGGATCCGCCAGACCCGACCCAGACCCGCCCGCACCCGCCCGCTCCTCTCTCCCTCACCCACGACCCAGCCCCTCCGCTTCCGGCGCCGCCGTCCGCTCCGCCCGGCGCTCCGCCCGCCCACACCCCCACGACCCGGCCACCCCTCCGCCTCTCTCGGCCACGACAACCCCCGGCCACCCTATAAAAATCCCCCTCGTCCCCTCTCCGATCTCCCCCACCGCCGCTGCCAGCTACCCCCGACCACCACTCCGCCGCCAGCCGCCTCGCCGCGTCCAGCCGCCCGCCTCGACGCCACCACCGCCGCCGCGGAGCGCCGCCCCTCCTTCCTCCTCCCCGCGGAAACAGCAGCAGCCAGCAGCAGCGCTTGCGCCTCCGCTCGGCCGGCCGCCCAGCACCGCCTCCGCGCCACCGCGTCGCCTCCGGCCCCTCCACCGCAGCCCAGCCGCCGGAGCTCCGCCGTCCAGCAGCCCTAACCCTAACCCTAGATTCGAATCCCCGAATCCGACACGTGTCGGACACGTGTCGGACACGATTCGACCCCGGTTTTTCGGGTCCCCTTCAGGTACTTGTAACTTTTTGTTCGTAGCTCCGTTTTCAATTCTGTAAATTGCGTTAGGAAGCCTGTATGACCCTCTCGGTGCCCGGATAAACCGCTCGGGGCACCGCGTCCAGTGGTGATCGCACACAGCGATCCAAAAACAGGAAAAATCAGACCCTATTTTTATTCCGGAACTGAGTACGCCCCGCCAAACGGGACGACTTGGTCGTGCGCGGTCTTCACAGATACGTGCGCAGCGTCGATACGGACGTGTGAGATTTCACGGAAGCTGATTCGGGTGTGCGTGCACACCGGAATCAACGCGTATCCGCGGACATCGCCCCGTATCCGCCTTTTCTGCAATTTACCCTAACTTCTTGTACACGAGTCGGATCGAGACGAAACTTGCGCCATCGGACTCGTAGCAATACGCTGGTCCTGTGGGTCAAGTTTGGTTCGATTCTGAGAACGTTGACGAAATCGCGTGTCGTGGGCCCCATAGGCCCCGCTCGACGGGCGATTTTGTGATCGGCTCATCGGAATCCAATTCTGGAAGTTCCGTTGGGTTCGTATCATCGTTCCTGACCTGTTGACACTAAGTTTGATAAAATTGGAGACCTTTGACCCTGACCCATTTTTCGGTGCAAAGCGGGCCCACAAGCGGACCCCGTTTTGGCCCAAAACTGCCGTTTTTGCCCTTGTCTCCCAATTGGACCCAAGGACAGGTGTTTCTAACTATTTGATATCTTTTGAGCATGATGGTAATGTCTATTTCAGCATCTGGACTCATCTCTGAATTATTTCCCTAAGTACAATTAATTGGATCCAAACAAAAGGCAAGTACCTGCACTTCAAGTTTAATCTTTATATTGTGATAAATAAATTCCCTGCTTTATTAGCACCATTAATGATTACACATAGTATCAGAACACTGAAATTCATGTCTTGAATATTGGAGTTCATGTCTTGTTTTTCATGTCGGGTGGGAGAATACTAGAAGGCATGTAGTTTACCCTTCCCCTTGTCGTATTTAATAGCTGTTGGTACGCGACTGTATCCTCAGCCGGATCTCGATTTTCCCTGTTTAATAGCCGTTTATGATGGCCGAATTAGCCTTATAAACCCCTACATGCCAACTATGTATTCTAAAATAAACACAAGTTCACACAGATAGTTTCTGAATCTTGTTATAGTTCTTGTTGACTGTTGTAGTCTCATTTCCTGTCTCATTTATTCCGGCTTTCTCATATTCCTGTTTATAGTATTAACTCTGAGATATTGATGCTCTTTTATGCAATTTTTCTCAATATGATACTCAATTTAATTGTCATAAATATTTAGTTTAATCATGTTGTGCATTGTGTACTTTGCTCCTTTCCTGACTGGATCCGTTGATTTAGGCGATGATGAGAACCTTGCCCCCACCTATTATGGCCCCTATGAGGCAAAAGGTGATACAGTTGCAGAGCCGGTTCCCACACAGGAAGCTACTCCTGCGGAGTAGTTAGCAGTAGTTATTTCTTTTCCTTTCATCTTAGTAATCGGGTTTATCCCCGATTTAACTTCTGGTTTTGTAATAACTCTGGATCTGATTGTCACTTTCTGGTTATAAAATCTCAGCATTTTCCTTTCATTTCCTTGTCTGTTTAATTACTGTGAATGAGTTAGTGTTAATTTAACTGTGGAGATACCCTAGACAGCGTACTACCGCCGACACTGCGGCGTAGGCTGGACGTACCAACGCACTCGTACCCGAATTTCCGGGTGCGGGTCGTGACAAAAAATTATAATTTTCATTATTTTTTTTTCGATGTTTGGAGAGGCCAAGAAAATTAGAAGAAAAAGTGAATCCTTGGTTGGGTGGGGGGAACCACTATCTCCCTAATTTTCTTTCCTAAATGAATTATTTTTCTTTCCTCATACTTTTCTTTGACATTCTAACATAGGAAATGAATCACTTTCCTTTCCCAATGGCAAGATTCTGCGAACCAAATGAGACTTAGTATCTTTTATTTTTCTTCCATCTTCCCTCTTCCTCTTTGGCTCGGTTGGTTTGTTTGGTTTGCTGAATCATGCAGTTGGAAAAAGGAAAGTCATTACATTCCTATGTTTGGGTACCAAATAATTGAGGAGGAAAGAAAAGTGATTCTTAATGGAAATAAATTTAGGAGAGGGAAAATGGTTCCCTCCATCCAACCAATGATTCATTTTTCCACCTTTAAGTATTCATTTTTCCTCCCAATTTTTTTGGCATTCCTAAACACCAAAAAAAATCGATAGAAATAGTAATTTTTCGAAGAAATTGTTGATATTTTTGCCTTTGGACTATGTAGAATATGTCACGCCCCGATCTCCCGCAGGCTAATCGGTCGTTCCCGCTAGGCGGGAATCACCCTCGCCAGCGCTCCCGCGGAACGATCGCTTGATCCATCCGAGCGTGATGCCGCACGAGCGTGATCCACGCCCGTGCAAGGCCATGGTTCATTGGCTGGCGGCAAGAGTTCTAAGCCACAGAGTCGCACAGATTGTCCGAGTGCAGCGGAGCCATAAACGTATAGCAATTTGATAATAGGTTCACTGAGTTGACAATATAGCGGAAGTATAGAAACACAAGTTGAAGTAAAGCAAGCTCTTTTATTGATATAAACTTGTGTTACAGGCGGCGTATAGCCGAGATTACAAGTCGCTCAAGCCTCTCTCTCTGAAACAGTAAAAGTGTGCCAAGTGGCTACAACTGTGGAATAATTGTACTGGCGATGGTTCAGGCGACGCTCCAACATTATGTCTTGTATATGTGCTTCAGTCCCGGACGCACCGTTGCAAGGCTTTAGAGGAAACTCCTGGCCTTAGCACGCACGTTGGAGGCATCCGCACCGAACGAGGTTCTCCCGCACCCTGCATACAAACTGGTGGATTATCAGTACATTGAATGCACTGGTGGGAAAGCTACTTGCCTGCTCGACAAATCCAAACACGTAATACAGGTTTCGTGCACAACTATTAAGTTGCCTTTCTAGTTGCCTTAGGATCAGTTTCATGCAAGTATTGAATAGCCTAACGTGTCGGGCAGTGCGCCGTGCGATGTTAGAGGAAACACGGCGAGACTTACCAACTTACCATCTCCTTCCCTGTCCAAGGCAAACATTGAGGCAACATTACTAATTCAAGCACGGCAAGTATAAACATTCAGGAGGCATAGCATATGCAAACACGAGGGTCGTTGAACGGGACAGTATTCGGTGTGCTCAGCTATTCTTTGGTGCGATGCAATGACTCGCACGCGGATAGCCGCTAAGCGAGGATGACTTATCTATATGAACATGAGTCGCTGGCAAAGCCATAAAGGACTAATCCCAGACGAGAGTGGAATGCAACGAGAGCACACGATGCGCTACGAACCATCTCGCCCGTACACGATGGATTGTACATGAAGTAGTCCAAGACTAAGATAGAATGCAACAAAGTACACGATGCGCTACAAACCATCTTGCCCATACACGATGGACTACACACGTGATGTGGTCCCAGGAAAGTGGAATGCAATGAAGTACACGAGGTGCTACAAACCACTCGCCCGAACACGAGGGACCACACGTAAAGTTCTATCCGGATCGGATCGGCCCCAGTGCCCCGGTGACCGTCCATAGAACTATACCTCGTTTCCGAGTTGTCCGCGACATGCACTTTCTTTTGGGTCTTTCAATTATCACGAGATACACGAGAACACGAGTGCACAAGAACACGAGAATACGAGTGCACTGGAATACGAGTACACGAGTACACGAGATACTTGGATCTTGTTTTCTGTACAGTGAATAACTTGCCAAGATCAATCAGGCACGGAACGACTACTTAGTAGTCTCCCGGGGGTTTAGATGAAAACAAGGTAACATTCAAGCAGACAGGCATGCATTGTATAAATACAATATTTACGTTGGCTCAGGCCCGAAGGTAAGCCGAGAAGCGAGATCGTTAGGGACTTTCCCGAGTAACACGTTCTAGGCAGCATGCGAGGGTCTGAACATGTATAAATAAAAGCAGTATTTTATTTCCATGTTCTAGCATAAGCAATAAAAGTTGGGATTATTCCCTTATCTAGGTGTGTTGGATTTATTAGCATGTAGGGGGTGAATCACCTAGTGACTAGCATGAATATTCCAGATTTTATGTGTGCTGGCTAAGCAAAGACAAGTTCACCGTAGCCACCCACCTTAGCGATGATTTGCCTCGGTAGAGCGATACGTCTGAGCGAGCCTCTGAAAGCCTAAGCCGGATTCCTGTAGGGACAAGTCTGGATATCCTTTGCATTCTTGTTGAGGCAAAGCGGGTCGGGACAGCTGCACTATTGCCGATTGAAATGGCAGTCCGCTTGAGCGGAACGGGGTGTTACAGAATAGTCAAACATTGGCTACACCACCAAGTGTGTATCTTAATATAATGCTTTGATTGTGTTGAGCTGTGCACATGGGGTATGGTGGGGCACATGTGGGTGCCATGTGGAGGTATTTTCTTAAGAGAAAAAATGATTAACACCCCAAAGAAAGCATTTATGCTTTTTTCATTCTCTTGGAAAATTCTCTTAGAATCTAAGCCCCGAAGGGGCTTAATGACTCAGACCTGGACTCAAAATCAGGCTCAAGGGCGCAAAATGCTATTTTGTTGGCGCACGTCAGCATCGTTGCATGGCGCTTGTGCGCATTTGATGCGAGAGTTACATGCGATGTTGTACGTCATCATCGTCGAATGGCGCTTGTGCGCATTTGATGCGTGAGTTGCATGCGTTATTGCTAGCGTGGGTGCATGTGCGGGTGCATGAGCAGGGTGCTGTGCGGGCGCATACGCAGGCATTGTGCGGCTATGCGCATTTTCGCGTATGCGCGCATGCGCTACTGCACTACTATACGCATGGGCCACTATTTTACTGGCTTATGCGCGCAGGAGCGATTCAGTTGGGCTGCTACGCACATATGCGTAGAAAGCATGGTTGGTGCATGATCCCTCTGATTGCGAGATTTAAACTGTTATGTTAAGATTGGGCTATTATTTCAGATTCATTTTTTGTGGGATATGAATTTCATTCATTCCTATCTTTTCGTAATTAGTTGGCGACGGAGAATAGGGTTAGGGTTTTCGCCCTTCTCTATAAATACTCTCTTCGTGCCCCTTTGAGAACATACTTCAAAAAATAAAGAGATGAAGAGAGTTGTTGTTGTGACCGCCATTGGAGTCTAGGGAGTTCGTGCGAGTCCAAAAGAGGTGACGACGAGCGTTTAATTAGTTCTTTTCAGAACTTGCTGGATCCCGGGAGTAGATCGTATATGGTGAATCTTGCTTTGAGTAAAGGTGATCGTCATCACCCCAGCAAGAAAAAAGCTTCTTCTCTTTCCTCTTCTCTTCTAAAATTTGTAATATGTTCTGTCCGTTTTGCAACTGCGATTACAAGGAAGAACGACACTACCAAAATAAGTCATATTAGCGACGTTTAAAAAGGTCGCAAAATAGTAAAAAAAATATTGCTAAATATATTAAGTGACGTAATTAGCAGCGTCTTGTGGTAGTCGTGTTTTAGCTAGTCGCTGACAAGTAAAACATCGCTATACGACTCTATAACGATATTTATTGGCGACATTATGACATTGCCAAGTTTTTTGAATTTAGCGACGTCTTGTGTCGCAACGTCGCCATCTTAGCGACTCCATAGGTGTCTGTAAACGTTGCCAATATTTTTTGTTATTAGCGACATGTTGCGACAAATATAGCAACGTCTAGCTGACATAGCAAATATCGCCATGTCAGTATGTCAACGACGTTTAGCGACTCCTAGCGACGTTATTGGTACCGAGTAGAGACGTTATGACTCATGTTAGCGACATTTTTTTGCGTCGTCGACTGTCGCTTAACGTCGCTAAATTTCAAAAAATGAATGCAGCTTGTATATTATTCACATTAAAATCTTCCTATAGTTTATCAATTCACAGTTTATATTATTAGACCCGAAGCAACCCTCCGTTAAATTTTCTAGGTTCACCGACCCCTTCGGTGGAACACTCAACATCGATAAATTTTCATGAATTCAATATAAGTAATAAAGTAAAATTTAAAGAAATATACATATTGGAATTACAAACTAAGTCTAAAAATAAATATCCAGTAAGCATCACAACTAGTACTGAGTGTCAAGAAATAAATTTTGAAACACTATCTCAATAAGTGTAAGAAACGAATACAAAAATGACCCAAGATCATGGTCCAAAACTTACAAACAATTAAACTGTCCTAACTAGGACTACTGCTGATCCGGAAAAGGAACACCGCGGCGAGCCTATGAGATAAGCATGTCCAAAGAACAACTACTGTTGATCAGGAGGAGGAGGAGCACTGCCTCGAATATATGATATCAGCGCAGCCCACTGCTCCGGTGAAAGTATCATGGACCCGATGGAGGAGTTTGTGCAGTCGATATAGATGTTGATGCCGACAGACCAGAGGACGTATCTTCTCCAATGCTATCAATTGAGTGTTGCAAGTATCAATGACATATAAAATCCTCACATCACTCTACTCCACTGACTGGCTCATTTAAACCAGTGTCGTCTACAGCCTGGCAAGTGCATCGCCCATGGCCACATGTGACCCCTGCAGTATCTTCACTTTGCGCTCTGTCGACGTTGTCAGATCTCTCAGCTCCGTCATGATACGATCAAGCGAATCAAAATATTCTATGAGTGTCGCATAGTCTGTCTGCGGTGTGGGCTGCTCCGTAATCCTCTACAGCAACTCGTCACGCAGAGACGTAATCTGATGGTCAACTCTCTCCTGATGGGATCGTACCAACTTCAGGGAGGGCTGTGGGGTATGCACACTGGAGGAGGTGGTCCTAGAGGACTGTGACACAACATAGGCGCTATAAGATCCCATACCGCATTATGTATTCCTCTACAGACCACCAACAGCGGTCATCCACAGCTCGTCAGCCGACAAAGCTGGTTGGGCGGGGGCTGCGAGAAACTACCGGCCTCTCCTTGTGTGGGCTAGATAGACCGCTCACGGAGCCTAAGATACTCATCCTAAAAAATACATATCTCTAAGTAAGCATACTACTAATTACTATCCATTCGTCATGCACATAATTGTTAATATATATCTAAAGTACTTATTACTATCTACATAACTATATGGATATTTATTTGTATATTTTCTAAGTCATATTAAAATTAACAAATATAAAGTAATACTTACGTAACTCTGTGTGGCCCTCTCATCGATGAGTTGTCCGTCCTTCCTATGGGTGGCGAGGAAGATGGTCACCATGTTAGCGTCCTCACCCCGCTAGACCTGCTAAAAATTATATTATATGTTACTAAAATTAAATATTTTATCCTACTTTGATTAAATTAATACGTATACAATGAAATACGTATCATGCGACAAAAATATTCCATCATCGGAATCGACCCACCACACCACTTTTTTGCCTTCTTTCTAGTCGCCTTTGCCTTCTTCGACTTTTTCTTGTAAGTGAGATTGTTAAATCTAGCCGTCATCGTAGTCCACTGCTCAGGCGTGATCCGACCTTGGATTGGTTGTCCCAAAGAAGCACGATCCTTCTAGTCGCGGATCACATCATAAATTAGTTTGGCGGCGACGGTAGAAAGTGTTGCTCGATCATCTCAGCCCTATTTAACAGATAGAAATACATTTTCTACGAGAAGTAATATAGTAATTTATATAAAAAGGCCAAATTAGATAATTGATATTAAAACCAAATTTACTTTTACCTTTAAGTGCGTAAACCAGAATGCCTTTCTCTCGTCGGCGGCATCCGAGTAGTTGATCCAAGGGCCACCATAGTTGTACCTCAAAAATATCCCAATGATCACTGTACCGCCTAGGGACGATATCTATATATAGATAATTATATTCAACAAAAAGTGAATATATATTTATACATGAGTAAGAAAACTAAAACTAATTAACTTACTTTGTAGGTCCGTCGGCCCAAATCTCAGTCCTCGCCTCGTCTGGAGGAGCACACAGAGGATCGCTCTGAAACATAGAGGACGAAGGCGCATTCGGTTGGGCCTCATCCATATGCTCCTCTCTCTCCATGGTACCGTTAGCAGGAGGAACGATGGAGGGAGTAGTAGTCTCAGGCCTGGAACTTCTCGTCCCAAGAGTAATGCCAGAAGAAGATGTAACCGGTCAAAAGAGTGGAGCACTCGGAGTCGAGGGTCCGGACCCAGTTCCATGTTCTGAAGGAGAACTGTCGCTCAGAGTGTAATATCTTCAAGATACTCTACCTATACCTCTGGACTGACCGAATGATCCGCGTTGTCCTACTATACCAGACTTGTGATAAACAAAATAAAAGTTACAAGTAAACAGTTAAGTAAGATAATACATCCCGAAAGTTAATACATCCAATTTCTCAAAACATCTACAGCTAAAATACAATAATATCATAAAACAATACTCAATCAAATGCTAAGTAAGATAAGCACAATATGATATATAGAGAAGAAAATCCAATTTCTTAAGTTATAAACAAGTCTAGATAATAACCATAAGTCTAATCTAGAAAGATAATACATCCAGAAAGATAGTACATCTAAGAAGTCTAATTTAGAAAGATAAGATAAGTCTACTGGAGACAAATTTGGACAAAAGTTCTACCATGCTCGTCAAGCTACGTTGGGGAAGAAACCAATCCCTCATCCACTCCGCATAGGCATCATCTAGGTGATCAATCTCCGTTGTAGGTGCTGGATGACTGGAATTCCCCACTTCCTCCTTAACAACCACTTCCTCCTTAAGAGCCGGATGTACCACTTCCTTTATAGGTGTCACTTTCTCCTTAAAAGTAGTAGGTATCACTTCCTCCTTAATAGTAGGAGGTGCCTCTTTCAAGCGACGTGCTCGGGTCATGAGTGCCATTTGATAAGATGGATGAAAACAATATATATATATATATATATATATATATATATATATATATATATATATATATATTCATGATGCATCATTTGGAATGTACAAAAGTTATATGTCGTTTCAGATTTTATATTCCACAGCTAAAATATATTGCATGTCAAAACTCCAAATTTATGTTACATTCCATAGTAAAAATTTACTAAATGTCAGAAGACTAAATGGATTTCATTTTATTTTCAATTCTCTTCTGAAACTTCATCTTCTTCGTTTTTTTCGTCCTCCTCTTCCTCTTCCTCCTCATCTTCACTTTCATCTACTTTATCTTCCTCTTCGAATAATTCTACCTCTTCTACACGATTAGACTTGTAATGAGGAACTTTCATTGAGTCCACATCTACAATATTTGTTACAAGATGTAGCTCATCCTCCTGATAAGCTATTTCGTCAACGTCAAAGGTATTTCTCGCTTTGGTCTTGTATACTGCCCACCAGTCCGACCTCGTTGATCCATATTTAGGATAAGTTGTGAAGTACATGAACTGAGCCTAACTTGATAGGACAAATAGTTTGTAGCCTTGATATCGACGTCGGTAGTTTATATCTACAAGACCATGTTTGTCTATTTTTCAACCTTGATTTTGGATCGGATCGAACCAATCACACCTGAATAATACGATCTTAGCAGGCTTTGTTCCATAATTATATGTCAACTCTACAATCTCCTTTAAGACGCCATAGAAATTATTTAATGTATCGACATCTTTGTAGTTCAAAGATCTGATACACAAACAACTATTTTTTGTGGAATTGAGATCTAGAAAGTTGTCTCTGATCGGGACAGTTGTTGACTTGAACCTAAACCCATTTATATAATATCTTGGTCAAATTTTGACGGCATAAATTGGACACTTAGCTAGAGTTCTAATAGATTCATTCTCAAGTGTTGCATCTAGACGATCGACCTAAATGTCACAAGATAAGAAATTAAGTTCAATATTTCATTAATTATTGTGTAAAGTGCATATAAAAAAATTAATTACCGAGCTCCTTACATATGCACTCAACTAAGAAGGAAAATTACATCTCATTTTATGTTCTACTTCTTCATCTGTTATGTATGGTCTATTCGACCTCACATCATTATTAAATGTGCTGAAAAACAATAAAATATCGGCCAATTAGTTTAATAATAATAGAATATACTATTACATTGAGATAATGTGAATGTGGACATATTAATTACTTACCCCTCGAGCTTCTCCATTTCATCCTCGTCACAGTTGAGTAATATATACAACTGAGAAGCCCTTATAGCTTATCGTCATTTAGAAATCTCTTCTTCCTTTTTTCGAAGATTTTTTGAATGCATTGAATACTTTCAGTATTGCGTCATTAGATTCCCGGTACCCGTCGTCTTTTCTCGGGGCTCTCTTTCGATTAGTAACAACATGAGGCTTGAAATACATGGAATAAAAGTTTGTAATCTTCTCGAGGACATACGCTTCATAAATAGAATTCTCGATCCGTGCCTTATTTTTTACCTTTCTCTTTAAGTGGTTCAACTGCCGCTTGAACGGATACATCCACCGATAACCTACAGGTCTACCGACACGAGCCTCATAGGAAAGTTGAATTGGCAAATATTCTATGGAATCGAGAAATCCTGGAGGGAACACCCTATCGAGCTTGTATAATGTTATCACAATGTCCTTCTCCTGCTTTTCTAGACGATCAACAAGCAACCTAGTAGAACAAAGGTCTCTGAAAATATGCTAAGCTCAGTCAATGGATCCCAAACTACATACGGTAAGAATTCCTGAAATACAACCAGAATTAATCTCTCCATGAATACGTGACAATCGTGGCTCTTTATTCCTGTCAGTTTGTTCTCCTTCGGGTCGACGCATCTTCTTAGATTCGACACGTACCCGTCTGAAAATTTTAGTTCCTAAATCCACCTAAAAAATCTCCCTCTATCCTCCATGTCCAGTGAGAAAATAGCCTTAGGCTTCTTATACTTTCCATTACCTTCCTCTATCAAATGCAACGCAGGGCATCTGCATATTTCTGGAGAGGTTAATTAATTCATGTTCCTCCAGAACGGATGATCTGATGGCAGAAATTATCGTTGATAATCGAAGAAGCACAATTTTTCTCCATATTTTAAACGAAAAGCCTTAGTGGTGTCCATGCAATACGGACATGAGAGACGACCATGAGTGCTCCTTCCTGATAACATGTTATAATCAAAAAATTCGTTGATGGTCCATATAAGTGCTGCCCTCATCTGAAAATTCCTTTTTGGAAACATCGTACGTGTTGGTGCCTACTTCCCACAGCTGATTCAACAACTCTATCAACGGATGCAAGTACACATCGATGTTCTCTTCGGATTGTTTGGACCCAGGATGAGGACGGTTAAGAACATATGCGGTGTCTTCATGCACATACAAGGTAGTAGGTTGTAAAGGATGACAATCACAGGCCAACACGAATACTGGGAACCCAAAAGTCCGATTGGGGTGAAATCATTGGAGGAGAGCCCCAATCTTACATTATACGGATCCGTAGCAAAATTGAGATACTCTCGATCGAAGTGCTTCAATGCTTCTCTATTGGATGGGTGATCCAACACTCCTTCAATCTGTTCTCTCCTTTCCCAATTCATATTTTTGGCTATCTCATCCACCATGAACAACCTCTGCAACCGCGACATCAAAGGCAAGTAGTGCATCGAATCGGTCAGCTTCCGTGCAATGGCAGACCTTCCTGTACCAGTTACCTTGTAGCGATCAGGACCATAAAATTTGCACACGTCTTCATCTTTATCGTCTTTGTAGTACAACATGTACCCGTTGTGACATGTATCCATTTTTTCGTATCCCATCCAGAGCGATCTCACCATCCTGTTGGACCGAAAGAATTCTTTAGGTAATTTAGCGCCTGCCGACAAGATCTCTATAATCAACTCCATCGGTAGGTTGTAACATTCTTGCGACATATTAAAATCGGCCTTGATGCTCTATATCCTTGTAACCACCTCCAACGGTGAATGATCCTCACAACCAGGATATAATGGAGTCCATGCATTCTCCAGTAACTCCATAAACTTTCAACATCGACATTCGGTGCCTCCTCAATTGCATCATGATTGTTCGGATCGAAACTAGGCCCCGCAACATCAAAAAATATGTTCACTCACCCATCTTCGTAATCAGCGTGGTCATGGACATCCACATACGGCTCCATATAAGACTCCGGCTCCGATGCTAGAGGTACAAGTTCTCTGTGTGAGGTCTAGTTATAGTAATTAGACGTAAAATCTTTCGAGTACAAATGATATGTCACATCCACTTCTAGATAATATTTTATATTACGATATCTCACACATGGACACTTAACTTTGGTGTCATCCATGTACTGAGGAACACCTTGGCGAACTGCAGGAACTGCTCTACCCCCTGTATAAATATATTTCGTATACCGTACATGTCATCAGGACGATGATTGTACATCCACGAATGATTCTGCTGGTAGTAATTTATATCCATTTGAAGAAATATAATTCTGCAAAGATGGATACACATTATTCAAGTATATAGTCCAAATGGATGCAAAGATGGATACACATGTTCATCAAAGTAACAACTCTTATTTATGCGTGAGTATCCGGGTTGTGATACTTAAGTATCCATATCGTGATTCATGATGATTCGTTTTATAATTCGTGACTATCCAAAAACTAGTAGACATGTGGAAAACTTTGATTTCAAACCCTATTTAATAGGTGTCGTCACGTGTTCATTGTGAGCCATTCTCTGAAAAAGAAAATTTCTTTTGCAAGCCGGTTAAGATTTTTAGAGTTCTACCAGATTGAAAAAAAAATACTAGAAACTGGTAAGTATTATAAATTTTCTTTTCTATGATCTTTCGTTCTTTGTTTTTTACGATTTTTTACTCCTTTCGTTTTTTGTCTTTTCAACGATTTTTCGAAAATTGGTAGAACTCTAAAAGCCTCAAAAAGACTTACAGATAGAAATTTACTTTTCAGAGAAGGGTTAACATAGACACTTGACTTCGGGTTGACATGGACACTTGATATAGGAGATAATGATATCTTTGTTGTCATGTGTTCCTTGTGATCCTACAAGGAACACTTGACCTCGGAGTGTCCAATATACACATAGGTATTGATAATACTCTAGGTATTTGTGTATCATGTGGATATCATATACCATGGTACACAATATCATATTGATACTCTCTTGTATTTTGACACTAGGATACAATTTTAAATATCCATGACATTAACTATACTTGACACTTGGTATCTTGGTACCTGTCACGCCCATGTCCCAAAATACGTAGGACTAGGAACACGTGAGCATGACAGCCGTAGATATATGACAACTCTAATATATGAAAATCAGAACACATACGTACGCTGTATATGAATAACAATTAACAAGTGGTATATAAAGTCACAAGTCACAAGCAACTAAATCTCATCCACAGACGCACAGGGCCGGCCCTGGCCCAGGGCGAACAGGGCGACCGCCCAGGACCCCATGGGCCAGAAGGGCCCAAATTTTTTTTTTGTTTAAATATATAAATAATTTTCTACCAAAAATAGAACTAGTATTTACCATGGACCATTTTTATCACAAAGCAATTATTGTGTAGTGGTTATTACATTAGACTTGCACACAAGAGATTCCTAGTTCAAATCTTGGTGGAGGCATATTTTTTATTTTACTTTTGTTTTATTTTTTTTACATTATGTATGGGGCCTCATTTTGAAAGTTCGCCCCGGGCCCCTGTGAGCTCAGGGCCGGCCCTGCAGACGCAAATCAATAAATAAAAAAATAAACTAACCAAGTAGATCCAAATGGTCAAGTCCAAATAATCCAAAATGATAGTCGGGTGGAGAAAAATCTACTACCAATCGACTATATCAAAACTAAAATAAGAGAGGGGGATAAAATCCAATATAAAATAAAATAATCAAAAACTAATGTATCAACTAAATATCCAACAGTAAGGAGAACTCAAGGATGCTCAGAGGGTACGATCTCCTCAACAATGAGCGAAGAGTCAGGTCCGGGTCCATACTCCTACGAATATTCTTGATCGTCTACACCTGAAAAGGAACCAGGTCCTCATAGGGACGTAACAAGATACATAGAAGTATGCTAATCATAAACAATATAAATATATGTATTGGGTAAACTAACCAACCTACGTGAATACAATTGAGGATAACCTTCGCACGAATGGGCTGTCTAGCTAAAATAATGGGATGGACATAGTTCTCTTGGAGATCCAGGGGCCACGTGCATAAAGTCACGGACATCAGAGGCCACCAAGTAAATATAGGGTCATCAGGACTTGCGTCTCCAGGGAAGCGTACGGCCTGAATAAAAAAGTGTAAAGTAGCCCAAATGACTCGTGTATATCCTCTCCACCCAAACGACTGTCCGGATCGTATCCATGATACAAAACTTTCATTTTCTCACAATTAAGTCCAGTGAATGCACCTAGACACTAAATATGACTAGGCCGATAGATGTCCATTACGTATCGGGAGTGCCCCAATACGATAGTTCGTGCCCTCCCACGCATATCACACATCCGTGTATATAAAAAGTAGGTTTCAAGGTCTAGGAGATATGACAATACCTCACAATTATAGGGTGGTCACATAACTCTAGGTCAATATGCATAGTAAACAAAATAAAGACGACGCAAGCCGCCGTTGCATCCAAATCTATCTTGGACGCGCAATTTTTATAGAAAATAACTAAATAAATAAGTAACATAAATGCAACATGCTGTACCAAATATAAATAAGCAGTCATCATGGTAATATATACTTGTCTGGCAATGGTTTGGTGCTGAAATGACGCAAGACAACAGAGTACAACGAACCAAAAAATACAGAAGCTGCACAAACATCTCCGAATACTGAAATAAACATTATTAATGTTTTCGGAATAAGAGAGAGTCAAAAAATACTACCCTTTCGTCCAATATGGACACGGACTAAAACGGTCATTTTGGATCAAAGCGGGGTCCACTAGTGGACCACTTTGCACCAAAAAATGTACCAGGATAAAGGTCTCTAAATTGAAAAAATTATAGGTCAAAAGAATTCTAAACGATGATACGAACTTAACGGTGTGTCCAGTTTTGGATTTCAGTGAGCCGATCACAAAATCGCTCGTCAAGTCAAACCGTGGGACCCGTAAAAGGCGGTCCGGTCAACTATTCTGAATCGGACAAAACTTAGATCGGAAGACAAGTATAACACTGCGAGTTCATTTGCATAAATTTTATGGCAATCCAACGAGCGCACACAAACTAATGGAGAAATTTGTAA